>OY804593.1:77679616-78279616 GCA_963680895.1 Fragum sueziense | reverse complement strand
AACAGACCCTACTCTATCTTTGCCTTTTCCACGAGTTATACTCCGACCGATCTAGTTAAAACCGGGTCATTAAACATGTCGTAACACGCTAATATTCATATACATAAAAGATACTGCATTGTTTCAAATTTCAATAGTATGTAGACTGACGCGGAACTGTGAACACCACAGAAATACTACGATAAAGGTATAATCGCTTAGGTAAAATCTATTTTTAGTACTAATGCAGACGACAGTATGTAAACAATGTTTAGTACCGTGGCTAGCGAAGTGTAAAGCGCAGTATATTTTATCAGCCTTTTTCTACAACAGTTAACCCTTTTCGTAGTATTTAAATTGTTATACAGTATTTACAAATGACAAGCAAGACAAGTTTATATACAGATTTTTATTTACAATTCTTTACATATATACAAATATTCACATAATCATTCAATATCTTTCACCCATGAGTTAAATTTAGAGGGAAAATGAAGCCAAGAAACAAGAAATTCTTTCCGGTTGCCTCTACGCCTTGTTTTCAAAACCTTATTAATTGTCCACAATTGATTTGGGTCGATGTTTATCTTTTGTAATTCGGCTTCATAAAATGTCCCTTTGATCTCTTCGTCTTGCAGGTCCTTTAGTCTGTATACCGGCAGTGTTCCTCTGTGATACCGTTTGTAGATCCGAAACACCTCGCCAGAATAAGTTTCATCATAGGCCCTTGTAAAGACGTTCCGTGTTAGACTAACTCTCACGAAATCGTCCACCTTATAAAGAAACCGTTTCAAGGTGGGTGCTGTCTTGTTCTTTCTCGAAAAGTAGGTCGAAAGCCGTACTTCTTCCGAATTCTTTTCCATTACATCGGCCGGTGCAATGCCTATTGTTCGGTGGTATGTCCCGTTATAACTCTCTGCTATACTTTGGAGGACAGGGAGATAAGCGTACCCATTTTTGTAGGTAAAGTAACGATATATCTTCGATTTCAATGTTTTGATAGCCCTCTCACTAGTCGAAGCTTTAGTCTCGTTTTGAGTAGGAAAATACCGGACACTGTTCTCTTTCATGAGTGTTTGTACCTTTTTGGCACGGAATTCTTGACCTGAAAATAGAAAAAAAGCATAAATAGAGATAAGATGCGGTGAACGACGATCATGTTGAACTTAAATAACCAATTCAATGTTGCTATTAAAACAAGTTCTTACGGGGAAATAGGCTTTACCTTTATCCGTGATGAGTTTTGATGGAATCCTTCCGTTCGTAGTAAAAATGGTTTGAAAAGCTTTGGCTACGGAGTCCCCTTTCTTGTTTTTGAGAGGATGTAACCACACGTATTTTGAAAACGTGTCTATAACAAGTAGAATGAACTTGTATCCTTCGTTCCATTTTTCGAATTTCACCATATCGATGAGATCAGCCATCCATAAATCATCTTTTCCCGCACTGATCACGTGGTTTCTTTGAAATCGTCTTCTCACTGGTTTATGTAGGCTGTAAGCTTCCTGGTTGTGCAAGAATTTTCGAATTCTGTACATACTGATGTCAAATTTTCCTTCATTTTGTACCACTTTGTATAATTGCGTTGGCCCAGAAAAAGACCCTGCGTGTTTTATGTCATAGTAAATTGTTTTTAAATAGTCTTCCCACGGAGCCATGTTTACTGGTTAACGTCCTGAATAGAAATGGAATAATTGTAATTATACATACTTTTTATATAGTTTCGGTATCCTCATCGGCGTCATCCGGTTCACTGTCCTCCTCGTCAGATTCCTCTTGTTCAAATAAGTCTTGAAAATGATGCTTATTTCTCTTCAAAGTCCTTTTTACTGCGGATGTCAAGTCGACCCCTTTTTTCCGGAGATCGTTGATTTGATCCACAATTGAGAGATGAGTGGCACTGTTCTTTAATGGAAACCAATACTTTTCCATTAATGTTTGATATCTTTCAAAGAAGTTCTTTTCTTTATACGGACGTACACGGTCCTCGGCCATTTCAGCGGCATCTTCCTCGCTTTCACCGTTTGCGATATAACGATCGTAAAGCTCATTATACTTGTCTTCACCACATTTTGCAGCTAGGTACCACAGGTACTGATAACCTTTGTTATCCTCTACATCTTCGTGGATTTCCATGACATCATCCTCTGTTTTCTGTTTCTTAAATGGACGATCGTCCTGTTCCGGGCACCATCCACGTTTGACGTGTCTTTGTACGTCGTGAATAGTGTCAAATAATTGACCACAATCGTCACAAGCTTGCCCCTTATTTTCCATAATGTCCTCGGAAATGTGTTCTAAATTTTGTGACGTTTCTGGTACAGCGTTATCCACGATGTTATCCGTTTGAGTTCCAACTGCAGAATGACAACCAGGTGGAATAGTTTCTCCTTTTATA
This sequence comes from Fragum sueziense, assembly GCA_963680895.1. Lineage (NCBI taxonomy): Eukaryota > Metazoa > Mollusca > Bivalvia > Cardiida > Cardiidae > Fragum > Fragum sueziense. Next base: position 78,277,239 of record OY804593.1, on the reverse strand, counting down.
GACCCTGTCACATGACCAACCGCTGTGTTCAAGGATTTTGGTTCGATAAATCGCAGTCTCTGGTCTTCCGGCGTATAGGGTTTTAAATCCATCATTAGATATCCGTACGGGTACTTTGTAGCTTTGACAAACTTTTTCATGAAATATTCCGTATTTCCTGGATAAATTTGTTTGGCCAGCGTCATCACTGATAGGCTGTCTACCGGATTTTTAAACAATACGAGATAGTGACAGTTCCGTCGTTGTGTGGGATCCTTGTTTCCAAATAAATTCTGATTAATCGATATGACGGATAAGGATCTGTGATGGGAACCCTCCGTAAACAGGTCTGTTACCCGCCTGTCTTTGCCCGAATCAGAGAATAAATCGTCCAACACCAATACATTGTTCATTCGGGAATCAAAGAAATCATCATCATCTTAATCGGTAGGAATACCCTGTATGAATTCTACTTTAGGTATCACAGAATTCTGAATGATGTTGTATAACGGTTGCCATCTTCTGTATAACCATACGATCCTTTGTATACCAGGCTGAATCTCTGATTGGTGATTTTGCAACAAATCTTTCACCATCGTTGTCTTTCCACACGCTGAAAGTAGAATGTTGATGTGATATGATAAAAAATGTTGAAGAAGATGTAAAAGAGACTTAAAACCAAATATTTGGTCAAATGTGACATGAATGTGGCATGAAAGAGTTATGTTAAAAGCTTATTTCAATATACGAAGCATAAAAGATTTCAATTGAAGTTTATGTTTTTTTTAAATCTTACTGGAGCAAATCTACGACACGAAAAGTAATAAGTTTGACGTAGAATTACCTGTGGGTCCCGATACCATCATAGTGAATGGATGATGAAATATCATGGTTTTCTTTTGTGGGGTATACAATTCACTTCCCTGCGGCGGCGGCGGTGGTGGCGGTGGATACGCTTCAGTGCTCTGCGGCGGCGGCGGCGGCGGTGGTGGCGGCGGTGGCGGCGGCGGATACGCTTCACTGCCCTTCGATGATGACGGCGGTGGTGGATATGACTGATCCTTGTGTTTGTGTCTCTGATGTCTTAACATGACATCTCTTCTCGAAAAGTCTTGCAAACAGTCTGGACACTTTACAGAATACATGTTGTCTCTCTGATGGTCGTCAACTAAATGACGAGATATAATTTGTTTCTTCAATATATGATGTTCTCACATCAAACAATTACCCAGTGCGCATGCGCAAAATATTGAGTTAAAAAAGTAATAATTGGACTTGACACCACGATGTTAGAAATTTTTGCAATCCTAGTATCATTAGACACAGTACGGTGTGAATCACTGTAGTCTCGCCTGGATTTTTTGTAGTCTCGCCCTTTTGAAGTTACAAATCATGATTCAGTCGAGTACTCTGAACCAATCAGGAACAAGAACCTATTATAAATAGCCATCCCTAGGAATTCTTTTTTCATTTAACTGCAGATCTACAAAGAGAGAAGTCATACTGTCAACTGAGAAACCTATCCAGTCACAAGATCCTTAACGTCATAGTAAGTCATGTTTAGTCTCGTCTGACTATTATGTAGTCTCGCCTGGTTCTTGACAGCTATAAATATGTTATGAAAATGTAAAAAAGCTTAAGTTTTAAACTCATGGTAAAGGTTGTTAACAACCATAGGCTATATCTAACATGCTGTCTCGCCTGGAGATTGTGTAGTCTCGCCTGAATAAAAGTACAATTACATGTCTTAAAAGAACATTGCGCATGTGCGAGAAACTTTATAAAAGGTTGATTACGAAAATACACATTTCTATGCAATTGCTTAACGGAGTCACACTCATAAAAAAGGATTTTCTGTTAAGGTAAATTTCATTTTGTTGTCCCGCATTACTTTAAGTGTCTGTTTATGCCATGAAAGGCCAATGCAGAATTTCTCATTTTACTGTTTTGCCTCTTTTCTTTTCATTCGTTTATTTTGGGCAAAATTGATTTAAGCTCATATTAATTTGTACTACTTGAATTATACATCCCTCATTGGCTAATTACAGTTGGTGTTAAGTAACACTTTTCTTACAGTTAAAATGTCTATTTACTTTCAGATTATGGCTTACGTATGCGGAACATGTGGTGATAGCTTCAAAAAGCTCAGCGACCTAAAAAAGCATCAGCGTACAGAAAATCACTGGCAGAATTTCCCCTGTGAAGTATGTGGAAAGTCATTTACACGAAAAAATAACTTAGAAGAACATAAGAAAAAGCACTTCAATAGCAGTAATATACACTGTGAAGAGTGTGGACAGGTTTTTAGTCGCCATTTTACTCTTCAAAGACACAAAGAAAGAGTACACCAAATTGGAGGAGGTAAAAAACGACCAGCTGACTATTCCCAGGAAGGAAACAGAGTTACCAAAAAGATAAAGAAGGCTGATGATCCCCGAAAATATTACACACTCACAAAAGTTAAAGAGCAGAAGATAGAAAAGTTCAAGACAACAGCCTCCAGTTACAAAGTAACCTTCCACGATATTGAGGTGACAGAAGATATACTCAACACTCTCCGAACATTATTTAACGCTTTGTTTGGAGACCTTACGCGAGGATCAAAGACGAATGATTTGATTCGACTTACAGTACAAACCCCGTCCTTGGATTACCCGATTGTGATTCCGTTCCTGAAGATCACAGAACTTACTGTGGATCGTTTCATGGCGGAGATTGAGAGGGTCCTACAATCCAACGAAGACTTTGTTATCGACGAATCGCTTCTGTTTGACGTCACCCTGGTGGATATGCCTGATGGTGGTGCTCAGAAGAGGTGCAAGTTTATTAACACGGACAAATTCCTTGTGGACAAGAAATGTATCATTCGGATTCAAAATGACGACGATCTGTGTTGCGCCAGGGCAATAGTCACAGCGAAAGCTAAATGGGACAAGCACGAAAAATGGGAGAGTATTAGAAAAGGGGGGAAACTACAAGAGGTATTAGCCAGACAGCTCCATGAGACAGCCAGAGTGCCCTTTGTAAAATGTGGGATCGAAGAAATAAAACAGTTCCAGAAAATGCTACCAGACTACCAGATACACGTGGTCTCACAGGAACATTTCAATGGCATCATCTATGCTGGACCAGATGCAGACAACAAGATTTATCTCTACTATCACAATGAGCACTATGACGTCATCACGAGTATGTCTGCCTTTCTATCCAGAAACTATTTCTGTATCAAATGTAACAAAGGTTATGACCACAAAGAAGACCACAAGTGTTCCAACGTATGCCATGCCTGTCGGAAAGTCCACAGCGAAGTAGATGGTGATTGGATCCATTGCGACGTTTGTAACAGATACTTTAAGGGACGGGAATGCTTTAACCTCCACATGAACATGACTGTGAAGGGCAACTCAACTTGTAATACGATCTATAGGTGTCCAGAGTGCGACAAAACCATCAACAGAAACATGCACAAGAACAATCATGTGTGTGGCGAGACGTACTGCAACGTATGTCAAGACTTCTATCCCGAGGACATATGAAACCTGAAGAAAGGAATGATGAACCAATGTCCATTGACGAGGAGCTCATTGATAATGAGGAGAATGCCAAGACATTCATTTTCTTTGACTTTGAATGCACCCAAGACGATCTCGTTCAGTGTAAAAAGGGTTATAAGCCTGACATGTATGGAAAATGTGTAAATTGTATACAGCCCATGTGTGGGAGTTATGAACACAAATCTAATCTATGTGTTGTCCATAAAGTATGTACAATGTGTATGAATGGGAATGAGTGTGACTTTTGCGGTGAAAGAGAACTCGTGTTCCGGGGAGAGAATACTTTAGACGACTTCTGTAGATGGCTGTTTTCCGAAGACAACTATCAGGCCACGGTCTTGTGTCACAATTTTCAAGGCTACGATTCGTACCCGATACTACAATATTTGTACAGACATGGGATTCTCCCTACGATTGTACCCAACGGGGCCAAAATCATGAGTCTTCAGGTACCCGCGTGCAAAATCAAAATGATCGATTCCATCAACTTTCTTCCTATGGCTTTGGCTAAACTGCCGGCCATGTTTGGTCTCTCTGAATTACGGAAAGGCTACTTCCCTCATTTATTCAATAGAAAAGAAAACCAACAACTGGTCCTGAAAGGATTGCCGGATATCGGCTATTACACACCGGATGCCATGAAGCCTGATGATAGAGTCAAATTTCTGGAGTGGTACAACGCCCATAAACATGACACCTTTGACTTCCAAGAGGAACTTTTGGCTTATTGTCGATCTGACGTCGATATCTTGCGACGTTGCTGTTTAAGGTTTAGAGAAGATTTCATGGACGTGACAGCCATTGATCCTTTTGAAAGGACTATCACGATAGCCTCTGCATGTAACTTGGTGTTTAGAACCAATTTCTTGCAAGAGGATGCTATTGGACTGATTCCCCACCACGGTTACACCCCTGAACACAGACAGTCTGTCAAAGGGATACAATGGATGAAGTATCTGTCATATGTGCAAGGCCATAGAATCCAACATGCCAGGAATGGGGGTGAAAAGGCGATTGGACCTTACTTGGTTGACGGATATTACGAAACACCTGATGGTCAAAAAGTGGTGTTAGAATTCCATGGCGATTTCTGGCACGGGAACCCTACAAAATACTCCAGGTCAACCATCAACCCTGTGAATCAGATGACTATGGGAGACCTTTATGACAAAACCTTAGAGAAGAAAAGGTATTTAGAGGACCTTGGGTATACATATCAATCTATCTGGGAGTCTGACTTTGACAAACAGTGTCAAGACAATAGAGACATGAAATCGTTCATCGGGGGCCTTGATTTGGTCACGCCCTTAGAGCCCCGCGACGCCTTTTATGGCGGTCGTACCGAAGCGTACACTCTGTACAAGGATGCGTCTGCCCAAGAAGACATTGATTATTATGACGTCACTTCTCTTTATCCGTGGGTGAATAAAACGGGGAAAATACCTCAAGGTCATCCTGAGATTATTACAGAGAATTTCCAAGGGTTCGAGAGCTACGAGGGACTTGTCAAGTGTAAGATCTTACCACCCAAAGGCTTGTTTCATCCTGTTCTACCCAATAGGGTGAATGGGAAACTGTTGTTCCATCTGTGTAAGGCATGTGCTGAGACATCTCAACAAACTCCGTGCCAACACACGGATGAAGAGAGGGCGTTTGTCGGTACTTGGGTGACTGACGAGGTCAGAGAGGCTCTTGACATGGGATATCAACTGGTTCAACTGTACGAAGTTTGGCATTTTAAAGAAACATCCCTATATGACCCAGACACCAAGACGGGTGGACTGTTTACAGACTATGTCAACACTTTCCTGAAAATCAAACAGGAAGCCAGTGGATGGCCAGACTGGGTTAAGACCGAAGAGGACAAAAGACAATACATTGACCTTTACGAACAAAAGGAAGGGGTGCGACTCGATTACCATAAAATCCAGAAAAATCCTGGGTTAAGGGCGTTGGCGAAACTGATGTTAAATTCATTTTGGGGGAAGTTTGGTCAACGAGCAAACATGCAACAGGTCAACATCGTTGATGACCCAAAAACCTATCTTGAAAAACTGACGTCAGACCGGGAAGACGTGACCTCTGTCAATTTTGTGTCGGAGGATGCTGTAGAGCTCCGTTGGAAATACAAAGAGGACTTTGTGGAGACGAGTACTAAGACCAATGTTGTCATCGCGGCTTACACTACCAGTCAAGCTCGAGTGAAACTGTATTCGTATTTGAAGCATCTTGGTTCCAGAGCTTTATATGCAGACACGGACTCTGTGATTTTTACCACGAAAGAAGGGGAGACAAAACCTCCTTTGGGCGATTATCTGGGTGACCTGACAGAGGAAGTACCGAACAACCGAATTCAGACATTTGTGACCGGTGGACCCAAGAATTACGGGTACGAGTTACAGAAGCCCGATAAAAACGGACATACGACACACTGTAAAGTTCGGGGTATCACTCTCAACTATAAAAATATGTTGAATGTCAACTACAACGTACTGAAAGAGTTTGTTACAAAACGTCCCGATGCTCATGTATCGGTGGTCAATGCGCATAAAATCGCAAGAGACAGAGACAATGCCCAGTTAGTGACCACTTCAGAGCGGAAAGATTACCGTCTTGTGTTTGATAAGAGAGTGATTGGTGAATGTTTTGTGTCATTTCCATATGGTTACTGAACCTTGTACATATTCTGGATATACTTGATAAATTGTATTACATCTGCATGCATTATTATTGTATATATTGTGTTATTCCATTTGATATATGTCATGTCAATGTACAGAAGTGTAATAAATCATAAATGAATTAAACATTCGTTTTGTTTTAAAATGGTACATAATATAACAGTATTCATGCATATTCTCTGCAAAAAAAAAAACAACAAAAAAAAACGCCGTACATAATTAAACAGACTTGTCGTCTGCTACGATTATCGATCTGGGCTACGGGTGATGTCATTTATATAGAATATAGAAGAATGTTCTGGCTGCTGTTCGAACTTAGCTCTCATTCAAGTCAAAAGACCAATTAAGACTTCATCTACAGGAGGCTTTTTCTCATACCGTTTTCAGTCCCTCCAAGATATAAATAGAATTATTCGCGCGTAAAACATCGTCTGCTACCGCGCTTTACCTATTCCAATGAGTCTAAAAATAGATTACGCAACAATGCGTCATACCTGGATATCGAAAATTGACTGCACCGGCGGCTTTATATGGAATAAAGAAGGAAAAAATTACCTGAAGATAGGAGGTAGACTACTCTTAGCTAAACCTTGTGTGCACCTTATAGGTCACATTTTTGTCCAATCAACCTGAAAATTGGTGTACAAAAAGTTATATCGTCCCTTGACAGCCAGAAGTGCCTATCAGCAGTTAAATTTTAACTGCTGATAGCCACTTCTGGCTGTCAAGGGATGATATTATATCAGGTGAGCGCTTAAGGGCCAATGGCCCTCTTGTCTTGTTTTTTACCCCCTAAATGAATCTTGTACCCCCAGTTTTTGCAAGCAGCCTTCTTTGTCTCTAATAGAGGGGGTACAAGCTTGCAGTAAAAGTATGTTTTGTACCCACAGATTTGAAAGTCAACCAAAACCCTGATTTAACCCTCATACAAATTACTGCTCTTTAACCTTTTCCCTAACAAAGCTTTGATTTCTGTAGTAGCAATGATGTGAGAAAACATTGAGAGAAAAAATGTGATCGTACAATATCAAAGTTGCTGTATGTGACAAAGATAAATATTTATAAGGAAAGTATGGCATGGAAAATATTGAGACAAAAGCAGAATATGTTGGCTAGCAGTATATTTGTTTGTCAAAATGTTTTCCGTAGCCTTTCATATTTGGGACATCAAAAGGGGCTGACCAGGATAGATACTTTTCTCGCTTCCCAGAAAGTCCCTTTTAGTGAAAAGGTCACATATAGAGAAATGCTGTTTTTAGCTCACCTGAGCACGAAGTGCTCAAGGTGAGCTATTGTGGTCGCTCACCGTCCGTCGTCCGTCTGTCTGTCCGTCTGTCCGTCCGTTCACAATTTCGTGTTTACACTCTAGCATCTACAAATATAAGCCAATCTTGACCAAACTTGGTCAAAACATGTATGGCCATAAGATCTCGGATGAGTTCGATTATGGGTCAGATCGAACTAGAAAGTCAGGAGTTATCTGCCCTTGAATGCGAAAAATACCTACTTTTGACATTGTTTACACTCTAGCATCTACAATTATTGATCAATCAAGACAAATCTTGGACATAACATTGCAGACCATAAGATCTTGGATGAGTTTGATTTTCAGTCTGATCTGACCAGAAAGACGAGAGTTATGTGCCCTTGAATTCGACAAAATTGCCATTTTCGGCTGTTTTCGACCTTGTTTACACTCTAGAATCTACAATTATTCATCAATGAAGACAAAACTTGGACACACTGTTGGGGACCATAAGATCTTGGATGAGTTTGACTTTCAGTGTGATTTGATCTGAAAGTCGAGAGTTATTTGCCCTTGAATTTGACCATATTGCCATTTTTGGCTGTTTTCGACCTTGTTTACACTCTTGAATCTACATTTATTGACCAATCAAGACAAATCTTGGACACAATGTTGGGGACCATAAGATCTTGGATGAGTGTGGTTTTCAGTCTGATCTGATCAGAAAGTCAAGAGTTATGTGCCCTTGAATTTGACAAAATTGCCGTTTTGGGCTGTTTTCGACCTTGTTTACACTCTAGAATCTACAATTATTAATCAATCAAGACAAAACTTGGACACAATGTTGGGGACTATAAGATCTCGGATGAGTTCCATTTTCAATCTGATCTGACCAGATAGATGAGAGTTATGCGCCCTTGAATTGGGCAAAATTGCCATTTTTGGCTGTTTTCGACCTTGTTTACTCTCTAGAATCTACAATTATTAATCAATCAAGACAAAACTTGGACACAATGTTAGGGACCATAAGATCTCGGATGAGTATGATTTTCAGTCTGATCTGACCAGTCTGGTGTGATCAGAAAGACGAGAGTTATGTGCCCTTGAATGTGATTAAATTGCCATTTTTGGCTGTTGTTGACCTTGTTTACACTGTAGAATCTACAATTATTTAAAAAAAAACAAAAAAACAAAACAATGTTGGGCACCATAAGAGCTCGGATGAGTTTGATTTTCACAACGTTATTGACCATAAGTTCATATTTAGTCTTAAAGTCATAAATATCAATTGAATTGAACCTAAGTGTTGCTCATATCATTTTGGTTCAGGTGAGCGATATAGGACCATCATGGTCCTCTTGTAGGAAATTGATGGCCTTCACATAACATTGCCTTAAAACCTTATATGTTTAAGATAATTGCATGATCCCAAATCCTTTCATATGTATGCTTGCTTTTACTATACCTCTGTCATATTTTATTAGCAGTATATTCAACATTTTCCAGAATGTCAAGATTTGAAACTCAGAATGCATTTGCAGACCAAATAAACAGTTTCGAGTAAAAGAGAAATCAAATTCTGAATTTCAGAATTTAATTCTTTTCTGTCAATGCCTTAAAAAGCCTTTAAAGAGCTTAGTAAGGTCACAACTATGGATCTATTAAAATAATTTGAAAAGGGTTTATATGTAAGCATAGCAAAAAGAATTAGAGTTGATATCCTTCCTACTACATTTTTATACCCCCGCAAACGAAGTTTGGAGGGGGTATACTGGAATCAGCCTGTCGGTCCAGTGGTTGGATGGTTGGTTGAATGGTTGGATGGTTGGTTGGTCTGTCTCCAAAACTTTGTCCGGACAACTCCTCCTACACTTGTCGACCGATTTAGTTCATACTTGGCACATGTGTTCATTGTGACCTGTGGATGTGTAAGACACAAAATTCACGAAAACCGGACCGATACTTTTTGAGTTATGGCCTCTGATTTGACCCAAAAATGCTTGTCCGGACAACTCCTCCTACACTTGTGGACCGATTTAGTTCATACTTGGCACAAGTGTTCATTGTGACCTGTAGATGTGCAAGACGCAAATTTCACAGAAATCTGACCGATAATTTTTTAGTTTTGGCCCCTGATTTGACCCAAAAATGCTTGTCCGGCCAACTCCTCCTACAGTTACTGTCTGATTTGCTTCATACATGGCACAGGTGTGCATTAGGACCTGTAGATGTGCATTTTGCACATTTCACGAAAATCAGACCATTACTTTTTCAGTTATGGCCCCTAATTTAACCCAAAAATGCTTATCCGGATAACTCCTCCTACACTTACTGTCCGATTTGCTTCATACTTGGCATAGGTGTGCATTAGGACCTGTAGATGTGCATTTCACGAAAATTACTTTCTCAGTTATGGCCCTTGATTTTACCAAAAAATGCTTGTCCGGACAACTCCTCCATTAGTTACTGTCCGATTTGCTTCATACTCGGCACAGGTATGCATTAACTTCTGTAGATGTGCAAGATTCACATTTCACGAAAATCAGACAGACAGTTTCTGAGTTATGGCCCCTGATTTGACAAAAATGCTTGTCTGGACAATTCCTCCTACAGTTACTGAAAGATTTGCTTCATACTTGGCACAGGTATGCATTAGGACCTGTATATTATGCAAGATGCAAAATTCATGGAAATCAGACCGGTAGTTTCTGAGTTATGGACCCTGATTGGACCAAATTTCAAAAAAATCAGATTGACAATTTCTGAGTATGGCTCCTGAACCAACAAAAACGCTTGTCCGAACAAAGGTGGTGGCGGGGTATTTTTATCACCTTCAGTGATAGATTTCTAGTTTGATGTGAATTGTCTGATTGACAGAGCCACTTGAGGCTTTGATTAGATATTGTAGTAGTGCTGGTGATAGAAATGCCAGGAATCTATAGTTAGGTGTTTCAGTCACTGCAATATGACCAACTGCAGTTGAATATGGCAATTAACCATCTTCAATCAATTCTACTCCCTTTTTGTACTAAACATTCTTTATTTGCAGGGGTTTGTGATTAACTTTTCTATATTGACATTATAAAATATGCATGTTAAGAACGTCAAGTCCCAATAGCTCAGTCTGTAATGTCAGAGTCTGTCAATCAAAGGGTCGCGAGTTCAAAATCCGGCTCAGCCAGTATCCATTCTGACATTTGACAAAAGTCATTTGTCTCTCACCAATGGATGTGAAACATCTGTTTTAGAGAGAAGCTGGTGGCTTGGTTTTGATTTTGTGGCGGCACTGGTGAGAGAAATACCAGGAATCCACTGTTAGGTGCTCCAGCTACCACAATATGACTATAGCAATTGAAAACAGCTTTGAATCGCAATAAACCAAGCATTTTCAACAACAGATTAGTACTAGAATTTCCAATTTACCCTTAATTCCAAATTATGAAAAATGTGTGACATTCAAATGTTTTTATTTACCCTTTCCCTCACATTGACGCTTTTGGACGCCCCACAAAATAAAGGCTTTGGAAAACATTGTGGAAAATGAAGAAATTGCTTGTGACAAGCAATTTCTTCATTTCCTACAATGTTTTCTACCAAGAAAGACCAAAAAATGTTAAATTTTGTTCAATTGAAATTGTCGTCTGCAACACCTATGAGTTTGGACTAGGCTAAAATTTTGTTGTTTGGTAATGGGTTAAGGACCAGGAAAAAGGCTCCTTGTGACATTTGATACCAACATGGATCCAGATCGACCTGTGCATGTGAACAAGCAATTTCTTCGTTTTCAACAATGTTTTTCAAAGCCTTAATTTTGTGAGGTGTCAAAAAGCGTTGTTATGTGGTAATGACTTAACTTTATTGTACAATCAAATGGGACAAACCCAATCAATATAGTAATAATCAATGGAATGAGATGTGTTTATATTACCCAGAATGTTTGTTTTGTATTGTAAAATGCTTTTATTTTGTATACAGAGTTACACCATTGAACCACCCTCTTCCTTCATCGTTATACATCTAAACCTCTCTCACAAGCATATATACAGAAAACAAAAAAAGTATGCTTTAATTAAACACTACAATTTAACCCTTTCCAAAATGATACCTGATTTTAACTTCCTTTCCAGATAATTCTCGAGAAAACATTTAGGCACCAGAAGAAAATGCTGATAACCAGCATTTTCTCCTTTCTATCTATCTTTAATAACTTCTATTTTGTCATTTGTGGCAGTTTTTGATGTGGATTGCCCTTAGAATTTTCCATTTGGGAAAGGGTTAAGCATTTCATATACAAGACTTAATTTCGTCCTTACCAGAATAATTCATTGGAAAACATTGAGGCAAAAGAAGAACAGCATTTTCTCCTTTTGTCTTAATATTTTCTGTACTATAATGTACGCAAATTCAATCTTTACCAACACCAGTTTTATCCTTTGTAGCAGCTTTTGGACTACCCTATGATTTTGCCGTTTGGGAAAGGGTGAATTAAACACTGCATTTAAACCATTTTCCAGACTTTTCAAACTGATCGAGAATATAAAATTGATATGTTTCGCAATAGACAAAGTTGATATTATTGCAAACAGAAAATACAATATAATGCATATAAATCTTAGCTTGAATGAAAGTAGAAATTGAACATCATCAGCATTTTGTTTTATTCCTTCAAGGGCTTCTAATCTGTCATCTTTTGTTGCCAAAACCATGGATTATTTGGAAGCATTAATTCATAATTTCTATATTACTTTGTTGCTTTGTTTTAAGAGAACTTTACATCACTTTTAATCCATTCTAAAACAGCAATCTTAAGGAATGTCCAAATTCATAGATGTTGCAAACAACCATATTAATTGAATCAATGGAATTCTACTTTGGTCTTTCTGTCTCTAGCAATATCTTCATTTCCCATAAGGTAATAGCTTTGGAAAACATAGTGGGAAATCCCAAACAAGACCTGGTTTTCACGTCCGTAATAGAAATGGTTTGGGGAAAAAATGAGACAAAAGAAGAAACAGTTGATAGCCAGCAGTTTCTCCTTTTGTCTTAATATTTTCTGTGCTATATTGTACACACATCCTTCCTCTTTAGCATTAATTTTGTCATCTACAGCAGCTTCCTAATTGGATCAACCTTAAATTCTTGTTGTTTGGGAAAGGATTAAGGTTATTCTAGGACATAGACTTTCCATTATATTTTCTTTTATAATGTTAGCGTTATCTTGGAATGGAAGTTTTCATTGATCGTAGTTTGAATATTTTAACTTGAGGTCAAAATAGATTTGATCCTTTGAATTGCATTTTTTTTGCTTGTCATGACCAAGCATGACAATGAATTAATTCAAGTTCTTTTTCATTGCATTAAGAAAATGCAAATTGATTGAACATCTCACATGTTCATTACACTTCTTCCAAATAGACAGACTAAACACAAAGTGAAGACAAAATGTGAAGTTTTTACCAGATTTATATACCCTTGTTAAATGTATGTGTATCAGTGTTTGGTATAAAAAGTTGTACATCTTGTATCATTAACTCGTGTCAGTATGCTTGATCTAACAGTGGCATGTAACTGCTTCGTCTTCTCTGCTTCTTTATTTTAAGTTTATACAGTTTTCCATGTCTTTTTCTTACCAACCAGAGTCATTTGCAGTGTGTATCATATGAACGGAGAACTGGATAAAGGGTCCTTATAGAATTTGAGACACCCATGTTTCCAGATTAGCTTGTTTCTCAATGCAGTAAGATCGGGATTCCCTATCATACTATAATTTGAGCAACGTTTGTCTGTTTGTCTGTTTGTCTGTTTGTCTGTTTGTTCCCCTACTCCTCCCAGGTCCTTGGGCCGATCTTCACCAAACTTGGAGGGAAGGTGGAGGGCGGCCCCGGATATTAGCTTGAGGGGTTCATTTTTTGAAAGGTCAAGGTCATCGAGGTCAAAGGTCAAATTTATCGTTTTTACGGGTTACGGGACGGGATTGCTTAGTTACGGGACGGGATTGCTTACGGGTTACGGGACGGGATTAGGTGGAGTGCAGCCCCAGATAGGTCAAGGTCATCGAGGTCAAAGGTCAGCCCCGGATAGGTCAAGGTCATCGAGGTCAAAGGTCAAATTTCGAGACGGGTAAAATTGCTAGTAGATCAAAATGACAGTTATTACAGAACAACACGGTTCCTGATGAGACTGTGTGTAAACAGGCTGATCTGAAACCATGTTGGGCTCAAAAGCCGTAGAGGACCTTTTTCTAGGTGCATTCTGATCATCATCAGATTATGCTGCTGTTTTACAGTTGTCACAAGTAATGAAAGCGTTATTAGAGAACAGCATGGATCCTGATCAGACTGCACATCCTCGGGCTCATCTAAATTCATGTAGATTTTCTAAACCATAAGGGCCCTATTACCAGATCCCGACTCAATTATTCAGTCTATTCTAGAAGCTAGGATCTGTGCAGAATTATCCTCTTTTAGAAGAGTATTCTTTATATAGGAAAAGAATCTTTTCCTTCTGGCTTTAAAGTAAATACATTTTTACGGCATCACTTCAAACAGGTCATACATTTTGAGAAACTTACATTTTGAGAAGTTTCTCTCAGATAATGATTTGACAAATACATAAATCATTAATGTGCTTGGAACGCTTTAAGCTTGACATTACAATTATTTTCCTACACATCTCTATCATTTTAGCATTCCACACATCATCAATTTTTCCACACATTTTCTTCTCACTGATATGAATACATAATTATAAGATTTAAAGTCAGTACACATGTAAACATTACATACACATACTGAACACATACATACACATGCACATACGTATATGAGAGGTTTAGGTGTGTGGACTACCAGACCTCTGGAGGTTATGGTACATTTTCTAGGGGATGGTTGGATGGTGTAACATCATGGATTTCCAAACCTTTCAGTGATGAAGACCAGCCACAGGAAGATGGGGAAGCAGAAAACCAGGAGGAGCAGAAGGTAAGGCTGTGTATGTAGATGGCTGGTGTTGGGCCTTAGCCACAGTTAAGAGGGGGGTGGCTTTCTAAAGTGAAATAATTTTCTAGATTTTCAACAAACCCTATGTTGTGGATACTCATTAGAATTGTCTCCTCAAGACGATTCAAATGAGTACACAACATAGGGTTTGGATTTTTAATAAAAGAAATTTAGAATATCTTCGCACCCTCTTATCTGCTGCTCTGTTGGGTACAACCTTCTTTGGACAAAAATCACCTAGTGACTTCAGAACTAGGTCTTGTTTGGGAAAGATGCATCTTAACCCTTTCCCACACATTGACACTTTTGGATACCCCACAAAATAAAGGCTTTGGAAACATTCTGGAAAATGATACTAAATTTACATCTTTTTATGCCCCCGATAGGGAGGCATCATAAATTTGACTTGTCTGTCCATCCGTCCGTCTGTCCGTCAGTCCGTCCAAAAACTTTAACATTGGCCATAACTTCCTTATTACTTAACATATTCGCTTCATACTTTACCACAACATTCCTTGGTACATTACCTTTCTGTAGGCACATACTCTGGTGACCTTGACCCCTGGATGACCTTGACCTTGAACATAGATTGGCCATAATTTAAAATCAAAGCGGTGTTGGGGGCATTGTCATCTTACAGTGACAGCTCTTGTTATGAATTTTTCCCATGCTTTTAAGAATGGCAAAACCAAGTCTTGGTTGGCTGTAGTTACAAGTTTTTTAGCTCCACTGGCCTTTCAGGCCAGCGAGCTATTGTCATGGCGGTGTGTCCGTCGTGCGTCCGTCCGTCCGTGCGTCCGTCCGTCCGTGCGTCCGTAAACTTTTTCTTTAAAAATCTTTTCCTCAGAAACTACTGGATGGATTTCAACCAAACTTCACAGGAATGATCCTTGGGTGACCCTCTCTCAGATTCCTACAAAGAGGTTGGATTGAACCAGAATAACTTGAGTTATCTGCCCTTGAACGTCAAAAAAAGCTGGTTTTGACTTTATTTTTACTCTAAAATCTACAAATATTAACCAATCAAATCAAAACTTGGACAGAATATACATAAGCATGATATCCTGCCTTGATTTAATTTTCAGCTTGATCGGAATTTTACATCGTGAGTTATGTGCCCTTGAATTTGACAAAATTTCCATTTTCGACTTTGTTTTCACTCTAACAACCATAATTATTAACCAATCAAGATGATATTTGGACAGAATCTTGTTGACAACAAGATCTTGCTTTTGTGTAATTTTCAGGATGATTGCATTGCTACAATCTGAGTTATGTGCCCTAGAAATTGACAAAATTTCAGTTTTGAACACTTTTTTCACTTTTGTGGCCACATATATAGATTAATACTGACAAAATTTGGACAGACCGTAAGATCTTGCTCGAGTTTAATATTCAGCTTGATTATTGTGGTGTTCAAGACATAAATTATCAAGTCAAAATCATATTTTTAGATCAGAATGTCTTTATTTTCATGACCACTAAGTTACATGCACAATCGCAACTTCTTGAACTAATTATTATAAAGAAAAACAACTCTTACTGAACTTTAAATTGCTCATATCAAAAGTTACTTCCCTTAGTCTACCACAATTATTAACTCACATATTGAATTATGTGCCCTTGAATTTGGCATAATGACAGTTTTCAACTTTATCATCACTCTAAAAATCCCCAAAATTTTAGTCAATCATTTACCTTCTTTTTGCTTTGACCACATAATTGCTTCTCTTTACTTTGTTTCTGCTCTAAGAATCACAAGAATTTAAAAATATATCAGTTTAAGCATTTAGATAAATTTGTCAAATTTTTTATTGTAAACCACAAGAAATTAAGGCCTGTGGAGCGACTCAAGACCTTCAGGTCTTTCTAGTTTAAGAAAAGCAGCGGTTTACAAAGATGATTGGGAATGCATATATCCAATTTTATCTTTATTTATCCTGCTTGTCTTTTGAAATATGAAATATAGCAAAATGAAATATAACTTAACAAGTTTTGTAGTGAAATCAATATGTTTATGATAAAGGGTTTTGCTGTGGTAGCAATAGATTACTATCCATTCCAACCACTATTTGTCAAGGGAATTTTGTAAATCAATGATTTATAGAAATACAGTGATAATATTCATGATAATTGTTCCACAGAACAAATAACTTTTCTGTCTAAATAAGGAATATTTCCTATCTTATAATAGCTTTAAAAGTGGATCATTTGAAGCAAATTATGTGTTACCTTAACCCTTTCATAAATATATATTTAGACAGTATTTGTTCCATTTTGAAACCTGCTGCAAATGACAAATTGTATGTTGATGAAGGTTTTGTGTACTAAATTGCTCATAAAATATTGTGTAATAGACTTAGTAGAAAATGCTGATTATCAGTATCTTCTTTTCCTCAACGTTTTTGCAAGCTTGTCTTTAAGGGACATCAAAACCAGGGGCCTGTATTATCAACGATCTTACAACAAAGTTGGACGTAATATCATAATGGTGAATTTGACTTATGATTGTTGATAATAAAGTCCCCTGGTCTTGTTTATGATTCAAGGTTTTAATAGTTGACGCTTTTGAGCGCATATCACCGCCCTAGTACTCTCCAAAGCCGAGTTCTATATTGATTAAACCATCAAATATGACCTCTGCAGTTTTCGGTACGCCAACAGCCTATTTGGTCGTCATAATCTAATTATAGCACATCATTTGAATTATCGAATCAACATCAATCAGCTTTATCTTGCATGATCATTACGTATACATTACGTCGCTTCTATTTTTGGCTGAAGCCGGTAACATTTGAATTATCGAATCAAAATCATTCAGTTTGATCATGTTTGATTACGTATACATTACGTCGCTTCTATTTTTGGCTGAAGCCGGTAATTTGAAGCGTCAGCCAATCATTTCTTGTATCAGAAATTTCGATTGTTTATGAGTATATTGGCGACGATTGGATACCGAAATCCCGCCAAGGCCCCGAGATTAGACGTGAAACGACCCCGCGAGAACAGAGCTCATTCTATCGAAATGAAATGTAGGGAGAATGCGCTCTGTTCGTAAGAGAGTACCGCCCTAGTGGCATCGGCATCCATTGCCATCATTCCCTCAAATCTATATCTGTAAATCCATTGCCATACGGCAAAATTTTAGACTGATCCGAAATCAAAGATGCTACAAACAACAATTATACATAGATAAAATTGTACATTTATTGCCATTTCTAAGAAGAAAACATAGTGGGAAATGAAGAAATTGCTTGTTACAAGCAATTTCTTCATTTTCCACTATATTTTCCAAAGCCTTTATCTTAGTGGGTGTTAAAAGGCGCTATTGTTTGGTTAGGGGTTAAGCAAAGCTAATCTAAAGCTGTAAATAATAGCAATGAATTTTGTGCTAAATATAAACTGGACATTTTACTCTGTTTTCATAATACTGTCCATGTTGATATAAAATCTCGTAACTGCAGCTCCAATCAATTTGTTGTTGCGACATTTTCACGGACGAAATACTATTGTTTTGTCAGAAATCATGTCACTGTTTACTTGATGAAATTGATCCCTATTACAGGGGGATGACGATGAACAAGAAGAAAAGAAAGAACCGACAAAGGAGGAAGAAGAGCCTGGTTTGTGGGAGGAAACATTTAAAAGTTATCCTGATTCTAAACCTTATGGTGGGTATTGTAAAGAGAGAAATCTGTGTTATTTCAGTTCTCCTTTTGTTTCAATATTTTTATGCCCCGGTATGGAGAGATCGGGGGCATATTGTTTTACTCGATTCTGTCTGTCTGTCCATCCATCCATCTGTCTGTCGGAAAACTTAACATTGGCCTTTTCACCAAAAGAATTTGGTATGCAACTTTCTTTCAATGATATCTATCTGTTCCATGCACTTTGACCTTCCTCAAGGTCTTCTCTTAACCCATATCAACCCTTTACTCTACGAAAACTTAACATTTTAGAAAAATGGCCATTTCGGGGGCATTGGTGTTTCACAAACACATCTTGTTTGCACTTTATTTTACACATCGTCTTTTTTTTAACATCAATGTTGTTGTCTACAGCTGCTTTCCAATGGTATCATCTCAAATTAGGCTGTTTGGGAAAGGATTAAGGCTGAAAAAGTGACGTAAACTATATGTTAAAAGAAAGTGATAAAGATAAGGAAAAAGACTACTAATAACTTGCATCAAATGCAAGTTTCAAACTTTGTAGTAACTAGTTGGATGAAAGTACGTTATTTAACCCTTTTCCAAACAACAAAATTTAAGACTGTTATGATTCAAAAACTGTGTATGATGGCAAAATGGATGATACTAAAATTGTAAAATGTATGTGTTAAAGCAAAGAAATCTTTGAGGAAAAGGGGGAAAGGCTGCATTAGCATTTTCTTCTTCACCATTCAGGTTTTCTTACCAATGTCCAACAGTGTCATCAACACCAGATCTTGTTTGGGAAACATTATAATATTAGTTAGAAGCAAGACTTTTCTTAATTCCCGGTCACTTATTTGTTACATTTATTATTACAGGTCCGTCCTCTGTGGGTATAGACATCTCATTTCCTGGGTTTGAGCATGTATATGGTATACCTGAACATGCTGATGATATGGCCCTCAAAACTACAAAGTAAGTGTGAAGCTATTATTCCATCATCATTTCGGGTATCACTTGACACAACAATTTCAGAAAATTGTCAATAATCCGCCTCTACCGAGATCTAAGAGTGATTTCCCTTGAAAATTATCCCCCTTGAAATTTTGGGTTGTTCCGCTTCCGGTTGGGGCTACAGATAAGAGAGGTAAAGGCATTTCAAAATGCAAAATATCTTAAATTATTCATCAAACCCTGTGTTGTTGGTATTCAACGAATCATCCTGTCAAAACGATTCAAATCATAGCCTTAAGTTTTGTTGAAGATTTAAAATATTTGTTTTAGAAGAGTTTACCCCTCTTATCTGTTGCCGTGTACAGTTGTTATATATCCAGTACCGTCCATTAACATTAACCCTTTCCCAAGCAAAACCTGGTTTTTTACTTCCCCATTAGAAATATGTAAGGAAAAAAATGAGAGAAATGGACAAATTGCTGATAATTAGTGATTTCCCCATTTCCTTTAATATCCAGTTTACTATGATTTATGCATATTTTGCCTTTGGTATAAAACATTTTGTAACATGCAAACAGCAACAGCTTCACAATAAGAACAGTTAATTTAAAATGATGGAATTTGGGAAAGGGTTAAACTTCCAACAAACTTTTTTTGTCACTCGTCTTACATGTTGCAATTTCACTTTTAAGCAAATGTGTTTATTCAGTCGTAAAATTACGTAATGCGGGATAAAAGTTGGAATGTTGTCATGTCTATTTATCACGTCGTTCTTGTAGACCTTTTATCTATTGACTAAGTGTGTTATACAGTAACTTGTAATCTCGTGCTGGATGCACATACATATACACATGTCAATCTCCTTTTGTCGGTAATTCTTAATCCCTTTCCAAGCAATAGAATTTAAGTATGTTAATACTAGAAGGTCACTAACTATGACGACGACATTTAAAAGCATATTCAGAGAAAACTATTATAGGCTATACCTGATTTTACTTTAGTTTTCATATTTGCAATGTCTTATGATACCCATTAAACGCGAAGTGAGGAAGTCTGATTAAAAGAATGAAACAATTAATATATTAAATTGTTAATTCGTTTCAAACAAGGACACGCAGCATAGCATTACCTATGAATTGAAAATAAACCCATAAAAATTACATTCTGAAAAAAAGCTGTTTTCTCTAGTTTACAAATGATTTATAATTATCTAGAAAAGAGCAAAAATTCGTATAAATTTTTTGCTTATATGATGTCAGATGATTAGAATCAACACTATTTCTATATAGACATATAGAGTAAAATCCGACCGGAACTACCCAGTAGATTCAAGGGAGTTAATCCGATAGGTAAATAAGAGTTACCTTTCGAACCTGGTACTGTCCCATTCTGTTACTTTGTGAAAATTTTCCACCTTCTTTGCTTCAAACTGAATTTCAAATTTATCACATACTAAGATAATTATTGAAGATTTTCTGACATTGTTGTGTCGTGTGATTCCTCGCTGTGATGCAAATTCAACATGAAGACTAGCATAAGTATGCATATACATATTGTCGGTGTAAATGGGAAACCTTGTATGTTGATTTTTGCGATTTTCGAAGTAAAACCTTGTGTGCCCAGTTAAAACAATTCTTGCAGGTTTCGAGATATTTTTAGCTCAACTTTTCGAAGAAAATGAGAGCTTATACTGTCACCCGAGCGTCGGTGTTGGCGTCTGCGTTGCAACAAAGGTTAAAGTTTTTTCAATCATCAATAACTTCCATACTATCAAAGGGATTCAACCCAAACTTGGAATACTTATTCACCATCACACCCTCTACCTTACTACCAGGGCCCATGACCCTGGCTCTTCTATATTTGGAGTTATGCCCCCTTTATACTAAGCAACTTAGAAAGTCGAGCGCGCTGTCTTCGGACAGCTCTTGTTATTGATCAGTATTAATGACATATTATTTGTGAACAATATGTTCAAATTTCAAGTAAATCCTTCAAGTTTAGGAAAAGTTGTTACACTTTCTTCTATCCCCTTTTAAATTTTCCATAAATTAGATACAAGGTTTTGCATTTTCAACGATGATATGACTTTATAGGTTATCTTACTGTCTGCTAAATCATAAATGATTCTTCGTCAGAAAAGGTTGAAAAATATAAGAAAGAGATACCAAACTCTAGTTAACATTTTGAAGTCTTGATAGCGACAAATAACCCATTACCAAACTGTTTTTTTTTATACCGTGCGGGATGAAGGCTTTGGAAAACATTGGGAAAAATAAAAAAAAGAAATTGCTTGTAACATGCAATTTCTTCATTTCTCACAATGTTTTCTATCCAGAAAGGTTAAAAAATATGAAGTTGTATTTACTTGAAATTGTCTTGTGCATCAGCTTTGAATTTTGAAGTCGAAAATTTTTCCATCTGGTAATGGGTTTACAATGGATCATCAATGTTCCTTTTTGATCATTACCTTGAATATTTTCATTACTGCTTCTTTGTTAATTTGTATAATCATTTGTGTGACATTTATTGATTTTCATTATACACACTGTCATTCCAATTAATATTTAACTGAAATGCACTTTAATTATGCCCCCTTTCGAAGAAAATGGGGGTATATTGTTTTGCAAGTGTCGGTCGGTCGGAAGGTCGGTCGGTCGGAAGGTCGGTCGGAAGGTCGGTCGGTCGGTCCGTAGGTCGGTCGGTCTGTCCGTAGACCAAATCTTGTCCGGAGCATAACTCGAAAAGTATTAAAGGTAGAATCATGAAACTTCATAGGTGGATAGATCTCATTATGGAGAGGTGCAGTGCACAAGAACCGTAACTCTGCCGATCAAATTTTTTGAGTTATTGCCCTTTGTTGATTTTATAACTTGATTCTTGTCCGGAGCATAACTCAAAAAGTATGTAAGGTACAATCATGAAACTTTACAGGTGGATAGATCTCATTATGGAGAGGTGCAGTGCACAAGAACCATAATTCTGCTGATCAATTTTTTTGAGTTATTGCCCTTTGTTGATTTTCAAATTTGATTCTTGTCCGGAGCATAACTCAAAAACTATGTTAGGTAGAATCATGAAACTTTGCAGGTGAATATATCTCATTATGGAGAGGTGCAGTGCACAAGAACCGTAACTCTGCCGATCATATTTTTGGAGTTATTGCCCTTTGTTGATTTTCAAATTTGATTATTGTCCGGAGCATAACTCAAAACGTATGTAATGTAGAATCATGAAACTTTACAGGTGGATAGATCTCATTATGGAGAGGTGCAGTGCATAAGAACCGTAACGCTGCTGATCAAATTTCCTGAGTTATTGCCCTTTGTTGATTTTATAACTTAATTCTTGTCCGGAGCACAACTCAAAAACTATGTTAGGTAGAATCATGAAACTTTACAGGTGAATAGATCTCATTATGGAGAGGTGCAGTGCACAAGAACCGTAACTCTGCCAATCAAATTCTTGGAGTTATTGCCCTTTGTTGATTTTTACACTTTATTCTTAACCTTGCCTATATCTTATGTCCTTTTACACATACAGCCTTGATATCTCACATATAGATACCTCCTATCAACATGGTTCACATTTAACCATGACCTTGGACCTTGTGACCTTGACCTTGCAGTTTGACCTACTTTAAAAAAAATAAACCTGGCATATATCTCATGACCTTTTATAAATACAGCCTTGATATTTCACACATGGACACATCTTACCAAGACCTTTCACAATTAACCATGACCTTGGACTTTGTGACCTTGACCTTGGGGTTTGACCTACTTTTAAAAATCTTTAACCTGGCCGATATATCATGTCCTTTTACACATACAGCCTTGATATTTGACACATGGAAACCTCAGACCAAGACCTATCACATATGACTATGACCTTGGACCATGTGGCCTTGACCTTGGAGTTTGACCTACTTTAAAAAAAATTAAACTGGGCCTATATCTTATGTGCTATTACACATACAGCCTTGGTATTTCACACATGGACACATCTTAACAAGACCTTTCACATTTGACCATGACCTTGGACTTTGTGACCTTGACCTTTGACTTTGACCTACTTTAAAAAAACTTAAACCTAGCCGATATATCAATTCCTTTTACACATACAGCCTTGATATTTGACACATGGACACCTACGACCAAGACTTTTCACACTTGACCATGACCCATGACCTTGTGACCTTGACCTTGGTGTTTGACCTGCTTTAATAATACATTAACCTGGCCTATAGTTCATGTCATTTTACATATACAGACTTGATATTTCCCACATAGTCACTTCCAACCAAGATATTTCACTTTTGACTATGACCTTTGACCTTGACCTTGGAGTTTGACCTACTTTTAAAAAACTTAAACTAGGCCTATATCTCATGTCCTGTTACCTATACAGTCTCAATATTTTACACATGGACACTTCCTACCAAGACCTTTCACATTTGACCATGACCTTGGCTTGTGTGGCCTTGACCTTTGATTTTTACATACTTTTAGAAATCTTTAACCTAGCCTTTATCTTATGTCCTATTACACCTACAGCCTTGATATTTCATTCATAGACACCTCCTACAAAGACCTTTCACATTTGACCATGACCTTGAATATTGAAACCTTGACCTTGGAGTTTGACCTACCTTTAAAAAGACTGAAACCAGGCATAAATATCATGTCCTTTTACACCTACAGGCTTGATAATTCACACATGGACACCTCCAACCAAGACCTTTCACATTTGACCATGACCTTTACCTTGGCATTTGGCTTTTTTTTTTAAAAACTTTAACCTGGCCTAAGTTTCATTTTACTTTTACATATACAGCTTTGATATTTCAAACATAGACACCTCCTACCAAGACCTTTCATATTTGACCATGACCTTGGACCTTGTTAACTTGACCTTGGACTTTGACCTACATCAAATGTAGGCCCTTGAGGGGGCATATATGTTTTACAAACATCTCTTGTTTTTGAATTGCTTTTCAAATTGACACTTTGACTCTTATCTCAAGCATTTCTTGATTTTGAGTACTCTATAAGCTTTGGAATTTGAAAATATTTGGAACACAGGAGAATATGCTGACAAATAGATCGAGCATTTTCTCATTTGAACTGAAAATGTTTTTGTAAATGTGTTATAGAAGTAACCTTTTTGTCATCTGTAAAACATTAAATGAAAAACTGGATATTGATTAAGATGGGAATTGTGAATCATGTCTTGTATAGTAAAGGATTCAGGGTTGCATCTAGAGCGCGGCATTGCGGGATTGCCGCGAATTTTCATAAATGCCCCCCCTATTTGGAAAATTACTGCGGGCAAATCCCGCAAAAACAACAAAAACTCTGGCAAAAGAATAACCATTTCTGATGCCAACAATCATTTGGAAACGGATAAACTGGAAAAACTAGGTCTTTCAATGAACAAAAATCAGCTAGTACTTGATAATTCGCCAGGATGCAGGATAACAAAAACATGCTGCCAATCAGAAGAAAACGCGATTCTGCACCCGCCGTGGCCAAACTGACTCCGCCTATTTGACCTAAATAGATGGTCATTGGTTCCAAATATGGCTACTATAACTACGAAAAAGGCCCACGATTATTGCACGCGCTGTGACCAACTGCATTCCAATGACGTCATTTGATAGAACCTTCCCATACAAAATCGCATTTCTGGCATCTATTTACTGCGATAAACACCTTTAGTCGCTGTAATTTTCAGCCACATTTAAATCTTTCTGGCTTTGATTTACTTAATGTCCTTTGTTTAGTAGGAATTGCTTTTCTAAATAATATCCTTCCAATCAAGATCATGATGATACGCTAAATGGCCAACACTCTAAATGACCAATCACATCGCGCCAGGAAAAGAGGTATCCAATCAAATGACAAATTCAGTTGATAGTAAATTCCCGCTTGACAACTTTCCCATGGTCGTAAACAGATAGATAGTGTTGGAAAACAAGGACAGTTTGTACATAAAATACAAATCATTCCATTTAAAAATGACTTGGAACACAATCTTGGTGAACTTATCTGGTAGAAATTATAAATTTGCAAGCAAATGAAAGAAATCTTGAATGATCAGGATGTCAAAATTCTTCCGCCTTACTTCCATAATCGATCAGAAAAAAGTCCATGAAAGCTGATTTGTTTCTAAGTACCTCTTTCACAGAGATAACCAGTCAGAGAGACGTAAATATGCACAAACATTGAATCAAGAATATAGAATCGATCTCTTAACAGTTCTGAAATACTCTGGGCACTTTGATCAAAAACACTTCAATGATGACGTCACTCAAAATTGCAAATGGCGACTGTGTACACTGTGACAGATAGATTTAGAAAATGTTTTGGACTACACTAGCTCAAACAGGCTTGTCATGCAACTGCTTGTGGATAGATAGGTAGTAAACCACGCATGATATGTAATCATTCAATTTTAACATTCAAAATACTGAAAAACGAGTGCATATGAAAGGCATAACGTTGGGAAATTTTACATCATTTCACCTTGTTGACTGTAAGAGTTACTACTTCGACGATACATTTATATCAAAGTTGGCGAAAGACTTAATTGGATAGATATTAAATGAGCCCCTGTATGAAATTTGTCTGGTATCTATTTCATAGCTGTAAAGGTAATTGTATTGTTATTTCATTAGGATCTAGACTAGTTAAGATGACCTTTGTCACAGTTTACTTTATAATTCATTGAATATGGCATCAAATACATTCAAAGTACATAAAATGACCAAAGAATAGTCATTTTATATATGCCCCCATATTTTGGTCATTGCCCCCCAATTTCATAAATTATGGGGGGCAATTACCCCCAATTTGCAAATTCCTAGATGCAACCCTGAAGGATTTAATATAAACAAAAATTCAAAACCATAGCTGTAAGATATACCTTGACCTTACAAAGGGCTTTGTAGTAAATTGTACTTGTACTTATATCTCAATCTTTATTACAGGAATGGGGACCCATATCGTTTGTTTAACCTAGATGTGTTTGAATATGATACATACAGTCCTATGGCTTTATATGGTGCTGTACCAGTTATGTTGGCTCATAAGTAAGTACATTTTGTGTCCCTGCAATAAATAAATAACATAGGGTCAATGCTAGTACAGAAAGGATTTTAACCCATTCCCACATAATGGCACCCTTTGATACCCCTTGAGACAAATGCTTGAAAAAGCATTGTGAAAAATTAAGAAACTGCTTGTGACAAGCAAATTCTGTGATTTATTCATTTCCCACAATGTTCTCTACCCAAAAAGACAAAGCAATGTAAAATTTCAATAATCATTCGTTTGAAATTGCCATCTGCAGCATCTTTGAGTTTTGGACCAGTCTAAGATTTTGCTGTTTGTTAATGGATTTAAATAATGTGGCACTGAAAATATTAGGAGGAAATGAAAAGATGTTACTTAGCACGTCAATATTTTCTTCAGTTGCATCAGTTTTATACTAAACTTTTCATTCCTAGGCATGTCAAAACCAGATCTAGTTTTGGAAAGATAAAGTCTTGAAGATGCATTCCCAGTTCAAATGTGACCTGCTAAAAGGGACCCTATGGGAAGTCCATAAAACAAAATTTGGCAAAATAGATCTGATTCAGCAGAGTTTAAGCTGATGTTGTATTTGGAAAATGAACATAAAGGAAGATAAGGGAAACAGTCTACATTCAAAAAATTATATAAGTGTAAAAAGTTATGATCCTAGTCAGGCTGCACGGTCTGTGCAGACTGGCTAGTCAGTATTTTTCACATTTCTCCATAAGGTCCCTTTTATAGAGATAGGTCACAAATATTAGGTATGTTACCCATCTCATCAAATGCATCAACCAATTATTTCAGTTCCAAGAAGACTGTTGGTATATTTTGGCATAATGCAGCCGAGACGTGGATTGACATCAGTTCTAATACAGCAGACAAAAGTTTTTTCTCCAAGATGGCGGACCTCGTGAAGGGAGGAAGTGACGAGATGCCACAGACGGACACACACTGGTTCTCGGAGAGTGGCCTGATTGATGTATTCTTTATGATGGGCCCGGGGCCTAAAGATATCTTCAGTCAGTATGCACAGCTTACTGGAACCACAAACCTGCCACCTGTAAGTTGGAAACATTATTGTTGTAAATTCAGACAAAAGGTGAACTTTAACCCATTACCAAACGACAAAATTTTGGGGCTGTCCAAATTGAAAAATCCTGCAGAAGGCAATTTCAAGTGAATGGAATTTTAATTCTTAGGTCTTTTTGGATGGAAAACATAATGGGAAATGAAGAAATTGCTTGTCACAAGCAATTTCTTCATTTTCCGTGATGTTTTCCATGGCCATTATTTTTTGGGGAGTTAAAAAGAGTCATTGTGTGGTAATTGGTTAACCCTCTCCAAAGCATTGATGATAATTAAGGTAAAGAGAAAAGATAAGGATTAAATATAAGGCTTAAAAGACTTTCACCTTCAGATTTTGTATTTTTATCACAATTTGTTTTAACCATTTGAAGTAGTATTTTTAACGTGAGAATAATATTCTATAAAGGGAAAGGTTTAAAGCAATGTGCAAGGCTACACAAAATAAATCTTGATATAAAAAAAGATCTATCAATAGCGTATGAAAGTCAACAGCTACTAGTATTTCTCTCCTTCATTCAAATACTCCATACATCAACAATTGTATCATGAATAACACAGGCGGCAATCACGTGACTTTGTTATGCTATATTTTCCTCACTTATGTAAACAAAAAGACTCGGTAAGAATACATTTTCTCAAATTTTGAATCAGATACTTAACATTCAATATTGAGATACCTGCCATTCGATACGTCATACTCTCTGGTCTATTTTGGTACCAATATCTTCCCTCAAATCCCTGTCAAAGCTGAGAACATTCGTGCAAAGTATTTCTAAATGCCGTGATATATTTTCTTAAGAAAGGTTTGCACTTTACACGAATGTTTTCAGCTTTGACATGGATTTGAGGGATGGTCTTGGTATCAAAATAAACGGGAGATTACGAAGCATCGAATGGTACGTATCTCAATACTGAGAGTTAAGTATTTAATTTAAAATTTGAGAAAATGTGTTCTTACCGAGTGTTTTTGTTTACATACAGTACAGCTCGCGCGTTTTTTGCCTAAAACGCTCGCCCACCGCGGTCAAAAAAAAATTCGGGTGGAAAATCGCAGCGATTTGCCATCGCGGCCAGAGCGTTTTTCCACTCGAAATTTTCTTGCATCACCGCGATTCGCCGCGATGGGGGGAATCGCGGCGATCGCCTCGTTCGGGTGGAAATGCCAGGTACGGCCAATATTATCCTGCAGCGCTCAGTATTAAATGCGTTTTTGTTAAGTTTATATTATTTCATCCTGAGTGTGTTTTAAATTGATTTACAGAACTATTTCAGAAATAAAGATAATGTTATATTAAATACAAACGATTTCTATAAAGTTCTATGAAGTCCGGTAATAACACATCGTTTTTGTAAATTAAAATATATAGTTATAGGTTATTATATAATATAGAACAGGTTATTTCCGCTTCTTTGTGCATTGTATTATGCTTTGTTATGCTTGATTTAATTCAATTAACTGTTTATATAATATTCTGTATTTTGCAGATACATGTACGTGAAATCGTAAACTGCATGTTGGCTTCCCGGTCATAAATACGAAGAGTTTCTCTGTTTGAATTACATATCAAAGTAATGCGTATAATTTGACTACTTTTCAGTTTACAAAATAAACCAGTAAACCTGCGACTGGCATTTAAGGTTTATTTTTACCATGTTGGAACTTGCATGCATGTTAAAAGAAACACCGATGTTTTATGCATGACGCTACATTCTTAGTTACGCCATTTCCAAAATTGCTACGATTGGGCACGTCCTATTTAAAATCTACTCACATGATAAGTTGGATGTTGCTGAAAACAGGATTGTGAAGGATATATTACAATAATAGGAACTAGATAATGAGACACAAGAAGACCAGGGTAGTAATCAGTATGTTCTTCTTTTATCTTAATATTCTCAAATCATTTCTACGATAGCCCTTTGCTCTCTTTCGAGGGGAAGAATATCCGGGGATCCAATAACAAAGCTGAGCACTGCAGAAAACAGATCAGAAAATATCGATAAAAATTGTCTACAATATAAAGGTAGCATAGAAAATATTGCGGTAGCAGGGGAAATGCTGATCATCAGTATTTCTTCTTTTGTCTCAATTTGTTCTCAAGCCTTGTGTATGTATGTGTTATTCTATAATTACATGCGCTTCCAAAAAAAACTAATTTTGTACAATCATCACTGCTCAAAGTATCTGCAATTATTTTGTAATCTATATGCATGAAGGCCGTGTAGCAAAGATAAAAGAAAAATAACTTCGAATACGTTGAAAAGAAGGCAAAAGGGTCATTTTTCTGTTGAAGTAGAAGAAGAATCCACAAACCCATTCAAAATTAACAAAAATCAAATCTGCAAAGGCATTCTTATCTTATCAAAACCTAATATATAATTATATAAAACCCAATAATTACGACAAATCAGCCAGAAAATACAGGCTTACCTGTCCGCGCAAATCGCGGCGAAAAAATCGCGGCGATCCCCGCGATTTCGGGTGGTAAAACACGCACGCCGCGTCCACCGCGTTTTTCCACCCGAAACCACCGGA
Source organism: Fragum sueziense (assembly GCA_963680895.1). Classification (NCBI taxonomy): domain Eukaryota; kingdom Metazoa; phylum Mollusca; class Bivalvia; order Cardiida; family Cardiidae; genus Fragum; species Fragum sueziense. The sequence continues at coordinate 78,247,482 of OY804593.1, read as the reverse complement.
AATTCAATCGCGGGGATGCGCGGAAATAGGCAAAAAACGCGCGAGCTGTACTGTAAATGAGGAAAATATATCATAACAAATTCATGTGATTGCCGCCTGTGAATAAGATATTTTAAAATTGCTTCTGTTTGTAATTTTCCAGCTATTTGCTATATCCTATCACCAATGTCGATGGAACTATAATGATGAAGAAGATGTGAAAAAGTAAGTAAATTGGTTTCTTGTCCCAGAAACGAAATCCGGATCAAAAATGACCAGATTCCATGTTGCTCTTTATTAATTTAAAGTATTAAATGGAAAGGAAACTAGTATTTTATGAGTCTTATTTTATCTAAATGCTGTCTTTTAATGCGTTTGATAAATTATGTTAAAAAAAGATGTGTTTGTGAAACACAAATGCCCCAGAAATAGCCAATTTTTCTAAAATGTTAAGTTTTCGTAGAGTAAAGGGTTGAAAAGGGTTAACGGATGACCTTGAGGAAGGTCAAATTGCTTGGAACAGATAGATATCATTGAAAGGAAGTTGCATACCAAATTTGAGCTTTGTATGTCAAATAGTTTTGGAGAAAAGGCAAAGGTTAAGTTTTCAGGTTAAGTTTTCGGACAGACGGATGGACAGACAGACAGACAGACAGACGGACACGAGTAAAACAATATGCACCCGATCTCTCGATACTGGGGCGTAAAAATACTTGACTTTTTTGTTGTTTGGACAGGAAGCATGTCTTTCATGGTTAAATTTTGTGTTGAAAAGTACATTCTTACTTCTATATTTAATTTATATAAGCACTCTTAATTTCTTAACATCTGTTTCAGTGTTGACGGTAATTTTGACACTTTTGACATTCCATATGATGTGATCTGGTTAGATATTGAGCATACAGATGGGAAAAGGTAAGAAAAAGTAATAACATGTCAACATGACTAAAAGAAACATTGCAATATCGTTTCAAATGTTTCCTAAACATAAAAGAAAATAATAAGAAGATGCCTTAATAAGGACGAGACATTCTTGTGAATCTCTTAAATGATATTGTAATGAAAGTTTAGTTTAACTTCATATATCAAATTGCCTGATTAGCAAATTTGGAATTGTAATATGAAAATAAAATCTGTAATGTAAATGAATATCATTTGGGAGACATTTCTAAATAAACTTATTTTTTTCTTTTGTCTTTATCTTTCATTCAATACCAATACGAGATGTAACAATGAAGCCTTATTATTTTCACTTCAGATATTTTACATGGGCCAATGATAAATTTCCTAACCCAGAAGAAATGGTAAACCATGTAGCAGCTAAAGGTCGTAAGATGGTGACAATCGTCGATCCCCATTTGAAGAGAGATGATAATTATAAAGTATATAAAGAAGCCAAGGATTTGGGTTACATGGTGAAGAATAAAGATGGGAATGAATATGATGGATGGTGTTGGCCTGGTAAGATTTGTAGACAATTATAGATTAATCCATTACCAGACGGCTGTATTTTAGAATTGTCCAAATTCCAAGATGTTGCAGTCAACAATTTCTAGTGAATTAAATTTTACATCTTTTGGTCTTTAAAGATAAAAAAGATGTTGGTCTTTCATTGTAGAAAGTCACAAGCAATTTCTTCATTTTCCACAATGTTTTCCAAAGCCTTTATCTTGTGGGGCATCCTAAGGGGGCGTTGTGTTGGAATGAGGTAAGAGTGACAGGCAGACAACAGATAATGCGAAGAGTCAAAAAAATTTACAGGACAGTGGGTCATGTAAATTTACTTTTTTTACCAGACCGGAATATGTTTTACAGGACCGAAAAAATACGGAAAAATATTTTGAATCATCACTATAACACAAACGTGTCTGACAGTGTTTATCCCAGGATCAATTTATTGTCTCCATTTTGGGGGGTCATTTAGAATTTTAGAGGGTCAATTTTGTAAACAAATAAATCAGATTTTCAAACACTTGAAATGACTTGTACACTATAATTTATCTAGGGACAGCATAATAATAGTTTATGGAAAAAAGCAAATAAACAAACACAACACTTTTCTCATATTCAAACAGTGATTATTCTAGGATTTCAATAACGATGGGTTGACCGAAGTCCCCACCACTTCAAAAATCTAGGGGAATATAAGTTAATGCAATAAATAACTAGACCAGATCTACATGTGTATGAAAACTATTTCTTCCTTAGTAGTGGTAAGCCTTCATTTATGATTGTATTACATGTTCATATTACTTTCCTAGTTGTTTCATGTATTATTTTGTTCAGATTGTCCAAGAAATGGGGATGTAGAATATCAAATTAATTTTTGGGTTGAACTATTTTGGGTACGAATCGTAGAGAAACAACTCCCTTTCTTTGTCTCAAAACAAAGTACTATAATTTATTCTTTAACAAAATAATATCATGTTTAGATAACAAAATCAGATTCTATCATGAATATTTACCATTTGGTCTGCATACTATGTTAAAATTCCATTTTTCTGACTGAGAAAAAGATTGTCAATCCAGGTTACTCAGACAAAAATGTTTAGCTTTTAAAAGGATTATATGCAGGGGGTATAAGTATTGATACCGGTTTAACTTGGCTTTAATTGTATTTCAAAATGATTATTTAATTAAAATGAGTCAAAAACACGAGACAAAGTAACCCCAACTGGCTTCAGAAGCCGGAAAATAAACCACCCTTAAAAGAACAACAACAACAACAGGGTTGACAGTTTTCCGTGAAACTCAAGTTAATCCTTTCCCTGACGATTTATTTGGGTGAAAAACGCAGAAAACGCGCTCTATGTGAAACACTGAGTGTCAGAATATATGCATCACAATACTTTGTCGACAGATTTTTGAGTAAGGATTTACATTTTATGCTTCGGCCCCAGACTTTTACTGGACAGTCGGTCCGTAGTCTCTATTATTTTTGTCGGACATAGGCAAATTTAACCAGACATGTCCGGCGGTCCGACGAGATTTCGCGATGTCTGAGACAATATAGACTAAGATCAGGCTGCATGTATATTCAGGCTTATCTTCGTCTATGCTGCTTGCCTGTATTCACCATGACAAGGGTTAAGACCATTACCTATACAGTCGACACTCATTGTGTAGAAGTCAGAGGGACAGCCAAAATACATTGACATATCCGGACTTCGACTTATCGGATTTCCTTAGGTTTCGACTTAAATGACATTTGGCCATTTTTGTTGTTCATCAAGTGCGTTCTAAATTGAAATATAGTAGGAAAAGGAAAGAAATTGCTCGACACGAGCAATTTCTATCCTTTTCCTACTAAATTTCAATGGTTATATTCATTTCGAAATTACATTGTTTCAATGACGGGACCAGACTTTCACTTCAACTTAAACAGAAATTCGACTCATCCGATGTCGAGATAACAAGTTTTGACTGTTATTGTCTGAAGGAGCAAAGAAAAAGGACATGAGATTGTGATGATTGCACTCACTTACTTGAAGAGAGATTAGTATTATAGGATATAGAAGGAAGAGAAAGATAAGGGTTAAATGGTTAGAAATGAAAGTGGGAATGAAGGTGATGGTCAGATAATTATAAAGTTTTAGACTTTTTGCTGATACATTCTTTTGAATAGTGTTGTCCTTAAATCCTTTCTTTATCGCCATCAAATTTCTTGGTTGCATCAACTTTCAAATTACAACCATCTAACATTTTGCCATTTGGGAAATGGTTAAAGATTCCTCAGAAATATTTAGTAACATTAATATTGTTTTCTTTTATCTGTATTTTAGGATCGTCTAGTTGGCCAGATTTTACTGATCCAGCTATCAGAGCTTGGTGGGCCACAAAATTCCATCATCATGAATACACAGGAAGTACTCCATCCTTATTTATTTGGAATGACATGAACGAACCGTCGGTATTTAACGGACCAGAAATAACATTCCATAAAGATGTATTACATATGAATGGTTGGGAAAATAGAGATGTACATAATATATATGGGATGTATGTGGTGAGTACTTGTAGATTTTCTCAAATCCATACTTAAGAAAAAAATCTCTGACTTGAGCAAATAAATTTGAAAACGAAAAACTGTTTAGGAGAAATTATTCAAAAGCTCAGTATATAGTTTATGTTTTGCTTTATGGACATGAGACTAGTTTTATATGCAATGATTCCACTGAAGAAATATTTGTATAAAGGTTCAAGTATTGTCACGGATGGTCAATAAAGTTGAAGAATCTTGGGCCAATATAGACAATATTAGTTGATGACTTTATTCCATTAAAATAAATATATGGCAATTCTATTCTAGCATCAAGCCACAGCAGAAGGACAATTATTAAGAAGTGATAATAAAGAGAGAATATTTGTGCTGACTAGGGCTTTCTTTGCTGGATCTCAAAGATATGGTAAGTTGAAAACAATGATTAACAACATCCTTTTTAGCGTGACTTTTAGTAGAATAGTGGAACTTGGCATTGGTGTGAGTGTCTGTGTAATGCTTTGGTTAAGGTTATATGTCATATGTGTATTACATGAATGCAAATTTCAAATTGAAAGAATGTATTGCAATGAATACATGAAGATCTACTACTATTGGAAAAAGCTGGCTCACCTCAATTTTAGATGCAATGAAACGTTGACTAGACTCAGTCTTACCTTCCAAAAAATACAAAGAATAACGCTTCAAACTGGTACAGTCTAAAATTTTGCAGTTTTGTTCCAAAGTATTGAAAAGCTTTCCATTTTGATTCCACAGGTGCTGTATGGACTGGTGACAATATGGGAGAATGGAGTCATCTGAAAATGGCTAACCCTATGTTGTTGTCTCTCAATCTGGTGGGCATCACACATTCTGGTGCCGATGTTGGAGGATTCTTTAAAAATCCTGATGCAGAACTCTTAACAAGGTGGTATCAGGTGGGTGGAAATAACTACTTATAACCAGCATTTTTAGGTCACCTGACCAAAGGTCATGGTGACCTATTGCGACCGTGTTTTGTCTGTCGTCGTGCGTCGTCCGTCGTCCGTTAACTTTTAACATTTTCGACTTCTTGAGAACCGCTGGACGGATTACAACCAAATTTGGCAGGGAGCATCCCCATGGGAAGCCGCTTCAGATTTGTATGAATCATGGAGTTATCTCCCTTTGGGGCCCCATAAGGGGCCTAAAAGGGGTTAAATAGGGTACATCTTAAAAAATCTTCTTCTCATGAACTAGCTGTTGGATTGGATTCACATTTGGAATTTAGAGTCTTTAGGGCAAGGACAACAAAGTTTGAACAAGAGAAAAAAATCCGTTTAGAAATGGCCGTGCTGGGGATGGGGGATGTGAGGGGGGGGTCGCGTTATTAGTTAACTTAACATTTTTGACTTCTTCTTGAGAACCATTGGACGGATTACAACCAAACTTGGCAGGGAGCATCCCCATGGGAAGCCGCTTCAGATTTGTACAAATCGTGGAGTTATCTCCCTTTGGGGCCCCATAAGGGGCCTAAAAGAGGTTAAATAGGGTACATCTTAAAAAATCTTCTTCTCATGAACCGGCAGTTGGATTGGATTCACATTTGGTATTTAGAGTCTTTAGGGTAAGGACAACAAAGTTTGTACAAGAGAAAAAAATCCGTCCAGAAATGGCCGTGCTGGGGATGGGGGATGTGAGGGGGGTCGCGTTATTAGTTAACTTAACATTTTCGACTTCTTATTAAGAACCATTGGACGGATTTCAACCAAACTTGGCAGGAAGCATCCTAAAATAGAAAGCCGCTTCAGATTTTGTACAAATCATGGAGTTATCTCCCTTTGAGGTCCCATAAAGGGCCAAAAAGGGGGTTAATAGGGTACATCTTAAAAAATCTTCTTCTCATGAACCGGCTGTTGCATTGAATACACATTTGGAAGTTAAAGTCTTTAGGGCAAGGACTACAAAGTTTGTACAAGAGAAAAAATCTGTCAATAAATGGTCGTGCTGGGGATCGGTGATGGGAGGGGTTCGCATTATTACTAAACTTTGAACATTTTCTACATTTTTTTGAGACAGATTTCTACCAAACTTGGCAGGAAGCATCCCATTGGGAAGCCGCTTCAGATTTATACAAATCATGGAGTTATCTCCCTTTGAGGCCCCAAAGGGGCCAAAAGGGGGTAAATAGGGTACATATTAAGAAATGTTCTATTGTTGGATTGAATTCACATTTGGTATTTGAGTCTTTAAATAAGTTTGTACAAGAGAAAAAAAAAACTGTCAAGAAATGGTGGTGCTGGGGGGTGCGCTATTAGTTAACTTTTAACATTTTCCTTAACTGTGTCTGCTCATTTGATTCAGGTGACCGATAAGGCCCTCTGGGCCTCTTGTCTCATTTTACCTCAAAATTTTTGTGTTATATTGTACATAAATTCCAAATTTATTACCCCAATTACATCCTCTGCAGCAACTTTCTAATTGTCATATTTGAAAGGGTTAAAGATTAACAAGCAGAAATTTGTTAATAGTTTCATTTTCTTAACTAGTAAAACATCTACGAGACGAAATAATATCTGTTGCAGGCTGGCGCATATCAACCATTTTTCCGCGCCCATGCTCATTTAGACACAAAACGTCGAGAACCGTACCTACAGCCGGAGGAGAACATGAAGATTATCCGTGACGCCATCCGGGCCCGCTACTCATATCTTCCACTGTGGTACACACTGTTTTATGAAGGAGAACAGACGGGTACTCCTGCCATGAGACCACTCTGGGTTGAATATCCCTCAGATACTAGTACATTTAAAATGGATGATGAATTTTTAATAGGTGATTATATAAATTTATATACTTTTATCTTTTTGTGTGTCTTTCTGTTTGAATCTTTTGTGAATTATTTGAAAATGTGTAACCACGAATAAACATCAAATCTTTACAGGAATTAGACCTGGTGCCTGCCTCGCTTTCCCTTACCAAACACATGCTGCTATAAATGCTAGCTTGTACCAAGAGATATTTTCAAGGCCCCTTACACTACACTTGTATACCTATGTTTTACATTTCTTTGGTTGATTCAAATTTTCTTTCATAGACATTCTTTTATAGTGCTTGCTGGGTGGAAAGAATTGTATTATCTGTATGTTGGTTTGGGATGCACTTTCACAATAGAGGCATTAGCATATATGAGTCGTTTTCAAAATTCGCAGGTTTTCTTGTCCACGTGTGATAACTTGTACATTTAAGTAATCAAATAAACATTAATGTTAAAAATGAGTCCAAACCAATGTAATTGTGTTGATTAAGCATAAAAATATAGCATGTTACATGCTTTAGTGAGATATTTTACATGTTATATGGCCTGAAATGTGTAAATTTGCTTTGTCCCACTGCTACCCTCATTGGTTTTGACCAGCAAAGATAACTACTTTTAACCGTAATTGAAAAACTTTTTTGGGTTAGTTTGCATGACAATATGTTAAATTACACTTTGAATATACCAGTTACCCAAATGATATTATGTAAATGGTATAAAAATCATCATATATCCTTGTCCCACAGATTTTTGTCTTTGGTGTTCCAGTGTCTAAAAGGTCAAAGAAATGAAATCTTAATTAGATGGAGACACAAATCATGTACCTCCTTTTGAAAAGCTATCGTAGGCTCATACATTACAATTGAAAGAGGAAGAATTTATTTTGTGTCTTGTTAATAAATTGAAAAAGAAGGCGGTCAACTTGTACAGTACTTTTTTTCTTTGTCTTTGGGATGACACACTTTATAATACTTTGCAAGGCACCTTTTTATTAGATATTTGACCGGTATATCTGACTTTGAGTACAGTAAATGCTTTCAATAGTAGATTTAACAAATACCTGATTTTCACTTATGTTTTTACAAATTAGTGCGAAATTGTCCTTGGTGTTCCGGTCTGAGCACTGGAACGCCAAAGACAAAAATAAAATGGCACTGACGTATGTCAGACTGCATGGATCAGATAAATATTATTAAAATAAGGTAACATACCAAATTTCAGCTTTGTTCGTGTAATAATTTTAGAGAAAATGCCAAATCTAGGTTTCGCTCGATGTTTTAAGTGGAATTTCATGTTAACGGTTGAAACTGACTTTTGGGGAATGTCTGAATGAATGGAGCATAAAGATATCATTGAACAATCGTTACTTACCAAATGTTAGCTTTCTTTGTCCATTGTTTTAGAGAAATGTCAATTCAAAGTTTTGAACTGACGGACAGGCTGACAGACGGTAAATGCTAGAACAGTATTACCCAAAATGTTTTATATTAGTGCATTAAAATCCTAAATTATTACACATTAACTATATCTCTTTGCATTCCTATATCTTTCGGCTCATGCCGTGTTACTGAATTCATGTCTTAAAGGAGGTTGGATTTTACTATCAACTGGAGGTTAAGCTTGGACTTTTCATTGGCATTTTTATTTGTCAAGCGTTCTGATGTGCGTTGCGGGAAGCGGAATCACATGGGACAAATATTAGCTGCCAGTTTCAACCTCAATCAATGCAAAATAAACATTTTAAAGCAAAGAAAATAGATGATTTTCTTTGGGGTTATGTTGATGTCTTTGGTATTCCGCTAATGTCTTTGGTGTTCCGGTAATGTTGAATTCATTTTCCAAGAAAACTGATCAAGCAAATGCATCAAAAGTACTGGTTATATAAAGCAAACTGGACATACTTATTTTGACGATTGAAACTTTTCTGGACATTTGGACTCAAATAAGAAATTTTGAGACTAAAATGTTTGATTTTTTCCAACTTTAGCAGACAAAGATACTTTCCTGTAAATTATTATGTAATTATGCATCCAAAATGATTCTTTTCTATTAGTTATTAGCTATTGACCCTTTAAAATGTAATTTGGTGAAAAAAAATGTGAAATATCTTTTAATCTATATTAAATTCATACCTTTACTTAACCGGAACACCAAAGACATTTTTGTCCGGAACACATCGTTAATAACCGATTTAGAAGCTACACACCAACAATCCAGGGTGGAAAATGATTTGAAACATGTTATTAATAATCTAACAACAAATTGAGAACACAAAAATTACAATATTTGACAATTATTTTTCATGATTTACTTGTCTAAAAAACCTGCGAATTTTGAAATTGACTCATATCACAAACTATTAACCCATTCCCACAATGACCTTTTTTATGCTCTACAAGATAAAGGCTTTGGATAACATAGTGTTGAATGAAGAAATTGCTTGTCTTTCCACAATGTTTTGTACCCAGACAGACGCAAATATGTAAAATATCACTCACTTGAAATTTTCAACTTCAACATCTTTTTAAAACTAGTTGATTTGGGCCAATTTAAAAATGTTCTGTCTTGTAGCGGGTTAAATACTGCATGATCTTTAGAAGCCATTCTCATACCTTTCTTAAGCCTCTCGTACAACCGGTCGCACGTGCTCCTGCGTGCGGTCTGCGTCTAAAACGTACGTTTAGTTGTGCGATGCACGCACATGCAACATAGGATTTTGGTGGACGCAACCACGACGCACACTGCACTCAGCAAAGAATTGACCGGACAATATTTTGAGGCGCTCTTACAACCAGTAGTGCGTTTTCATAAATCGTGCGATTTTGCAGAGTTTTAAAATGTTCGATTTAAAAAGACGCACGACGTGTTGTAAGAGAGGCTTTATGTATACCTTTCCCCACTTTCTATTGCAGGTAATTCTCTTCTAGTCAAACCTATCACAGATGCTGGTCAAACAAGTACTACAGTATATTTCCCTGGGGACGGGGAGGTGAGTGATTAACCCAGTCTCAAACAGTAATAATTTTTGACCCCCTTCAAGAATGGCTTTGAAAAATATTGTGGGAAATGAAGAAATTGCTTGTGACAAGCAATTTCTTCATTTTCCACAAAGTTTTTTAATCGCAGATGCTGGTCAAACAAGTACTACAGTATATTTCCCTGGGGAGGGGGAGGTGAGTGATAAACACAGTCCCAAACAGTGACGCCTATTTACTACCAACAAGATACTTTGTGGAAAATGTACAGTGACGCTTATTTCCAAGGCCATTATCTTTCGGGGAGTCAATAGATAGATAGATTTTGATTAATGCTGAAATAAATCTATCTATTGACTCCCCGAAAGATAATGGCCTTGGAAAACATTGTGGAAGCAATATCTTAATTCTCACAATCTTTTCTACCCAAAATTTTCTTTGTTGCCTAGAATGTTTTCTACCTAAAAGACCAACAAATTTTGAATGTCATTCACTTAAAATTCTTGTCTGCAACATCTTTGAATTTGGACAAGTCTAAAATGTTGCCATCTGGTAGACGGTTCATTATGATGTCAAAATTAAAAAAGATCATCATACCACTCCATTCGACCAATTCTTCACTCAATGGTATGCCAAAGCACTTGCCAAACATATCTTTTCCAAAAACTGCACACTGATAGGTAATCAGATAATAAATTCTATTTTGATATAATTTGATATATATTTTAATTTCTGCAACGTTTCCATTATTTATAGACCAGGCCCTGGTTTCTCAAAAAAAAAATGAGTACATACTCATAAGTACAAGCTCAACTTCAATGGAATATTCTCCAACATTGAAGGGTGTTCGATTGAAGTTCACATGGATTTCGTGTGATTTGAGTGCAGTGCTCAGATTAGAGTCTGAGAATGTACTTCATTTTTTCGAGAAACCGGGGCCAGATTTGTAGTGCTATTTCAATATTTTGACTTGTCATACTCAAATTTGATGTTTTCATGTGTATATCAAGGAATATCTGTATCATTTCAGTTATGGTATGATACAGACACATATACAGTATATAAAGGCATATCATCTTCATCTATAAGTGCTCCATTATCTAAGGTAAGAATGTTTGTTTGTTACCAGTTATGGTATGATATAGACACATATACAGTATATAAAGGCATATCATCTTCATCTATAAGTGCTCCATTATCTAAGGTAAGTTTGTTTGTTTGTTACCAGTTATGGTATGATACAGACACATATACAGTATATAAAGGTATATCATCTTCATCTATAAGTGCTCCATTATCTAAGGTAAGAATGTTTGTTACTAGTTATGGTATGATATAGACACATATACAGTATATAAAGGTATATCATCTTCATCTATAAGTGCTCCATTATCTAAGGTAAGTTTGTTTGTTTGTTTGTTACCAGTTATGGTATGATATAGACACATATACAGTATATAAAGGTATATCATCTTCATCTATAAGTGCTCCATTATCTAAGGTAAGAATGTTTGTTACCAGTTATGGTATGATATAGACACATATACAGTATATAAAGGCATATCATCTTCATCTATAAGAGCTCCATTATCTAAGGTAAGAATGTTTGTTTGTTACCAGTTATGGTATGATATAGACACATATACAGTATATAAAGGTATATCATCTTCATCTATAAGTGCTCCATTATCTAAGGTAAGAATGTTTGTTTGTTACCAGTTATGGTATGATATAGACACATATACAGTATATAAAGGTATATCATCTTCATCTATAAGTGCTCCATTATCTAAGGTAAGTTTGTTTGTTTGTTTGTTACCAGTTATAGTATGATATAGACACATATACAGTATATAAAGGTATATCATCTTCATCTATAAGTGCTCCATTATCTGAGGTAAGTTTGTTTGTTTGTTTGTTACCAGTTATAGTATGATATAGACACATATACAGTATATAAAGGTATATCATCTTCATCTATAAGTGCTCCATTATCTAAGGTAAGTTTTTTTGTTTGTTACCAGTTATAGTATGATATAGACACATATACAGTATATAAAGGTATATCATCTTCATCTATAAGTGCTCCATTATCTAAGGTAAGTTTGTTTGTTTGTTACCAGTTATGGTATGATATAGACACATATACAGTATATAAAGGTATATCATCTTCATCTATAAGTGCTCCATTATCTAAGGTAAGAATGTTTGTTACCAGTTATAGTATGATATAGACACATATACAGTATATAAAGGTATATCATCTTCATCTATAAGTGCTCCATTATCTAAGGTAAGAATGTTTGTTTGTTACCAGTTATGGTATGATATAGACACATATACAGTATATAAAGGTATATCATCTTCATCTATAAGTGCTCCATTATCTAAGGTAAGTTTGTTACCAGTTATGGTATGATATAGACACATATACAGTATATAAAGGCATATCATCTTCATCTATAAGTGCTCCATTATCTAAGGTAAGTTTGTTTGTTTGTTACCAGTTATGGTATGATATAGACACATATACAGTATATAAAGGCATATCATCTTCATCTATAAGTGCTCCATTATCTAAGGTAAGTTTGTTTGTTTGTTTGTTACCAGTTATGGTATGATATAGACACATATACAGTATATAAAGGCATATCATCTTCATCTATAAGTACTCCATTATCTAAGGTAAGTTTGTTTGTTTGTTACCAGTTATGGTATGATATAGACACATATACAGTATTTTATATAAATATCACATGCCTCTCAGGGCAATAGTACATATTGTCTACCCGAGACCGGTAATATTGACCGAGGCTTCAGCCGAGGTCAATATTACTGGTTCGAGGGTAGACGATATGTACTATTGCCCTGAGAGGCATGCGATATTCATTTTATTATACCGAAAAAGAAACAACATTAAAACTTTTAAATCTAAAATTTATCTAACTTTATAAGTCCTTCGATCATCGACCACTGTTAATCAAAAAATGTTAAAATCAACCGAATGCCTTATACATTCATATTTGTGACATGCACGCAAAGGCAGGCCTGCCATCACTTTTGCCTGGTTAATTCCATGATCTAGATGAGAAAGAGAGCAGGCTAAACAGGGGTAAACTGATTTTGCATTTGGACAAATAAACATAAAGTAAGATAGAATGAAAAATCTAGTTTCACTTAATTAGCTTAGAACGAAAACCGTCGATTCTGATCAGCATAGATCTGCAGTTCGCACAGACTAACTAGGATCCATTCTTTTTAACGTTTTCCAGATGGTCCCTTTTTGTGTAACAAGCCACGTCATTTATAGAGCGTATTTATGTTAAAATAGCTGTGATTCAGCAAATATCGTGTTTTGAAACATTGTGACGTCACGTTTACGTCATAAAAATTCCAGAATTTCTATTTATAGTACGCTCAGCGGGTAATATGAAAAAATATTAACCGGTTAATATTATCTGAGCGGGTAATATGAAAAAATATTAGGTTTGTAATTATTGAATGATAAGGTCACGTGAGGTATAATAAAAAGACATATCATCTTCATCTATAAGTGTTCCATTATCTAAGGTAAGTTTTTTTGTTTGTTACCAGTTATGGTATGATATAGACACATATACTGTATATAAAGGTATATCATCTTCATCTATAAGTGCTCCATTATCTAAGGTAAGAATGTTTGTTACTAGTTATGGTATGATATAGACACATATACAGTATATAAAGGCATATCATCTTCATCTATAAGTGCTCCATTATCTAAGGTAAGTTTGTTTGTTTGTTACCAGTTATGGTATGATATAGACACATATACAGTATATAAAGGTATATCATCTTCATCTATAAGTGCTCCATTATCTAAGGTAAGAATGTTTGTTACCAGTTATGGTATGATATAGACACATATACAGTATATAAAGGTATATCATCTTCATCTATAAGTGCTCCATTATCTAAGGTAAGAATGTTTGTTACCAGTTATGGTATGATATAGACACATATACAGTATATAAAGGCATATCATCTTCATCTATAAGTGTTCCATTATCTAAGGTAAGTTTTTTTGTTTGTTACCAGTTATGGTATGATATAGACACCTATACTGTATATAAAGGCATATCATCTTCATCTATAAGTGCTCCATTATCTAAGGTAAGAATGTTTGTTACCAGTTATGGTATGATACAGACACATATACTGTATATAAAGGCATATCATCTTCATCTATAAGTGCTCCATTATCTAAGGTAAGAATGTTTGTTACCAGTTATGGTATGATATAGACACATATACAGTATATAAAGGTATATCATCTTCATCTATAAGTGCTCCATTATCTAAGGTAAGTTTGTTTGTTTGTTACCAGTTATGGTATGATATAGACACATATACAGTATATAAAGGTATATCATCTTCATCTATAAGTGCTCCATTATCTAAGGTAAGAATGTTTGTTACCAGTTATGGTATGATATAGACACATATACAGTATATAAAGGTATATCATCTTCATCTATAAGTGCTCCATTATCTAAGGTAAGAATGTTTGTTACCAGTTATGGTATGATATAGACACATATACAGTATATAAAGGCATATCATCTTCATCTATAAGTGCTCCATTATCTAAGGTAAGAATGTTTGTTTGTTACCAGTTATGGTATGATATAGACACATATACAGTATATAAAGGTATATCATCTTCATCTATAAGTGCTCCATTATCTAAGGTAAGTTTTTTTGTTTGTTACCAGTTATAGTATGATATAGACACATATACAGTATATAAAGGTATATCATCTTCATCTATAAGTGCTCCATTATCTAAGGTAAGTTTGTTTGTTACCAGTTATGGTATGATATAGACACATATACAGTATATAAAGGTATATCATCTTCATCTATAAGTGCTCCATTATCTAAGGTAAGTTTGTTTGTTTGTTACCAGTTATGGTATGATATAGACACATATACAGTATATAAAGGCATATCATCTTCATCTATAAGTGCTCCATTATCTAAGGTAAGTTTGTTTGTTTGTTTGTTACCAGTTATGGTATGATATAGACACATATACAGTATATAAAGGTATATCATCTTCATCTATAAGTGCTCCATTATCTAAGGTAAGAATGTTTGTTACCAGTTATAGTATGATATAGACACATATACAGTATATAAAGGTATATCATCTTCATCTATAAGTGCTCCATTATCTAAGGTAAGTTTTTTTGTTTGTTACCAGTTATAGTATGATATAGACACATATACAGTATAAAAAGGCTCATCGTCTTCATCTATAAGTGCTCCATTATCTAAGGTAAGAATGTTTGTTTGTCGTCAACTGTTTAGTGTTATCCCAGTTGATAGAGAGCCAGACTTGTAATCTCAGTGCTGTAGATTTGATCCCCAGACAGACCATACGAACATATTGTCACTTTTCACAACAATACAGCTTATTTAATCCTTTCCTGAACGACAGATTTCCATTTCAAAAGATGCTGAAGACACACAAAATGGATGTTGATAATCATTAAATTTTTGTATGATATAGCATAGAAAATATTGAGACAAAAGGAGAAACTGCTGGTTATCAGCAGTTTCTTCTTTTGTCTCAATGTTTTATCAGCAGTTTCTTCTTTTGTCTCAATGTTTTTCCAAGCCTATTCAATTAGGGACATCAAAACCAGGTCTTGTTTGGTTAAAGCTGTATGAACTAGTCTTTTTAAGGTGGCCGAATTCGATTCGAGTGCGCATCCAAAACGCGCATGTTGTCGTAAATAAGATAGCGACCTAAAGTTTCAGAAAAAAAGGTAGGAAATTAGATCCGTTACATTTTTTTAGTTAAACTATACAGACTTTCGCATCAGTTTTTCATCGAACAAGAATAAAACGTGAAAATATATCAGGCCGTATTTGAAATGTTTTGATGACGTCATTTAAACACGTGCGTTTTGGCGTTCAAAGTAACAACGTCGGTAATACGGTAAAGTTAAGATACACAAAATCGGCCGATTTCTGACGAATTTGTCGTCAGAAAAGTCCAAATTTGTTTCGAAATATCGGAATCTACTGACTTTTGTCTAGTACGTTCCTCTTGAAATCACACTACAGTTCAAGACATTAAACCAATGTTAGATAAATATAGCTTATTCCAAAGCCACTTAGGCCTAAAATTTCCCTTTCCCACAATAGAATAAAACAATTTTGAGACGTCAAACATTTATCTTAAAATCTATTTTATGTTTTAATAAAAAAGCAACATATTACGATCATGATTATTGGTCAATACTTCCTCTAACTATGTACTAATAGCTATATACAAAAATCGAGCTAAAAGGCTGCTTTTTGCTGTGGAAAAGGACACGTTTTAGACGGTCTCCCGTTTCTGTACAGTGGTGACGTGACATTTGTTTTACTTCTTTATTTTATGGATCATTTGCAGGTTAATCAATTACCAAATCATTATCAAATTTTCTGAAGCAGAAAATCCTAAAATTTTAACATTTGCGCCAAAGACCAGCTGAAACACTGCTATTTCGGCACTTTTGAGACAACCCCCAATTCATATACTGAGGTGACTTTTGATTTTTATTTCCTTATTTTACAGATCATTTACTGGTTCATCAATTACCAAAATATCATCAAATTCTCCAAGGCAGAAATTTCTAAAATTTTAACATTTGCGTCAAAAATCAGCTGAAACACTGCTATTTCGGCACTTTTGAGACAACCCCCAACTCATATACTGTGGTGACTTTTGTTTTTTATTTCTTTATTTTACAGATCATTTACTGGTTCATCAATTACCAAAATATTATCAAATTCTCTAGGGCAGAAATTTCTAAAATTTTAACATTTGCGTCAAAAATCAGCTGAAACACTGCTATTCCGGCACTTTTGAGACAACCCCCAATTCATATACTGTGGTGACTTTTGTTTTTTATTCCTTTATTTTACAGATCATGACCAGGCTCATCAATTTACAAAATATTATCAAATTCTCTAGGGCAGAAATTTCTAAAATTTTAACATTTGCGTCAAAAAATCAGCTGAAACACTGCTATTCCGGCACTTTTGAGACAACCCCAAATTCATATACTGTGGTGACTTTTGTTTTTTATTTCTTTATTTTACAGATCATGACCAGGTTCATCAATTTACAAAATATTATCAAATTCTCTAGGGCAGAAATTTCTAAAATTTTAACATTTGCGTCAAAAAATCAGCTGAAACACTGCTATTCCGGCACTTTTGAGGCAACCGCCATTCATATACTGTGGTGACTTTTGTTTTTTATTTCTTTATCTCACAGATCATGACCAGGTTCATCAATTTACAAAATATTATCAAATTCTCTAGGGCAGAAATTCTCTATTTTTTAACATTTGTGTAAAAATATTCAAATTTCCCATTGGCCTCCATTTTAAAAATAGCCATTTCAGTGCCGGTTTTGAGACGGCCCCCATTCTTTCCCTAGATGGTGACTTATCTTTTTTATTATCTTAAAATGTCAGTAAGGATTCACTTTATAGCATGTGACAGTATGAGTAAATTCTCTAGGGCAGTTTTCTTGTTATGGAATCGCATTCGGCCACCTTAAGAAGAGCAGAGTTACCAGATACTGACATAACTTATCATTCAAGACCGAACTTTACAACAAGTGTATGACCTTAAGATTATTATCAGGTTGTGGAATCTATGGTGAACATGTAAAGGTCATTACTTACAGCCTGTTGTATTATGTTAGTTTTATTCTAACAAGAGATTTCATCAAAATTTTGTTGTTAAGGTATATGACCCATCATTAGCACTAAAGAGCCAGAGGCGAAATTTGAAAAGTGCCTGTAATTCTTAAACTGTGTTACATTTCCATTCCAAATACAAATATAAGCATTGTGAAAGGTTTAGAACTTTGAATTAATGCGTAATTCTGGAAATATTTGACAAAAATGTTCAAAATTACCTCCCTTGCATATGAATATAGAGTAAAATAATATTTGTAGATTATTTTCTTCTTGAAGCATAATCTTGAAATCCGGCACTGTAAATCAACTTATGTGAAGTGTATTTACAAGTGTGTGTAATTTGATGCATTTCGTACAGCTTGAAAGTGGTGTTTTAATGATGGGTCATATACCTTAAGGAAAGCCAATAATAAAAGGAATAAGTTCTCAAGCACCTGGGATTGTTCAGTGCAGTGTACATTTCGTACTTATCATGAATATCCAATGTTGTCAGGTTATAAGGTCATAAAACACCAAGGATTGTTCCGTACCATATCATGTTTCATTTTTGTCATGAAGATCAAATTATTCTTAACAGAATATGAATAGTCATTATTATAAAGTCTTAAGTAAAATAAGTTTATGTGCATGTAATATTATGGTTGCTATGGAGAATGAGTTGCATAGCTACAGTTACTAAGTACCCAAACTGTACTCGTTGTTATCCTTACTAAAAAGTGGAGAAACTATCACAAATAAAGATGCTTATGATTCAAATATGTATAATTGTTTACTGAAAATGTTCATCGGACATAAAAATGCTTGGTTGCTAAGGAAAATGTGTTGCATAGCAACAGTTGCTGTGATACGTGTATCAAAATTACTCAAATATGGTGTGGGCATAAAGAATAAAGCTGTAGATATTGAAATACATTAAAAGTCTTCAGTGAAATAAGTTTTTTCAAACATCAATAACTTCCATACTATCAAAGGGATTCAACCCAAACTTGGAATACTTATTCACCATCACACCCTCTACCCTACTACCAGGGCCCATGACCCTGGCTCCACTATATTTGGAGTTATGCCCCCTTTATACTAAGCAACTTAGAAAGTCTAGCGTGCTGTCTTCGGACAGCTCTTGTTATTTCCTGGTTTCAGATACCATTATTTACTAGGTGGGAGTATGTTGCCTAGAAATATGAGAATTTATCAAAATCTTTCCAAGTTATTTTACACAAAAGAAATAGGAGAAAGTACTGAATACCAGAATTTAATCTTGACCAATGTTTTAGGGTAATTTATGTTTGAAAGATGCTTTGGAAGACATGAAAAATACATGTACTGATAAACTAAGGGTTTATGTGCAATATAACACAGAAAATATTGAGGCAAAAGAAGAAAATGCTGATTATCAGCATTTTCTTTTTTTGCCTCATTGTTTTCCCAAGCATCCTTTACTAGAGAAAGGATTAAGACTGGATTTACATAATTTATCACCATGTTTCAGATACCTGTATTTCAACGAGGAGGGAGTATAGTACCAAGAAAGATGAGAATTCGCCGATCATCTGCGCTAATGGTTCATGATCCCTTCACACTTATAGTGTGCCTAGATAAAAATGTAAGTAGATTTTAACACCTGATATGTGAACTTTTCACAGGCTAGGCATGATAAACACTTACAATTACTGCATGATTTATGTGTAATTTTATCTCTATGATTGTGAAACAAATTTATTTTTGTATTCATGAACATTTTCAGACTGACACTATTGTCTGATTAATATAGTTCCATCATGACATCATGCCGTTATATTATTCCTGCCATTTGTTAAAGTGCTGATTTAGAATGTATATGAAATGTGTTCATCAAAAGATTGTCCCAAATTCAACTTGATATTATTATTATACGCCCGAAGGGTCGTATTATGTTATGGCCCCGCCCGTCCTTCTGTCTGTCTGTCCGTCCGTCTGTCCATCCGTCTGTCCGTCCGTTAGCAATTTCTTGTGTGCGCAACTCTTCCTACAGTTTTGATTGGAATTCGATTAAACTTGCCACAATGAATCTCCATGGTGTCTAGTTGTGCACACCGCTTACGGAATTCAATTAACTCTTTTCATTCTTGAATTATCTGCCCTTGAATTAAAAAATACCCATTTTTAGCTCGACTTTTCGAAGAAAATGAGAGCTTATACTGTCACCCGGGCGTCGGCGTTGGCGTCGGCGTTGGCGTTGCAACCAAGGTTAAAGTTTTTTCAAACATCAATAACTTCCATACTATCAATGGGATTCAACCCAAACTTGGTATACTTATTCACCATCACACCCTCTACCTTACTATCAGGGACCATGACCCTGGGACCACTCTATTTGGAGTTATGCCCCCTTTATACTAAGCAACTTAGAAAGTCGAGCGCGCTGTCTTCGGACAGCTCTTGTCTTGTGTGCGCATCTTCTCCTACAGTTTTGATCAGAATTTGATCAAACTTGCCACAATGATTCTCCATGGTGTTTAGTTGTGCACACCGCTTACGGAATTTATATAACTGTTTTCGTTCTTGAATTATCTGCTCTTGAATTTAAGAAAAAATGCCCATTGACTCAAAAATGTCCATTTTCTCCTGTGCGCAACTCCTACAGTTTCAACCAGAATTAAATCAAACTAGCCACAATGAATCTCTATGGTGTCTAGTTGTGCAAACAAAAATTTGATAACTTTTACTTTGTTTGAATTATCTGCCCTTGAATCGAAAAAATGGCCAATTTTACTGACAAGCCCCTCTCGGGCGTATATGCGCTGCTCTGGGAAGCTCTTGTTGTGATTGTTATCAAATTTTGATGTATGAAAATGTAGGATTTTCCTATGCATTATCAAGCCCTGTATAGACAAATTAGGGCATGTTGTTGCACTGCTGTCCATCTGTTTGTCTGTGCAAAACTTGATATAAAAACTCAACAAGAAAACATTGAACTTTTTATGTCTGGCAATTGCATGATCATTCAGTATAAATTCCCTACATAACAACAGAATAAAGGCTGTTCACAATGACATACTGTAATTACATACACGGTGTATAATCAGGTGACTCAGAATTTCTGATAATCTTCAATATCTTTTTAGCGAGCCGGGACTATGTCCGGGGAGCTAATGTCACAGCCCTAGTGTCGGCGTCAGCGTCGCGTCTTCAAAAACTTTAACCTGGTTTATATCTCAGGCACTATTTGAGATACAGCCTTGATACTTCACACATGGATACCTCCTGCCAAAACCTTTCATTTGAAGCCATGACCTTTGACCTAGTGACCTTGACCTTGGAGTTTGACCTACTTTTAAAAACTTTAACCTGGCCTCTATCTCGGCCATTTTTACAGATACAGCCTTGAAACTTCACACATGAATACTTCTCAGCAAGACAAATGACCTAGACCTTTGACTCTTTTTTTGTGTGACAAGCTCTAGTATAGGCGAGCTACATTGTCCGCGGACAACTCTTGTTTGATACTTGACCAATTTGAATTAGGTTTGAAGCAGAGAAGGTGGGAAAATGCTAGGAATAAGCTGGACGTGTTGGATTTTTGAAAAAAATCAACTGACAAAAAAGTTATTGAAGACAAACCAAAAATTTGGTTGGTTTTCAATAACATTTTTTATTAGTTGATTGTTAAAAAATCAACTACCTCCATCTTATGAGTCACATGACGTCTGTCCACATTCTCTGCTTCAAACCAAATTCAAATCGGTCCAGTTTTTACAAATTATTGAAGATTGTCTTAAAATATCGTATCACGTGATTATCCACCGTGATATATAACTTCTTCATTTTCAGGGTGCAGCAAAAGGTAGTTTATATGCTGATGATTATCATTCCTTTGATTATAGAAAAGGAAAATATATCTTGAGAGAATTTTCATTCAAGGGAAATGAATTTAGTAGTAGGTAAATGCAGAAGTTTATTTAATGTTTTACTTTTGTGTTTTTCACAATAAAGTAAGTGGGTGGATTCTTTGTCGCCACCACATATGAATCATCTATCTGAGAGGGCAGCTTAATGCTTTGATTGGATATTATGGTAGTACTGGTGAGAGAAATACCATGGAGTCCGCTGCATACAGCATATCTTAACGGTACTGACTACGGTCAAACTATGAATATGATGTTAGGTGCTCCAGCTTCTGCAATATGACCGTAGCAGTTGAAAGAGGCATTAAACTCCAATCAATCAATTCATTACTGCCTTTCCAGTCTTTCCTATTCGACTAAACATTGGTCATATCTCCTTGTGACTCTAACTATTTGATGGAACTTCATTCCATTAGATCAGGCTCTTATTCTTCATGATTATATTGATTACAATAATCTAAATATGATGAAGGTCACATAAAAAGAATAAAGACTGCCAATTCTGATTGGCCATTTACATGTATATCTATTGTATATTTCTATGCCCATGTAACGAAAGATGGAGGCATATTGTTTTACTTGAGTCTGTCTTTCTGTTCATCAGTCTGTCATTCCGAAAACTTAACATGAAAACTTAACTTAGCTTTTTCGGGAGCATTACTGTTTTACAAACACATCTTGTTCTCTATTTTTCCTCCCAGATCTGGTGATTCCCATGGAAGTTATGCCAGTAAAGAGTGGATAGAAAAACTAGTGATAGTCGGCCTTCAGAGGGCACCTTCTGCTGCAGTATTGAAATCCGCAGGTAAGATTTTAGTTCCACACATATATACTTATGACTTTTATAACCCATTGAGACCATAATGACCCGTAATCATGACCATAATAACCCATAATGACCCTTATTGGTGCCTCATGTGATAAAAGCTTTGAAAAACATGGTGGAAAATAAAGAAATTGCTTGTGACAAGCAATTTCTTTATTTCCCACAATGTTTTCTACCCAAAAAATCAAATAAATGACAGTAAAGAGTGGTTAGAAAAACTAGTTATAGTTGGCCTTCAGAGGGCACCTTCTGCTGCAGTATTGAAATCCGCAGGTAAGATTTTAGTTTAGTCTACTATTTCAATCTATGCCCACATTATATTAGATTTCTCTACTCAAAAATCAAATGAGTTTGAAATTTCAACCACTTGAAATTGCAACATCTTTGAATTTGAAGTATTCTAGGATTTTACTGTCAAGTATTAAGTTAAAACTACTGCAATTGCATAATAAGCACATTAGCTTGGGATCTGGAAAAAGAGCCTGTGTAGCATTTCAGAACAACATGGATCCAGATCAGATCAACCTGTGTATATGCTCAGTCTGATCAAGAAATATGTTGTTCTCTTAACGCCTCCTCACAACCCATTGCATCTATGTTTTTACTTTTTCTTTCATTGTGACTTTAAAAAACAGTTGATAATTATACCCCCGCAAAACGAATGTTTTATTATACCCCCGCAAAACGAATGTTTTAGGGGGTATACTGGAATCAACCTGTCTGTCTGTCTGTCTGTATGTCTGAATGTCTGTATGTATGTATGTATGTATGTATGTCTGTCTGTCCGTGGACAAAATACTTCTCCAGAGCATATCTTCTAAACCATATGTGCTAGCAACTTTAAACTTGCTACACTTATAGATCTCATTGTGGACAAGTGTCCTGTGTAAGGATTGTTACTCTGCCACGCCCACTTTTAGAGTTATTGCCCTTTGTTGTTTGTAACCTTGCATTTTTGTCCGGACCATATCTTCTAAACCATAAGTGCTAGCAATTTCAAACTTGGTACACTTATACATCTCATTGTGTGGAAGTGTCATGTACAATAACTGCTACTCAGCCACGCCCACTTTTTGAGCTATTGCCCTTTGTTGTTTGTACCCTTACATTTTGTTTGGACCATATATTCTAAACCACAGGTGCTAGCAACTTCAAACTTGGTACACTTATACATCTCATTCTGGGGATGTGTCATGTACAATTACTGTTACTCAGCCATGCCCATGTTTTGAGTTGTTGCCCTTTGTTGTTTGTACCCTTACATTTGGTTTGGACCATATCTTCTAAACCACAAGTGCTAGCAACTTCAAACTTAGTATACTTATACATCTCATTGTGTGGAAGAGCCATGTACAATAACTGTTACTCAGCCACACCCTTTTTGAGTAATTGCCCTTTGTTGTTTGTACCCTTACATTTTGTGTGGACCATATCTTTTAAACCACAAGTGCAAGCAATTTCAAACTTGGTTCACTTAAACATCTCATTCTGGGGATGTGTCAAGTACAATAACCATTACGCTGTCACATCCACTTTTTGAGTTATTGCCCTTTGTTGTTTGTACCCTTGTACTTTTGTCTGGACCATATCTTCTAAACCGTAACTGCTAGCAATTTCAAACTTTGTACACTTATACATCTTATTGTGGGGAAGTGTCTTGTACAGGAATCGTTACTCTGGCATGCCTGCCATTTCAGTGATTGACCTTTGTTGTTTTTACCCTTGGATTCGTGTCCGGAACATATCTTCTAAACCATTTGTGCTAGCAACTTCAAAATTGGTACACTTATAGATCTCATTGTCTGGAAGTGTCATGTAAAAGAACAGTTACTCTGTCATGCCAACTTTAAGAATTATTGCCCTTTGTTGTTTGTACCCTTGCATTTTTGTCTAGACCTTATCTTCTAAACCATAAGTGCTAGCAACTTTAAGCTTGATACACTTATTAGCTCACCTGAGCACGAAGTGCTCAAGGTGAGCTATTGTGGTCGCTTTTTGTCCGTCGTCCGTCCGTCTGTCCGTCTGTCCGTCCGTTCACAATTTCTTTAAACATCTTCTCCTCCTATATCATTGGGCCAATTTTTACCAAACTTGACAGGAATGTTCCTTGAGTGTCCCTTCTCAAAACTTGTTCGCAGATTTTTGATTCTTCAAAAAATGTGGGCGTGGCAGGGCGGGGCTTAGAAATCCAATGAAAATTCTTTAAAAATCAACCATTGGGCCAATTTGAACCAAATTTGCCTGGAATGTTCCTGAGGTGACTCTTTTCAAAATTTATTCACAAATTTTAAGATTTGTCAAAAAATGTGGGTGGGGCATACCAGACTTTGAGAAATCCAAAGAAAATTCTTTTAAATTCAACCAGGTATAATATTGTTAGTGGGAGTCAAAACCTCTTAACTACAGCTCGACAAAGCTGGAATTACCAGGTTTTAATCCCCCACTGGGGATATGTCTAATCCCCATAAAATAAACAAAGACCGGGAATGTTTATTTAAGACTGGCCAGAATGGGGAACTGCAGGTAAAAAGGGGTAAAAACATTCTATTTGTTATTTAAGCCATCCTTTGTTGATGGTACTCATTTAAATAGTTTAGATTAGATCATTCAAATGGATACCCACATCACAGGGTTTGATAAACATTGAAAGATATTTTACAATTTGGAAAGCCCTTAACCTCTCCTATTTGAATCTCTAGTACAGCATCTAGATATGTACTGTAGTTTAATCCTTTCCTGAAAATGCCTGGTTTGACATCCCTAAATAATTAGAAAATGCTTGGGAAAATATTGTGCCAAATGAAGAAAATGCTGATAATCAGTAATTTTCTCCCTTTGTCTCAATATTTTATCTGCTATATTGTGCATTAATCCTTTCTATATCCATATTAATTTTATGTTCTTTTTGAAATTGGAACAGTCTATTCCTTTTCAGTTTGGGAAGGGATTAAGCAGGTTTTGGCTCACTTATTGAAAATGTTGGGAAAATGTTATTGCAAAAGAAGAAAATGCTGATAGCCTATATTTGCATCTTTTGCTTCATCATTTTCTGTCCACTTTTGTACATGAATGCAGTCTTACTCAGCATTCTGTTTTGTTAATTACAGCAGTTTTTAATTCTACTGCTCTGATGTTATGCTGTTAGGAAAAGATTTTACCAAAATCAAATTGTAACTGTTCAATGAATAGTTCCCCTATGTTGTGGGTTGACTTGGTTCCATATAAAGATGATAAAGAGGGCAGTGTTTGACAATCTTTTCTCAAATTATAAGACCTGAATATTTGAAGATTTTGTGAAGTTTAATGTCTAAAGACTAGAAATTATCCCTATGCTTTAGCTTTTGATTGTAACAGAAAGTCCTTAGTAATATGCCTTTTCAATTGACAAAATTACCATTTTTGCTCATGTCGCCTATGTTCAGGTGAGCGATATAGGACCATCATGGTCCTCTTGTTACCCCTTTTGTAATGAAAGCTTGTGCGGGGGTATCAAGTCACATCCTGTGACAGTTCTAGTTGTTTTCTATTTTATTCACAGGAACTACAGAGAAACTCCAATTCTTGTTCAACAGTTCCAGTAAAGAGCTCATTATACGAAAACCAGGGATAAATATTTCCACAGACTTTACTATACAGTTATCATAGTTCTTGTCTAGTTAGTTTAGTCATCTATTATTAATGAAGGAACGTCCTTTGAATTTGAAACCCTTTCCAAAAAATAACCCTTGATTTTTATCATTTCGCAATCCATACTGGGTTTTGGCATCCCTAAAAGAATCTAGACTTCGGAATATATTGAGGGAAAAGAAGGAAATACTGATGATCAGCATTTTCTACTTTTGCCTCTATATTTTTTGTAGCTTTACTTTTCACAAATTTCAATTGGGAAGAACAAATTCTCTGACATCTGGAAATTTCTAAGATCATAAGAAAACTTTATGAAATATGCAATATTTTCTAGTAATAAGTGTTTTCTTCTTTTCTCTAAATGATTTTAGAAGCTTTATCTTTAAGAGACAAAATCTAGGACAAAAATCTCTTGTTTTTGGCAACTTGTTATTGTTCATGTTGATTTAGAAAATATTGATGAAAATTATACAAGTAAATGCTGATAACTTCCCTCTAGTCAATGTTTCTTATTCTACAAATTCATATTTTCTGCTGTTTGCAGCATTTGTTTTGTGACTTGCAACACCAGTCTTTAATTCTGTTGTTTTGGAAAGGGTTATTGGATAATCAAGAAATCTACAATTTACGAATAAAGTGCTTGTTTAAATGTTTAAACAGTTACATGTTTAGTTGGAATCATTGTTCTGAATTTATGCAGTTTATTGCAGAGCTAGAGATAAGAGAGGGTAATGGCCTTTCAAATTGCGATATTTCATTTGTTGGTTTCCAGGCTTTTGGTGGGCACTGTATATCAAACCCTATGTTGTGGGTACTCATTGGAATTTTCTCATAGAGACGATTCAATCGAGTACCCACAACACAGGGTGTGGTTCACCCCCTCTTATCTATTGCTCTGGTGTATTGTGTTACACATGTTTGATGATTTACATTGTATATGTTAAATTGTTTGTATAATGAATACACAATTGAAAATTCTGTGTTTTCAAAATAAAAGGTACTGTTTGGAAATTTCATCAAAGGGAAGTTATTGACATGTAGTAAGCTCAAATAATAAATTATATTGTGCAAAGGCCAAAAGAGACTGTATCCTACCGCATAGAAGCGTACCTGCATATAATCTTCTATTCAGTAAAGATTGATTTTGATCTAGTATCTTTTAGTTTGACTACTCTCAATGTTTTGTGAGATAATGAATTGTAAATCAGGGGTGGTCTTCATAAACTAGTCTAATTCATAGTATATTATGCAAAACTCTGATTGGTTGAGACAAATGTCTTGTCCAATCAAGGTCTGGCCCCGGTTTCTGGAAAAAACTTAGGTACATACTCATGAGCACATGCTCAACTTCAAAGGAGTACTCTCCTACGTTGAAGGGTATTTGATTGCAGTTCATGTGGTTTTCTTGCGATTCGAG
The DNA here is from genome assembly GCA_963680895.1 of Fragum sueziense. Classification (NCBI taxonomy): domain Eukaryota; kingdom Metazoa; phylum Mollusca; class Bivalvia; order Cardiida; family Cardiidae; genus Fragum; species Fragum sueziense. Next base: position 78,220,250 of record OY804593.1, on the reverse strand, counting down.
CATGGTGCTCAGATTTGAGCATGAGAAAGTACTTAAGTATTTTCGAGAAACCGGGACCTGGTCACATACAGTTCAGCATCCACATGGCTTCCACATAGTGCCCAAAAATAAGCTATAAAATGACAACTTTTGGACATGCCCGGCCATGATATGGACACACAATAGTTTATGTGACCAGGTCTTCAGATGGATTTTGAATTCTGAAATTGCAGAGATAAATTCCAATTGACTGAGATATATATCTCCTCCAGTATGATTGATTGTAATATAATTGTCAAGCTAGACATGTTTGTGAATGCAGCCCCATGATCATGTCCAAAAAGGCTCAACTGTACCACCAATATATAAAATGTTGTAACCCTCTGTGATAGCATGTAGAAGAGAGGAATATCTGCACATTTATAAATGTATCATTCATCAAATGTATAACCATTAGGAGTCAATAAGACATTAGTGTTGTTTGGGAGAGGGTTAACTAGACATGTTTGTGAATACGGCTCCATGGCCATGTCCACAATGGCTCAACTGTACCATCAATATATAAACTGTTGTAACCCTCTGTGATAGCATGTAGAAGAGAGGAATATCTGCACTTGTATAAATGTATCATTCATCAAACAATATCCCATTAGGAGTCAACCCATTCCCATACATTGACTCTATTTGACTCCCTTTAAGATAATGGTTTTGGAAAACATTGTGGAAAATGAAGAAATTGCTTGCCACAAGCAATTTCTTCATTTCCCACAATGTTTTCTACCACAAAAGACCAGAAAATATAAAATTTCATTCACTTGAAAATGTCATCTGCAGCATCTCTGAATTTGGGCCGGTATAAAATTTTGCCATTTGGTAATGTGTTAACCCATTATGAGACGATAAGAGTTTTGTTTCAGTGTAAATGACAAGACATTGCAGATTAAAGATGCAATATTGGTCAGTTAGTGATCAATCGTTTGTGTTATTGCAAAACCTTGTAACTCCAGCTTGAATAAAACTGGAGTTACAATGTTTTGCATAACGCCAACAAATTATTGTTCAAAGATAACTTTATGGAGAAATCTGGGTGTTCAGGGCAAAAAATGATTGTTCATAGAAGTTCATGCTCTAAATTGGTATATTCTAATTCCTTGGCATATGGGTTGTATGCATGTATTTCAATTCAGTGGATATGTTTGAAAATATTTTACTTGCAAATTGATGTATTTGCACATAAATAGTTTTGCTTTGACCTTGAATATTTCCATACACTTTCTATAATGGATGTACCAAAAATTGCTGTTTGTTAGATAATTGATTTAAATAAATGTTTGCATTTGCAGAATTGTATACTTAAATGTGCTACTTAATGTATTTAATATGTTTGGCTTCTTATTGAAGCTGATCACTTATCATTAGTTTGAATGAAGCTTGAATCTGTCTAAAGATTTGAAAATTCATCTGGCCGACCAAATGATTGCAACTGTTGGATGTAAATGTAATAGCTCAAGCTCTTTTGAGCAGTAAAAAGTGTGTTAGTAATTGAATTCCATTGTTTGTGTGGTAGTCTGTTGTATACTGTCATTAATTTTCACCAGTAAGAAAATGCCTGTCCAACAGTGTAAATCTGATATGTTTTTGGTAGCATTAACTTCGTGACAGCCATTTATTGAATATTTGTGAGAAGTTTTTGAATGGTCCAATTTGTTAGAAATTTCAGAAGAGAAAATATGTCACAACGTAACGTAAGAAACATTGAGGGAAACTGATGAAATGCTGCTTATCAGCATATTGTTATGTTGTGTAGATGATTATTGATACATGTACTTTATTTGTTAAGGCCGTCAATAACAAGTTATTATTTTGGCAAGGACTACCATAGATGAGTGTATATATGAAACCAACTTTGTCCTATTTGTGTGGTTTTGCATGTATTTCTAAAACATGTACCATAATAGTGCTCTTAAAGTGCTAGGTTTCTTTTCCAGTGAAGTCTTAGTGCTATTGTAGATTATTTGAAATATGCAATTTATTCTTAGTGCTTTCCAATTTCGTTTTCAGAAATAATTGACAAATAAATCTTTCTATTTTTGTTTTTGAGAGTTCATACATATATGTTAGGGTGTTCTCTATCATGGTATTGACCACTAAGAAATGACTACATAATTTGTTTAACCCTTTCCCAAGCGATAGAATTTTTGGCTGATCCTATTTGAAAGCTGCTCTAGACGACAAAATTCATGTTAAAAAGGAAAGGATTTGTGTATGATATGATACAGAAAATATTGAAACAAAAGGAGAAACTGCTGGTTATCAGCAGTTTCTTCTTTTGTTTCAATGTTTTCCCAAACCTTTTCTATTAGGGACTTCAAAACCAGGTCTTGTTTGGGAAAGGGTTAAGGTAATCCACCCCTAATGAGATTCATGCCACATCAGAATTATTCGATGTTGTAAACATTCAGCAGCCACTGAAATTTGATAACCTCACTGGAATAAGTTCAGATATGGTACAAATATTAAAAATGTCAAACGAAAAAATCCGACATTGCATGAATTTCACTAGGGTTTGACTACCTTAAGATTATATCAGTATGATTTCCAAGTACTTTAGCAGTTCAAACATAGGTATACAAAAGCTATTACATTAACAGGATGCAGAACTTTACATACATATTGTAGATGCGTTTAAAGTTATTTTGCACTTGTCAAATATCAAGGTCACTTTTTGATGAAAAATGTGTGCTTTTATGGGAGACTTACAACTTGAAGCACAATTGTTTCCATTAAAAAATGCATGATAATTTGGCTGTATCAAATATCAGAACAGCTTCTGCAGAGACCACTAGTCAGTCATCTTGTATCAAAAAAATAAAACTTTTAATGTTCATTTTCAACTTTCATAAAATTTGTATGACAATCATAGTACAAATTAGTTTAAATATCAGCAACAAAGAATACTTCTTCCAATTTAATATTTCTTCTGATGATTTAAACATATATGATTTAGCATATTGTGAATGTAAATGAATATTTGTTGAAGATGTATTACTGTCATGTGAATGAATACGGCAAGCATTTAGTATGTATCATTAACACACTCTACTAGTTTAAATTGTAAATATTAATGATATCATATTTGTAAATTATTCCACATGAATGTCATTTATTAAACTCTCCTAGACCAAGAGCATTGCCTGAATCACATTGAGATGTGCTGTATAAAACCAAAATGTTATTTTCATCCTACATCAATTTTACTGTTCAAAATAGTAGAAGGCATAAGAAGAAGAAAGAAAATGCTGATTGTCAACATTCTGTTCCTTTCCCTCTATGCCTTTTATAGCTTTATCTATGAAGACTTCAAAACTCGTTCTTGTGTGGGTGAGGATTGAATTAAGAAAATTGTACGTATTCAAGACAGAGGCCTTTTTTGTTGTGTTCATGAAGTACACAGCTACATTCCTTATCCATCATTTTTAAAAGGGCATTAATAATTTGAAGGAAACTTAGTTTTCAATTAATTAATTTCCATTGTCAACCAAATATTCAACAAATCATCCATAATTATAGGTTGCACACTACAATGTCAATGTCTTGTTGCATTTTCTTTAACCCTTTCCCAAACAACAAAAATGAGACTGTAAAAATGGGTGTGATAAAGATATGATTTGTGAACAATATAGCATAGAAAATATTGATGCAAAAGAAGAAACAGCTGGTCATCACTATTTTAGTTTCAATGATTTCCCAAGCCTTTTCTGTTGCGAGATGTTGAAATCAGGTGTCCTGGGCTGAGCTCTTTTTGAAATAGGAGAAAGTGCTGATAAATGGCATTCTTTTCTTTTCAACAAATATCTGAAAGCTTTAAGAAGCTTGTTGTTTTTATGGTGGGTGAAATGACTAACACAGTATATAGATAGATATTAGAATTTAGTATACAGAAAGTCAAGAGGGTATTTGTGAAATATTTTGGTTTGGATCTAGAAAAGGGTCCCTGATGACATTTGAGACTAACATGGATCTAGATCAGCCTTTGCATATGCACAGTCTGATCAAGATCCATGTCATTCTCAAGAATATATACATGTAGCTTCTTCATAATCACTAGCAAGGTACTGCAAGAGATATACATGTGAGCCGGGATCTGGAAAAACGTCCCTTATAGCATTTTTCAAAATTGAGTTTCAAGATCGGCCTGTTGTCAAATGGAGTCCAATATGCATCAATTTTGCTCTTTATAAGTTACTACAGGTCACGAACAAGCTATTGGAGAGCAATATGGATCCTGATCAGACTGTGCGTATGCACAGGCTGATCTGGATCTATGTTGGGCTCAAAAGCCTTAAGGGACGTTTTTCCAGATCCTGGCTCATGTATATGGATTCTAGTCAGACTGTACTTAATCCTATAAGTAAGGTTATTTTAGCTGCTGCAAGCCTGAAGGTTCCATTTTCCAGATCCCAACTACATGTAATATCATTATTCAATCTTTATGGTTCCATAACACATCTTGAACATCATTAATAAAAGTTTATTTACATATCGTTACACGCGTTGTGTTCCCTTATTGTGGCCTTCGTCTTGCCCGGTTTTGAAGAGAGTATTGTTTCCAACACATGTATTATAGCATATCCCATTACCAAAAATGACTCTTTTTGACTCCTATTGGCTTTAGAAAACGTTGAGGAAAATGAAGAAATTACTTATGAGAAGCAAAAATTGCTTATGACAAGCAATTTCTTCGTTTCCTGCAGTTTTCTACCCCAAAAGACCAAAAACATTTTAAATCCATGGGCTTGAAATTGCCGTCTGCAACATTTTTGAATTTTGAGCAGTTAAAATTTTGTCGTCTGGTAATGGGTTAAAGCTCAGTATGTAACAACGAAGACTATCAATCCAATGGTCATGAGTTTGAACTCAGACTTGGTCAATATCCTTCGTGACATTTTCGACAAAAGTCATATGTGCCACACGAATGCATATGCTTATTCTGAGAGAGCAGCTGTAAGATTTGAATATAGTTTGGGGTAATGAAGGTGAGAGGATTGTCAGGAATCCATGGTTAGGTTCTCCAGGCACCGCAGTATTATCATATCGAGGGCTCATTGCAAAACTATTGTAACTACATTTTTTTTCAGAAATTCTTTTTTTTTTTTTTGCATTTTCTGAATCTTTAGGAAGGAATACATCATGTGTTCTAATATCAAATTTCAATTCTGTATACTTCAAAAGATATCTAGAATTTCAAAAACACATTTCCTCTTTAACTTTGAGAAAGTCAATTAGTTTTTCCCTCTCCTGTAAAATTTTACAAAATGTAGTTACACTAGTTTTGCACCAAGCCATCGAATACAGTTTTGAGTGGCGTCAAACACCATTCAATCAATTTTAGCCTGTGTAAGGGCTCATTCTTTCTAGATTCATACAAAAATGAAAGTTGTAGAGAACCTGATAGTTTTGTAAAGTCTGTACATCAAAAAATAAGCCAACGTCTGAGATGGAAAGAAGAACGAATTCAGAAAATTAACAAACATACATGTATGTAGTCCCCGTCACAAAGAAGTAGCCACCTGTAATGAAAATGGTCGGCAATTTTAGGATTATTCACAAACGTACCAAAACGAATACAAAACATTGCAAGTAAAACGCTTTCGTTAAAGTATTACAAACAGTCGAATATGCTATGGTAGCTTGGTGGTAGTTCCTGGCACATTTAATCCGTAGCTGATGGGGAACATACCACTGAAATTCACAACCCTATATCGATGGCTCAGTGCAAAACTGTGGTAACTGCCTAGATATGTTTATAGGCAGTTACAACCGTTTCGCGCCGAGTCATCGATATATGGCAAGAAATAAGGAAATTTGCATGTCTCCGACATCACTTGTTTCTTTTGACATCAATTATTTTGGCATCTGCAGTGGGTCTCTAATTTAACGGAATTTCTTTTCGTTTGGGAAAGTGTGAAGGAAACGGACGACACTAATTTGGAACCCACCAATCGTTCTGGAAAGGTCGTGTTCGTATTTAACTTTTTACTGTGGCCTGTAATACGATATATTGGTATTTGATATTTTACAAGTATTTCCTTAATGTTATTGGATGGAGTGAATTGGGTACATTTCCGCGAAGAACATTATTTTGTGTCCGTAATCTGGGACATCAACGGCTTTAAAAAAAACCAGAAGCCGTCAAATCTCAAGACTTGGATCTTTGGGAACTTTCTGACGACTTTATTTAAACAAAATGTCTGTATCTAGTCGTTTTGCAAAAAGACAAACCCGTTTATATGTTATTCAGATACAATTTAAGCTCGTGAGACATGTGTACATTGCAAATTCAAATGTCGCATTGGTTTAATCGTTAACCAAACACGGCCTTGTTTTGACGTCCTTAATAAAATATTCTTGGGAAAACTTTGAGACAGAAGAAGAAATTGCTACTAATCATTTTTTTTCTCATTTTGTCTCAATATTTTGTGCTATATCGTAATCGAATCCTATTCCTATCAACATCAATGTCATGTGCAGTAGCCTTCAAATTGGACCACCCGAAAGTTTTGCGTTTCATACGAAACGTTAGTAATTACTCATTGTACTGAACGCAACAAAATCCACGACATTCGTAAAGCACGGGTGGTAAACGGAGAAACTACCTCCAAAAAGAGTCAACGTTATTTCGTTGCCTCGAGACATATTGGTACTTCAGGGGTAGTTGTATCGAGTGAAAATCGGTAAACAAAGGTACGTGTCGAGCACATTTTTCTTAAATTATTTCTTTTACGACGAGTTTTGGAAAAATCCGACGATGCTGTAATATGAGGAAATGGTCAAAGTTTGTTGTGCACAAGAATATACGGTTTTAGTTAGCATGGTTTCAATACAATCATTGAAAACATATAGCCTTATCAAAACGAAAGTAGAAAATGCTACTCGGAGATTTTTGCCCACCAATCTCCCAACATATTGCCAAATAATATATCGATATAACATGTAATTGACTTTCAACTCCCCAGAATACTTAAAATGATAAGAATTTGTATTTTTCAAATACGTAAATGTTGAATTCTGGTCAAAATTGGGCGAGTGCAAGTTGCCTCGACAAAAGGTTAGTTGAAATCGAAATTTTACTTTTGGTTTGATGGATTTTTTCAATGATTGTATTAAAACCCTGCTAATTAACACCGTATATTCTTGTACACAGCACACTTTGACCCTTTCTTCATATTACAGCGTAGCTGAATTTCTCAAAAAAATCTCTGAAAAAGAAATAATTTTTAAAGAAAAATGTGCTCGATACCTACCGATTGTCCCTCGATACAACTACCCCTTTTTGGAGCTAGTTTTTCCGTTTACCACCCGTGTAAAGTGCTCATTTTCATAACAAAATGAACAAGTATTACTTGCTTTTTTGTTAAAACGCGTTAGAAATGATAATCCTAGCATTTCAAACAAAGCTTAAGAAAGTCAGTGAATAGAAAAAGGGAGACTACTCCCTCATGAACCTAGCGTCTGATATTGTCAGTTTTCATGATCTGTTTTGCAAAAAATTTCAGTTAATAATTGCTCCTAGGCATCTTATCTGCCGACAATCAGAGAATGTTATTCTCAAATTTGTCATGGAACGTCAGAAATTGGTTATACCTAGTCATGTGATCTTACGCAGGACTTTCGCCATATACAACGTCATTAGAATGGCATTATTTTAGACTAATCGTAACTCTTAAGTTGTTGCCGAAAGTGACAAAATTTGGCTGGGTTTAGTACGGTTTGTTTTTATTACATTTAAAGAAAAAGTAAGACGACAGTATTTTCTCCTTTCCCCACAAAATTTAACAAATACATGTATATACAAACAATGCATGGTTTTTAAAAAAGGAAAATATCGGTACTTTGGAAAAATATATATGCAAAAGATTAAATGCTGATAACTAGAAATGTCTCCTTTTGTCTGAATATTTCGTGTACATAAACCCTATTGTAATGTTCATGGAACATTGTTTAACATAATTATAGTCTTATCGCCAGCCCCAGCTTTCGTGTTACAATGGTATTACTTTTACAGTCATTATGCTTTAACGCCTGACATGCATTTTAGGCTAACAGCACCATATCAAACAAACTTGTTCCCACGATGTATTCAGAATTGATCACCTCTGAGCATCTTCTATTTATATCATTCACCAGTCGCCCCCGCGGTCGTTGTAAAGTATATGAGTTTAATTAGTCACAAAACATCTGTTTCCACAATGTTTTCAAAATTAATCACCACGGAACGTTTACCTTCCCATTACCTTACTGTGACGCCTTTTGACTCCCCACAAGATAAAGGCTTTTTGGAAAACATTGTTAAAAATAAAGAAATTGCTTGCGATAAACAATTTCTTCATTTTCCGCATTATTTTCAGTCAAGGAAGACAAAATAAATGTAAAGTTCGTTTTACTTGAGATAGTCGTCTGTAACATCTTTGAATTTGGACATGTCTAAAAATTGCCATTTTGTAATGGGATTATATATTTACATCATCATTTAGTCGCCCCCGCAATCGTAGTACAGTCTTTTCACACAAACGTCATACTTTGACATGTCTGCAAATATTGTTTTTATATTTTAGGGATCGAGCCACGTCGGGGGCGAATTAACCATGTTTCCGATTTCGTCAGTTCTAGTTAGCATCATATCCGCTCTTTATTGACGATTAATTATTCCGTTCAAGAGGTTTACTATTTGATTAAGTTGGGGGTTATGAATTTAGATTATATAGAAGAGTTTATCATTATCCAAATTTCATTACGTAGTCTTGGTTTACGCAATATATTATTTATTTTACGATATCTATTGTTTCTTTCAAGATATTTTACAAATAGGCCTACTTTAACGGGCCTAGTTATGAATTGTTGACTCTTTAAAATTTGTTTAAGTAAATAATCAATCCGTCTTCTATCTCCGGCTACAGCAAACATACTAGTCACTAACTAATGTGGGCGAGCAGCTGGATGCTCGGAAAGAATGTTTACTTGTAGTTGTATTGCTGACAGTATTACATGGTCAAGTTTCCAGCCGTAGCGATATGACCATATCACGACGTCGTAGGTTTTATGCGACGTTGTAAACATTCGGGTAATCAAATCTATACGGACACGCCGGTACGAGCTAGGAAAAAATGACACTTTCAACTGCTGAATTCCTATTTACCACGTCATCCAAAAAAATCCGACTTCACATGAATTCATTATCCACCGCCAGGTGGTATCCACGTCGATACCAACCTATCTAGACCGGTACCCGCCGTAATCACGACGGTTAATCACGTGACTTAGAATTTCATAAAATCGTCAATATTTTTGTTAATACTTGACCAATTTGAATTCGGTTTGAAGCAGAGAAGTTAGGAAAATGTCAGGAATAAGCAGTAGGTGGTAGATTTTTGAAAAATCAACTGACGAAAAAGTTATTGAAGATAAACCAAAATATTGGTTAATCTTAAATAACTTTTTTATCAGTTGATTTTTCAAAAATCTAACACGTTCAAATAATGCATCACGTCTGTCCACCTTCTCTGCTTCAACCCGAATTCAAACCGGTTCTGTATTAACAAAATTATTGAAGATTTTCTGAAAATGTTGCATCGCGTGATTATCCACCGTGGCGGTAATCAGTCTACCAATCTATCTAGTTTGTGCTCACTGGGATACATTTAAGCCTACGTCGAACTACTTTCAAGATGTCAGCGCCCTTGAAATACATACAGCTAGCGGCTATGAAGTCAAAAGAAAAGGAAGCTGTCTTAAGATAACCTTATTACTTATATAAACAAATGACCTGATTTGAACTTTTCTTTTTTCCCCAACAAATCTGAGACGAAAAGTAAGCTTGATTTTGTAATAAATCATCGGTGTAAATGCAAAACCTCGTATGTCGGTTTTTGCGATTTTTAAAGTAACAACTTGTGTGACCAGTTAAGACAATTCTTGCAGGTTTTGAGATATTTTAATGATCGGCATTAATGACATTTTATTGGTAAACAATATATGTCCAAATTTCAAGTAAATCATTTCAGTTTGGGAAAAATTATTACACTTTTTTCCGTCCCCTTTAGAATCTTCCAAAAAAGAGATACGAGGTTTTGCATTTACAACGAAGAAAATAATGTAGTTTTATGTTAAATTTCTGCTTGCCACTTTTCGGCGACAGATTTTTGTTCAGACTGCGTAGTAATTTGCTACTTTTGGAAATAGTAATGCGTCAAGGCAGATAGTAGATACCGGAGGATAGGACTAGAATCCGGAGGATTAGAGTGGAAGAATACAATGCACGTGAATCGCAGTCATGAAAGGTGGTCTATCTTAAGTTATTTTCCAATGTCATACTTTCATTAAAAGCAAAGTAAACAAAAAACAAATGTCACAGACGATAATACTAATCAAGTTTAAACTTTGAATTGAAATCGGAGCAGGCATATATCAATTAAGTCGGGTTTTTTTTTCAATAATACTTTCTCGTAAAATTTTCAGGTATTTCTGGCGACTGACCTTTCCCAAACAACACCTGGTTTTGAAATTTCTAGACTGAGTTAAAAAGCTTTGGGAAAAACATTGAGACAAAAGAAGAAACTGCTGTTTATCAGCCTTTTCTGTTTTGCCTGCATTTTACTTAGCTATACTGTACACAAACTCTCTCCTTATCAACAAACATAATTATTATTGTCTTTAGCAGTCTTCAAGTTGGATCACACTAAAATTTTGTAGTTTGAAAAAAAGATTTAAGCATTGTCGGATTCATCTGTCTTTAGTGATCTTAATAGAATAATATATCTAAATATCGAAAGATAAAGACAGGAAAACGTGCATGCTGAAGATTCTGTGTTTTCGACAAAACGGTATAGTAGACCCTATAGCATAACAATATTTATGTTGTTTGCAACGCATTTTACCTTTCCCAAATAATAACGCATTTTGCACACCTATGTAACAAAGCTTTGGAACAAATCGAACAGTATTTTCTCCATCTATTTCACTATTTTGCGCCCGCCAATCTTTTTTTTCAACAATTTACATTCTGACATTCAAATTACTTTTTTTGCATGTAGTAAATTTGAATTATTAATAACAAGTCCAAATTTTGTCGTCTTGGAAAGGGTTCGAAACATGTTCAAAAACAATGCCATGCTTTGATGCCCTAATGAAAGAAACATGTGAAAGCATTGATAAACGAAGAGAGTGCTAATTACTAGCTTGTTTTCTTTTCCCATTGATATTGTCCATACTGTATCGTAAATATATCGTAGATTCATTCAGTAACACATATAGACCTTTTCATGCGATGTTTTATACCGTAACTAAAAGCCCTCGGGAGTATTATAGCGCATGCTTGAGTTTAGACTTATAACCCTGTCATTTTGTATATCATAGATTCGAAAATATTGAGGAGAAAGGAGAGAATGCTGATTATCAACATTTTCTTCTTTTGTCCCAATGTTTCCCAAGCCTCTTCTGCTTGAGGCATTGGAAATCGTCACTGTTTGAGAATGGGATAAGGACTCTTTCATCAGATCCTCGTTTAGTCTGGTTAATCCACTGTAAAGGTTCATGCTTTATCTTGTGGAAAAACACTACATTCCGGAAAAAAAATCCTAGAATAACAAGATACGAAAGTGCAAGATTGTAAATTTTCTTGTTTATGAAGAAAAACTCCATACATACGGATGTGAATCACGTGACACAACAATTGCAGAAAACCTTCAATAATTGTTCGATTTTTGTTTACTTCTCGACAATGCAACATAACGTCGTAAATGCTTTCCCTCACGTCAATTTACTAGTATGATCTGACTTGAAAGCTGCTGCAGATGGCAAAATTTTGAATTTTGCAGCATGGGAAATATCGAGGTGAAAGGAGAAAATGCTGTTTATTAGTTTTTTTATTCTTTTGCCTCTATTTTTTTTTCGGGTAAATGTATTCAGGGAATTCAAAATTCAAAACCAAGTCTTGCGGGATAGTTGAAATATGTATGCTAACCTTTCACATGTTATTCTTTGTTCAATGTATTAGGCCTACATGTAGCCTATAATTTGTAAAATGACCAGAAACGTTTTGTAACTTTGTGTCAATAAAATCTATGTCTATGTGTAAGTACGTGGCGTATTTGCATTAAGATGATGTGAACCAGAGGAGGTTAGAAAATGTCAGTGGTATGCTTGATGGTAAGGGTCTTTTAAAAATCAACTGATACAAAAAGTTAATGGCGACCACGTTCAATTTTACATGATGCATATGGCATATAACAGTTTTCTGGTAAAAAAAAAAAAAAAAAAAAAAAAAAAAAAAAAAAAAAAAAAAAAAAAAAAAAAAAACAAGAGCCGTCAGAGACGGACAATGCTCCCCGAATAAGGCATTGTCACAATAAACATATGCCATGCAGAGCTAACATAATGCTAACAAATGTTAAGCCCCCTTTTTCCATGACATATTTTTATACGCAAATTTTAAATAGTTTAATGTCAAGGGCATGATTTGCTACTCAAATATGAAATTTCATCAAATTCTGACCATTAGACTAGGAGAAATTAGAGAAAAACTGTATTTAACCTTAAGTCCCCTTTTCCCATGACGAGGCCTCAAATCCAAAAACCGGGAAAAGTACATCGGCATTTTGTCATAGGGAGTTCACCAATCTCCTTTGCAGTTATCTCCCCTGAATTGAAATTGAGGAGATCTCTGCCGGCACAGCTTGAGTTACCAAGATTTCAGGTAATTGAATTTTTTTATTTCGATTTTTATTTAAAAAAGTAAATATGCTTTAAGTGATGTTTTAGGAATATGAGGTGTCAGATATGAATCCAAATAAAAAATATAATTGGATTTAAAAAATGATTTCAAAAATATAAATAAAATTCCGCCATCTTTACGATATGACGTCACATTCACCATGATCACGTGATTTATATGCCTGCAGTGATAATGTAAAGCATTGTCGCTGTGTGGAGTTTGGGAGTTCACATGGTAAGTTTCATTTGATTTGGCCCAAGGGTTATGGAGAAATCGCTTCGGACGGACGGACGGACAGACAAAGCGGCGACTATATGCTCTCCATTTCGGGGAGCATAAAAACGGAATGTGGTAAAGGGGACCCGTATGTAAGTAACTGAGGTTAAAGACATTCTAACTTCATTATTTCAATTCCAAACCCTTTGGTGCGGGTACTCATTGGAATCGTCTTGATGAGACTGTACTCATTGGAATCGTCTTGATGAGACGGTACTCATTGGAATCGTCTTAATGATACGGTACTCATTGGAATCGTCTTAATGATACGGTACTCATTGGAATCGTCTTAATGATACGGTACTCATTGGAATCGTCTTAATGATACGGTATTCATTTGAATCGTCTTGATGAGACGGTACTCATTGGAATCGTCTTGATGAGACGGTACTCATTGGAATCGTCTTGATGAGACGGTACTCATTGGAATCGTCTTAATGATACGGTACTCATTGGAATCGTCTTAATGAGACGGTACTCATTGGAATCGTCTTAATGATACAGTACTCATTGGAATCGTCTTAATGATACGGTACTCATTGGAATCGTCTTGATGAGACGGTACTCATTGGAATCGTCTTAATGATACGGTACTCATTGGAATCGTCTTGATGAGACGGTACTCATTGGAATCGTCTTGATGAGACGGTACTCATTGGAATCGTCTTAATGATACGGTACTCATTGGAATCGTCTTAATGAGACGGTACTCATTGGAATCGTCTTAATGATATGCTACTCATAAGAATTGTCTTAATGAGACGGTACTCATTGGAATCGTCTTGATGAGACGGTACTCATTGGAATCGTCTTGATGAGATGATTCCAATGAGCTCTCACAACATCGCAACAGGGTTTGTTGAAAAATAAACGAAATATTGCATTTCGAAAAGCCTTCAGTCCCTCTTATTCGTAGCTCTACTTATGTCTGAATACAGAGAATATTCATGTCAAAATAAGAACTTTGCATTCAATCATAAAAGAAACTTTTAAAATATAAAAAAAATTCTTACAAGCGACTGTGTTATGACTACAATTTCAGAATCTCCCCCAGAACGCACTTAATTCATTTAGCATTGTTATCAAATGACGTCTTACGGCCATGAGTCCCTTTCCCTTGAGACATTTAATTGAAAGATACACAGACATTTGTTTCTTTTAATTCATTTATACCATTTTATATGTGACGTGTGAGAAGATAATTCGTCAAATATAGGCTACTTTATAGTTTACAGGCATGTTTTCAAAACATTTGTCTTTCTTTGTGACAAGTATTGACAAAGGAGTTTTCTCCGTTTCTCTGTACCGATATTATGATCGCCGTTTGCATGCGCGGATCCAGAGGGGGTCAGGGGGTCATGACCCCCTGGAATTTGGCGAAAACAGAGGTTATCAAAAAGATTATTAGTTATGTCCCATATAAGCTCACTAAAGCTGCGTCATTCGTTCCTTTGTGCCACAACAAACCGTTGTTATATTTAGTCCTTCATGGTATGACATGCGTCTGCATGGATCCAGAGGAGGGGTGGGGTCAGGAGGCCTGACCCCCTAGAATTTGGCGAAAAAAGGGGTTAAAGATCGGAAGACCCACCCTCCCCCCTTGGGAAAAATACCTGGATCCGCGCTTGTCTTGTTCCTAAAAAATTCGTAACTTAAGTTTCTGTAACACTGTAGTTACGAGATTCTATATATCGTCCCTTGATTGCCAGAAGGGGCTATCAGCACTTTTGGGCGAAAATGACATTTTGACATTTTTTAAGTCAGTAGAGTGATTTCTACCTATGGAAAAATTTTGGTACTGATATTCCAATTAAAAATTATAAAAAATTGCATTCATGATTGGGGTCTATCAGCAACTAGCCAGATTGTTTCCGACCAGAAGGGGCTATCAACACCAATTGGGCTGCCAGAAGGGTCTATCAGCATAGCCCCTACTGATAAATTGGACTCATGTAAACAATTAACCGGTCATTTTATCTGCCTAATTGTCCCATAATCCTTTCCTAAACAAGACCTGGTTTTGGGGGGTCCTTATAGAAAAGCTTTTGAAACATTGAGGGAAAAAAGAAGATGCCCATAACCGACAGTTTGTCCGTTTGCCTGAACATTTTCTATGCTATCATGTTGTCAAGGTTAGATTTTTTAACATTATTTTTTTCGTCTACTTTAAATTCGAACCGCCGTAAAGTTTTGCTTTTGGAAACGTTTAATGTAAGCAAAGAAGGACATTGCGTGAATTTGTCATGACAATTAACTTTTAAAATTAATGGAATAATCCCAGTAATTTTAAATAGATCTACAGTGCTAAAGCTGTTATTATGTGAAAAGGTAAGTGAATTTATATTGTTATTTGTGTTGTTAATCAGCACTTTCTATCAATGAAGTATTTGTAGTTTTCAATTAATTCATCAAAGCAATAACCAGAAAAAGTGAAGCATACTATACTGACGGCCATAAGAAACGCCTCAGTCCTATTAAATATCCGATTTTTCAGTATATTTGATTTGAAATTACAAAAACTCATTTCCATCTGTAAATTTGATTATCTGGTGTTGAAAAATGATTGTAAAAAATTATCAAATTGTTACAGTTTAGAAATATAGCACATTTTAACAGAGCGGTATCAGAATTTCCATTTAAAAATCAGTTGCACGTGGTTAAAACTTTACTTTCGACAATAACAGGTGCCGTGAAACGTGTTATTTGGCGTTCAAAGTTAGTGAATACTACATGCGACGTCGAGCCCAACGTCATAAACATGAAACGCATATGACGTTGACGTGAGAAATCTTCTCATATAACAGGCGTTATCCGAGGTCTATCTGACTTTTGCCGATTGGCAAATGTTTTTGTCACTCTAACTCGTCGTCTAAGAAGCCTAATTGTGCTATGCAAGACGTCAAAACGTCCGACGACTTGTTTTTTAGTTTCTCGTATTTAAAAATGGCTCATATACGAGCTCTATCTTCCGAACATTGTATCTGTTTCAAACGTTATTTGAAGCAACGTAAAATGCCATGAAACACTTATTTGGCCCCCACAGTAATCGACTACTCAGCACAACGTCGATCCCAACGTCACAAACCTGAAACGTACATGACGTTGACGTTAGGATTTTTCTCGTTTTAAAGGCGTTACACGAGATCCACTTGAGTGTGGCCGATCGATAAACGTTCGCGAAACTCAAACGCGTCGATCAAGACTCCGAATCGAGACACACAATGTGTTAAACTGTCTGGCGACTTGTTTGCGTATTTCTCGCATTCGAAAATGGCCATACCGTGAGCTCCCTTTTCAGAGTTTAGCCTTTGCATCCTTTAATACGAATGTTTGATAAGAAAATCTTTGAATTCCTGTTTGCCCATCCACTAACACATGTTACTGTGTAAAATGAGACCAATTTCATCACATGACAAATAAACACGAAGCGCATGTAGAAAACGTGACCGGTCACCGGAAATGAGCATCATGATGAATAGAAACGCATACTTGTTCATTTGACGTAACTGTTGGTCAAAAATATCATATACAGCATATATTTCACTAATATTGTAATAGGCTTAAGGAAAATAATGACAAATTTCACTGAGGCGTTTCTAATGGCAGTCAGTATATTTACTCTAGCGAAGTTCGTTGATAGCGCCTTCTGGCTGCCGAAATCTAAATTTTTGATAAAAGCATTTTTTACTGTCCGTGTACATGATATATTTAAATATTGCATTAACGAAAAGTAATATATTTAACTACATATATGGAATTTTGTCACAACAAACTCCTTAGAATAGAAAGAAATGAGTTTCATATTTCTGATAGCCCCTTCTGGCAGCCTGATTTTTGCCTATTTCGGATAGAAACTTCAGTATGGTCAAAGAACCTACTTTTAGAAAAGATTAGGCAAGAATAAAAAAAGACACTGAAAAGAAGAATGCGAAATGTAACACAAAGGTCTGTATGTAGAGACCTTTGACTTACGCAATGCTCCAATTTGTCAAAAACACATTTCAAACGAAAGTTGAACCGCTACGCTGTATTTACTGGCAGACAAAAAAGGAACCTGAACGAGGTTCATGGCCAGCGTGGATCATCATAAACTTGCATAATGACGCATCTTAATTCTCTACCACTAAATACGAGGGCTGTTAATAAAGTATCCGGAATGGGTCATAACTTTTTAATTAATGTACAAATTGTAGTGATATTTTCAATATTTATACTTTGGAGAATTATGCTTTTGATCCTGCAACACAAACTATGTTGCGCGTTGACAGTCGCTATGGCAACGTAGGGTCACGTTGAGCGGGCCAACTTAGTTCTTGAACGGATACGACGTCAGGAAAGTCTGTCTTAAACATCTAATATTTACATCTGTTTGATATTATTTGCCAATGAATGATACCACTTCTCCCACCTATGATACCATTTGTCAAAGAAAGATCTGAACTGTACTTGGGAAATTTTATGGATAGTTTTTCGGACACAATTGGCAGGTCTTGAACGTTTTCGCCGACGTCATGTTGGGACGTCCATATCGTTTGAGAGGTCAGTAACTTCATGTATAGATACAAATACATGTACAACATGCTAATCCAGAATTTATTTGTACTGAGGAAAAAAAGACTGCGGAAGATCCTCTGAAATTCTGCCAATGAACATAATGAGAAATTCTCAATATCAGTTGCTAAAAAAGAAGGAAATGCATCATGGTGGTTTGGTGAAATCATAAACAAACAGTAAAATGTGCAAAAATATATTATTTATGAGAATAAATGATTTTAGAACAATACATGTCTTGCCGTTGACTCTTTTTGGCAGAAACATATCCTCTGTATTTTGTATTTTTTCCGGCAGCCAGAAGGGGCTATCAGCTTTTTTGACAAAAAAAGGCATACATCATTGAAAATGAAGGTTGATAATATGTATGTGTATAGTACCCTCTGCGATTCATAACTGAATTTTGCAAGAACCGTTTTCCTTGCTAAAACTTTGTTATATGTCAAAATAAACGTAAAACCATGATCTTTTTCAATGACATACTCTTTTCAGGTTGTTAGTTTGTATAAATTTGCTAGAAAGACTTTTTGTTCGTAAATTCGGTGAAAAAACGCGTGTAACATGTAACATAAATTTTCGACGGCGACCTATATTTATAAAGAACTTTGCGATTAAGTAACGTCAAACACATTGAAAAGTATATTATATGACAGTGGAAATGCTGTAGATTGTTTCGCCGAACGGAAATCAAATTTCGATGTCGATTACGCAAATAAGCCCAGTTTGTTCACCAAAAATCGCAGTGTAACAATTAGAATTACGTCGCAGAAAAAACGAAACTTTCGTTTGATATTTTGTGAATTAATGGCTGAAATGCAACAAAACTTGATACAAGAAATATTATTTTTCTCTATTTCTATAATATATACAAGAAAATTAGCATAATAAACGAAGCATTAATGATATAAAATGCGTGTGGACAGAAATTGTTTCAGGTCGTTGAAAACTCTACTTTTTTACCCTTTAGGGTTTAAAAAATACCGGTTCCCTTATTCATACAACAATTTAATTTCAATATGGAAATATTATTTTTTTCTTGTTTGTCATATCAAAATTTCAACGCAAAATAATAAAACGTAAAAAAGATGTTCAAATTTGTTCGTGTGGACAGAAATTTTATAAACGTAAACTTTTTTTAATCGGCGTAGCCTTAAAAGTATCTATTTGGCGCATTTTAAGACGAAAATAAAACGAATCAAAGTGGCGTGAAAGCTTAAGAAGTGTAAAAGACAGAAATAGTGGAGATTTTCTTAAAACATGGTCTTATCTTTTTAAATCACAT
Source organism: Fragum sueziense (assembly GCA_963680895.1). Lineage (NCBI taxonomy): Eukaryota > Metazoa > Mollusca > Bivalvia > Cardiida > Cardiidae > Fragum > Fragum sueziense. The sequence continues at coordinate 78,201,393 of OY804593.1, read as the reverse complement.
TAGTTTGTAAAGATAGTAGGCATTAAAAGCGCAACACAACCGTCTACGTAAAAACTTCAACGTCCCACAATTATTAGAATAATGACGTTCGCTAGTTTGACGTTACATTTAGTTCCCCAATACCGTGCGCGACGTCTTAAGGAAACAAAATTGGTTTCACGAAGGCGCTTCAAATGACAACCATGAAAGAAAAAAATCAAACATTTTCCCTTTCCCTATAGTTGTCCAAGTTAAACCCTTACAATTTTCCATTTTCAGTTATAATCATTTTCTCTTGTGTATCACCTTAGACATTTTACAAGCAGAAAACATGTTGTTTGGAAAGGGTTAACTCATAGTCACGAATATTCACCTTTGGGAATTCCTGGGTTTATCGTAAGCCTATATCTTATATCTGGAGGGCTTAGAGCTAAACTAATTTGAGATTAATAAGATACCAACAATTTCAAGCAATTAACCGAATGCTGTATTTTACGCCTCGTATATCAACTTTCCAGTCTTATATCGGCAGCAGATTCTCGTAACCAAGTTGTCCTAGTATTTCTCACAACAGTACGAGTTCAACATCAAGACACCAGCTGCTCACTCCACTTGTTAACATGATAACTTAACGAGCAATTTCTATCCTTTTCCTACCTTATTTCAATGGCTATATATTTCCGAAATTATTCCGTTTGCGATCTTTATCTCGTCAAAAGCCGTGGTGAGAAACCTACCTTGAAGAGGGCGACTTTTGGGTGTGTAGGCCTACTTTTTCGAAAAAAAAAATCACGTGGGTTAGCCACTGTACGCAGTGCTATTTAATAAACAGGATCCAGATTTGCCAGCGCCTTAAGGTAATGTGGTCATTTTGAGATTCATAACACATTGGCTTTTTTCGAACGTCGTCGTTACATTATCCGAACTTATTCGGGCGACGTCGTAAACATTCGGCGGTGGAACGTTCCAACGCCGAATGTTTTTGACGTCACCAGAATAATTCCGACGTCGTGCGAATCTCATTAGGGGTGGACTACCTTAATACAATCTGATACAATCTGATAAGAATCCATGCGTCTTTCTCTCTTTTTTGTGGCAACGTGTACGGGCTACGGAGAATATGTAAGTGAAGAACAATAATTGTTCTTGGGCAGATTTCTGAATGTTTCTTTGTAGGAAATTACAAAGGGAATCACATACAAATATCTACAGATAAAATGGTAAATGATCTCTTTGGAGCCACAAAATTAACCCTTTCAAAAACAATTCGCCTTGCTTTGATCTTCCTGATCGAAAAGACTTGAAGAATCATTGGATCATTGAACATTGAGGTAAGTGCTCATATTCAGCATTTTCTCCTTTTGTTTCAATATTTCCTACAATAAAATTTAAACAAATCTCATTTTATCAACACCGATTTCAATTTTGTCGTTCTTCGAAGTAAATTATTCCAATAAAGTAGTCGTTTTGGAGAAGGTTCATTCTTTCAAGTCGGCCATATACGATGTTACTAACGTGTCACACGCAATTAACCTCATTTTAAAATGTCACAGATAATTTACGAAAAACACGTGACAAATCCCTACTTTTTATTGAAAATTTTAACCAAACTTCTAGTTTGATATCGGCTGTATACTATAAAATTTTGTTTCTTGTGGTTTGTACATAACAAAGCTGACCTCGTTTCTCACTTTCATCCGTCGATACCTCCTTGTGCTCATTCACCCCGCCTACTGTGTCAGCAAATCAAAATAAATGTTAACAAACGCACAGATTGGTTCGTTGCTTTCATCTGGATACTATTACCCAGTTTCCTGGCCACGGATATGAGGATGGTCCGACTATTGCCGCGGGATTGACGTCAAATAGTCCGCAATATTAAACTGCATAGTAAGATATTGTCCAGAGTATCGTCGACTATTTGCTGAGGAGTTGGCACCAAAAAGCGCAGTTACACAGTTTCTGTGTATCTAAATGTATTTGATCTATCTTAATACTTTTATTATGAATAAACTATAATTGATGAGTAAATGGATGTAAATACAAACATATGTATATGTCTTGCATACTGCGGCTTGGAAAGTTCATGTGCTTAAGATAAAATGTTTGTTATCAGCAGTTACCTACTTTATCTTAATGGTCCAGCCTCTTGTATTAGAGACGCCAAAACTAACGATTGCGTGCGAAAGATTTAACCCTTTCCCACACGGCATAATTTTAGGGTGATCCACTTCAAAAACTGGCACAACTGACAAAATGGATGTTATTAAAGATAAAATTTGTGCAAAATATGGCTAAGAAAATATTGAGACAAAAGAAGAAACTGCTGGTTATCAGCAGTTTCTTCTTTTGCTTCAATGTTTTCCTAAGCATTTTCTATTAGGGACGTCAAACAAAGGTCTTGTTTGGGAAAGGGTTAAGAAAGAATATAAGCATTAATGACGATCGTGTCCTATAAATGTAAGTCAGATTGACTTTTTATCTACAAATTGTTCCTCATCAAATGCTAACATTCTATTAATGTTGTCTATATTATAATATTACACATTTCATCGTAATATTACTATGCAATATAGACGTATATTGAGAACTACAGACCTATCATTTGACTTTAAATTGATATTTCATCTCCTAGCCTTTATCCACAAAAGCCCTTTCTTTTACGTCCCTTATGCGTTGGAGAAAAGCATAAGATACTGATTAGCAGTATGTTCTAATCCCCCGATGCTCTCTGTCTTGTGAAATACGACATAGATGTATAATTCAGTAACACTTATTTTGTAGTCTGCAGCTTATTTTAGGTTGAAGGGTCGATCATTTTGTCGTTTAATTAATCCACCAAAAAGAAGTTGAAAGCGAAATAGTGAAGAAATAGAAAATATAATATGGCTAGATATTAGGCCTAAACGTTGTTAAACCTATCCCAACAAGATCTTTTTTGATATCCATATTAGAAAAGACTTGGGAAAACAATGAGGCAAAAGAAGAAAATGCTAGTAACCAACATTTTCTCCTTTTGTCTCCTTTTGTCTGTTTTCTGTGCTATATTTTTCACAAATTGCACCTTAAGTTACATAAATTTTGTCGTCGGTATCAACTTTCATGTTGGTATACTCTATTTTTGTCGTTTGGGAAATGGTTAAAATGAAGCTGAAGATAAGGTCAAAGTTAAAGGAGTTACATACCAAAGTAGAAACGGTGTATGTTTTAGCACAGAAAATAACCGACGAAAAAACAAAACAATGATGATTATCAGAAATTTCTTCTTTTCCTTCAATGTCTTCCTTAACTATTTCTACAATCAAACAAACAAAAGTGATGTCAATGTCTCTTTTTCGATATACATGCGTATGGGTATCATAGGCATATGAGAAAACATTCAGGAGTACTCCCAACAAAAGATCTTTTCTTTAGCTTAGATTATTGACTATTTAGTATTCAGATATTGCGATTCCAATTGTTTGTCTGTTTTATCACCCCAATCCCCTCCCCCAATAACAAAATCTAGACTAGAATTCGAAAGTTCTTTTAGACAACACAATGGACGTTGATAGAAAATGCTACTTGTGGACAATGTAGAAAATAATGTGACCAAAGGAGGATATTAGCATTTTCTTCGTTTGCTCTGATGATTTTCCAATCTGTTTCTACTAGGGACGTAGGCCTACGAGTTTCTACTAGGGACGTTTTTCGCGTGCCTCTACACACAATTTTGAATTTCTAATCACAGTCATAGACACTTGCATTCGGGACTTTTAACAACTTATAAAATATAGTCCTGTATGATAATTATAGATAAAGAAAAGGTCGGACAGCGGCCATTTACTGATGAAACGGAGGTCCGCGTGCGCAAACCTACGCCGGGTACCTCGCGCTTTTCATCAAAGTACCAAAAATAGCCTACTGCATACACGTCGCCACTTTTTTGCAGTCTTTTTAATAATGACGATAAAATGAATATGTGAGAATATGTTCCGATCCCCCACTAGATCCGGCCTTGATGTACGAAACTTGTTATTTATTAGCAAAAAGAATACAATGTATAATAAATCTATGCATGCACTCTGTATCCTTCTGCTATACAATTACAGAAAACCTGTCCCTTTTATGTGATGCACTTTTAAATGAATTAAAAGCATGTTAAATAACTTCATACATTAATAATTTATATATCATTTTAAGGATATCATAATGACATTTTATAAAAATATTTTTTGGGGAATATCAAGATGTCAAGACGTCATTGTTGACGTCATCCAAAAGGAGATGTTTTTCGATATCATGCTATCCAGGGAAAGATGTCAGTGAATTCTAAAGTTGTATTTTGATAGAAAATCTATTATAAATTAAAATTAATAAGACGATTGAAGATGGTGTATCCATGTAAAAGTCTAATCAGTAAAATGCAGATGAACAGAATTATTAAAAGGTTTGAAGATAAGTACTTGAATAACGAAAAAATAGTGAATTTCATTAAAGGTAGGTTCACACTAACGAATTTTCCTTACGAATCCTTGCGAATTGGACATTCGTAGGCCATCCGTGAACATTCGTAAACAATACGCTGGCATCCGTAAATAACTCGTAAGTATAAAATGTGTTATTTCTCAATGTCAGCTGCTTGATGATGATATGGAGATTATATCTTATTATTTACAACCAAAAATATAATAGACATAGTAAAGAAATCGTGCATATTCATAGATTTCGTTTTGAGTGGCCCATTCGGAAAGTTCTATCGTATATAACCGCAAGTATTCGTAAACAATTCTTATGCATTCGTAAACAACTCGCAATGAATCGGTGATATTCTTAGTGATTCGTGCTCATACGGGGACATTTTTTGACATGTGGAAAATTTTCTCACGAATGTCCACGGATTAAATGTTCCGTTATTCAATCGTAAATGACTCTTAGTTAATCGCAAATCACCCGTTTAAGTGATTCACGAATATAATACGGCAAGTTTACGAATATAAACGAGCCGGGATGTTTAAAAAAGGGCAATTATGATATGATATTCCGAGAATAATACTAAAACAGATCAGGCTCCACAAAGGGCCTGATGAGGGTTATGTTTGATGGAGAAGCTGCGAGAGGACAGTGTGGGTCCTGGTCAGACCTTGTGAATATGCAGAGGCATAAGATGATAAATATTTATCTTACATGATATAAGTACACTTTTTTCGAAATCATTGCTCATATACTATACTTCGATTCAAAATTGATGACAAATATCATCTATGATAGAGGAAATAGGCCTTCTATATAATGTTTTGCTAAACGTTAAACGATTTCCAATTGGATTTGCAATAAAATGAGGTCTAAGAGCCCCCTTTTTCAATGTGTTTATATGCACTGGGGTCATTTTTTTTATCCCATCACAAAAAAATGACGATAAGTCCTTCAAACGTCGGTCAATGTTCAAGAAAAATTGATTTATTATCCTGGAATATAAGATTGAAAAAGTAAAAAAAAAAGTAAAGGTGTATCGGAGAACAACTTTGAATAAAGCATTCATAAATATATGTCTGGGGTCATAAATGACCCAATACGGTAGTATGGGGGTTATTCCGGTAGAAGCAATTAAGTTTTCTTTCCCAAACGGCAAGATTTTTTGTTGTTTCGATTTGAAAGGAGTTACAGACAAAACAATTATTGATGTAAGAATTGTAAACTTTGTATGGTATTGAATAGAAAATTCTGAGTGAACAGAAAGAATTGCATTGCTGATTATCAGCAATTTATTCTTTTCTCTCAATATTTCCCAAACCATGGGACGTCAAAACTATGTCTTGTTTGGGAAAAGGTTAATGGTTTTGAAGAAATTGTGGGTAAAATCCAGGCTTATTTCGTTCGCAAGTCATATCGTCTTGTCGAATGTCAGATTTTCAAAAACGAGGTTGTCTTTCTTACAACAACAACAAAAACAAAATAAAAACAAAGGACTCATAATTATTCGTAACTATAGCGGACGAGAATTCACCTGGCAGAGCATTACATCCGATTAGCATGGGCTGCTCTGCCAGGTCGATTATCGTCCGCTATATAATAGATTCACTATTAAACGAAAATAATTTCAGTTGTTTTGATAAAGCAGTTCAACTGAAATTATTCTCGTTTAATAGTGAATCGATTATAAGTCGGCAATACTCCCATTTATTCGTAAATAATCCGTAAACAGTCCGTAAACTAGTCGTAGAAATACGTAAACCGTCCGTTAAATTCGCTCAAATCGTAACAATACGTGAACTTATCGGCAATGTGATTACGAATGTCCAATTCGTAAGGAATCGTAAGAAAATTCGTCAATGTGAACCCACCTTAAGAGACTGAATGCCTTGTGACGTCAAGATGGACGTCATTTCGAGCAGTTGATTGATGCTAAACACTGTGACGTAACGTCAAAAGTTGGAGCTAATTTGGTTTTTAGCGTTGTCGCGAGGTTAAAGTACTGAATTTCTCCTTCTGCTTATAGTTTTAGTATCTTATATCATATATCATTTTGAAGATGACAAAAATGCCTACGAGAATTGAAATTCTATTTCCTTTTTGGTGTACATATTTTGCGGTATTACTATTTCAAACATAAAACTTCGAACAAAAAGAGATGTAGAGATGTAACACTGAATTGTTAAAGTTGAAATTAAAAATGCAATATGAAAAAAAAAAGAAAGATCAAAATAAAACAATTTTTGTACAAAATTTTCACTTGGTGTCAGAGTTTAACATACCGAAATACGAATGATCTAATGCAATAATAAATGCAATATTTTTTATAATAAGTAAATGAAAAAATGTGTAGAGATTTGTAAAAACTGGCGTAAAAAATAAATCCTTAATTTTTAAAGGCTAATATCTTTTTTATTTCTCAACGTTTTTTAAAGAAAGAAACACCCAAAAAATAGTTTTTTAGTTTTATTCGCCAATTCATCCATTATATTTTGATGAATGTTTTTACAAAAAAATATTAGAAAAAATGCTTTGTCTACAGAAATGTCCCATGACGGCCAAATAACGCCCGTTCAAAATGAATTGAATTTTCTCTTCACTAATGCAAACAAAATAAACTGTTGAACATATTTTCATAGAAATAGAAAAAAATAGATTTTTTCTTAAGTTTTTAAAAATGTTCGTCTTTTCAAAATCGATTGAAAAATGCCGTAGTAATCGAATTTTTCCTTTGTCTACACAAATGTCCCATGTCGCGCTAAATAACGTTTACGCGTGCGAAACGTCAGTATAAGGCCGTCGTGTAACGGCATTATAGTGTTTTTCCCAAAGATTCGTTTTTTTCCTCCACAAACGAGTCTTATCCACATTTGACAAATAGAAAAAATGCAAATATGAATTAATATTCATTTGAAAATCTGTAGGGATAATTTTCTAACTACGCGACTGCAAAAGTTTGTGTTCTTAGCATTTCTCGCATCTCTGTCTGAAAATTGCCGAAAATATAAAAATAGTAGGCCTACACGGACTATGAGAATGCAAGGAAATATAATTAAAGGAGTGTTAGGAAAAAGCTGAATTGTGTAATTCATTTTAACAAAAGCTAAAGCTGTGCCATGTCATTATAAAACAGTGATAATTCGAGAAGATAATTATGTAAAGTCTCGCAAAAGTTTAAAATGAATGGTTACGGTATATCAAACATCTTTTTTTTTCTTGATACATGTATATGTTTAATAAAGTCTTGCAAGTCGATGTTTTAGTGTAGGCACAAGTTTATTGAAATATTATAGATACAAAATTACTAAGGAAACTTTATGCCCGACATTCTTTAGCGAAACGTTTAAAGAAGCGCCGACGTGTTTTAAAAGTCATTTCGGCGTTACGTTTTTTAGCTCCAACTTTTGACGTTACGTCTGTATGTAATAAAAGGCGTTGTCCGCTTGATTTGTCTAATGTTACTATATTATGATATATGTCTTATAAAACCATACTATCTACTCTTACTAATGATATCGTTTTTATAATTGCAAGTTTGTATGAAGTATGCTGTATATCTATTTGAAACTGTATCATATATTATGAAACACCATGTACATTTCGATCTGCCAACCATTTTACAAGCCGGTCAATTCGAAGCCGGTTAATTCGACGTAACTAATACTAAATGTTTGGCAATCGCTGGAAAATGCTTATAGCCATCATTTACTTTTGAACAGTCGAAATTTAACTGTATGTACAAAGGTCATTTAATTGAACAACCTTCTATGGCGGCATTTGCTTATGCCAAATGATTTCTAGAAAACGGAAAATAGAAAAGATTTTAGAGATACCTAACTGCAGATACTTGCATTACAAGTTTTCACTTTTTTATTAGGCTACGTATGGTATTCTATTTCTAGAACTGCAGATAAGATAAACGCTCTTTTTACTTAAGTCTTGGTAGCCATATTTACCAGGATCTTGAAACATTTCCTAAAACGTCTGTTAGTTTGGAGTCCTGTGAAACAAAGGCAGAAGAGCAGGATTTTATAAAGAAAAAACCTATCAAGTTAAGTCGTCGATCCAGAATCTCACTGTTGTTTGTTAATCGTGGTCAAGACAGGACGTATTTTTAATGCTCTTAACATTACGCGTTTTTATAGAGTTCTATAAACGGGATTTATATAAGATTCTGAAAAGTGGCAGTCTATCATTGGAACTATCATTTGGAAAAGGAATTTTTACGCTAAGAACTGGATTTGTAACAATTTGAAGCAGTTTTTGGATTATATTGGGTTTTCGAGGACATTTTTAAGTGAGTAAAGTGAGCACATATCGCACGCACTGTCAATATTGTAGAGCACTATAACGGTCTACTATAGTCAATCAACTTTACAAAGTCACGTGACCCTTATCAATGGTAACTCAGGTGCGTCACGAGTAAATGGGTCGTAATCAGGGTAGCAATAACTCTGGTTTCAAACGTACGAAGGACGAGGCATCGCCAGAATCAACCAGTGATCAGCCTGCTAAAATACAAATTATGGCCGAGCAAAAATCTAATTCCATGTCGAGCCCAGCCTCTACGCTAATACCACCCTCAACTCCTGTTACTTCCACTGTTCCAGCCAGTCAACCATCGGCTGGTTACCAGCGTAGCCCAATGACCGGACTTTACATGCCGCCTCATTTACAATTTTTGTCTCAACCGGGACAACAACAACAACAATATGCGTACGTACAGAGCCCACCTAATCAGGGTACACAGTCGTTACCAAATGATGAATTACTCGCTCATATTTTGGGGAAATTAAACTCAATTGAACAAGGTCAAAAGCAAATGACTATTGAATTATCAAAACTCGATCGAATTCAAAGTGAAGTACAGTCCATTTCTGTAAAAGTGTCAAAAGTTGAAAGTAAAGTGGTGTTGTTAGAAACCAAACTTACGGATACTGATGCCAGGCTATTAGATTTAGAAAAGAGTCGAGAATTTGATAGTAATGCCGTCGATGATATTGTGTCTGATTTTGAGAACCTGAATAGAAATCTATCATCTCTTAAAAACCAAAACGCAGAGTTGAGCGAAAGCATCATTGATCTACAGTCTAGGTCTATGCGGGACAATTTATTGTTTTTTAATATTGATGAAGAGAGATCCTACGAAGATCGTCGATCTGAAAACTGTACTGCAAAGATCCTTGATTTCTGCGAACACACGTTAGAATTAACCGATGCAACCAACACGATCAGGCTTGATAGAGCGCACCGCATCGGTAAATACCAACATGGACAGAAAAGGCCTATAGTTGCAAAATTTAATTATTACGGTGATAAGATGGATGTTAAAGGGGCAGCACGTGAAAAACTGAAAAATAGTCAATTTCGGGTTGGCGATCAGTTTCCAAAGCCAATTCAAGAACGCCGTAAAAAGTTGATTCCGTATCTTGTTGACGCAAAAAGCAAATTCCAAAAGGCATCTTTGAACTATGATACGCTAATAATTGATGGGACTAAATACACACATGATCGCCCACCCCCAGGACCAGTACCGGAACTACCGCCACGTAATGGTCGGGCCGCCGATCGCCGGCAGCACGACACCGACGGTACCAATAATGACTTTAGGTAGGGAGACGACCAGAAGCAGCTCTCATTTATATCCTGGAATGTTCAGGGACTATGTAAAAAGTTAGATGATGAGGACTTTATCTCTCAATTATCTAATTATGATGTCGCTATATTGACTGAAACTTGGCATGCTGGTACCACAAACATTCGAATTAGTGGTTATGATTATTTTGCATGTTCGCGCCCAAAGTATTGTAAAAAGGCTAAGCGCCATAGTGGTGGTGTTATTGTTTATTTTAGAAATCATATTTCTAAACATATTGAATTTGTAAATGCAGACGAGAGAGGTATTTTGTGGTTTAAACTAAAAAAAGACTCATTTGGTTTAGAAAATGATATATATGTTTGCTGTTGTTATATACCCCCAAGTGAATCTCCTGTATATGCCAATGTTAATTCACCATTGTTTGAATTTGACTTTTTTGAAAAGATTAATCAGGATATTAGAAATTATTCCCAACACGGTGATATTCTATTAGCTGGCGATTTCAATTCTCGTACAGGCAATAGATCAGACGTAATCGATAATATTAATCTTGATCGCTATATTGATTTACCAGAATATGATGTTCCCGTAGACAGTATCCCTGTCCGTGTCTCGACAGACCGACAGGTAAACTGTTTTGGTAACAAATTAGTCTCACTTTGCAAAGAAAATAGCATTTTCTTTTTAAACGGTCGTTTAGAACCAGGTAACTTCACTTGTTATAACATGTATAGAAATGTTTTAGCCACTAGTACTGTTGATTATGTTATTGTTAATCATAATGTTTTTTCACGTATAGATACATTTCAAGTACACGATATTAACGAATTCTCTGACCATTGCCCTCTAAGTTTTGCTATAAAGTGCAATGATTTCAATGATGATGAAATTTCTGGCTCTTTTGAAAAGATTATATGGGATGACTGTAATCCAAATACATTCTCAAATCTTCTTGAAAACAATAAACATGTTTTCGAGCAAATAACCAATGACTTAACTTCAGGCATTGGCGATATAAATACTTGTATGGACAAATTTTCAAAAACTGTATACGATATTTAATTTCAGATAAATGGTAAAACGTTTAAAAAAAGTAATTACAAATGTAAAAAGGTTCAACATCGTAAAGCACCATGGTTTAATGAAAAATGTCGAGTTGCAAAAAACATTTTTTACAATAACAAAAGAAAGTATAAAGCAAATGATTCGAATGAAAATCGATTAAATTTCTTAAAATCTTTATCAGAATTTCGCTCAGTTAAAGGGGAAGCAAAGCGAAAATATTATACAAAGGAAAAAACAAATTTGGCTAAGCTTAGTAAATCAAATCCGCGCAAATTCTGGCGTTACATAAACAAATACAAAGGCAATGCTTCATCAAATGATAGCAATATCAATTTTAACGAGTTTGTAGAACATTTCAAAAGAACCTCTAATACTCCACATCCAAGTTCATTTAATGAAAGCGATTCTAATACAAGAGATTCTCCTTTACACATAGATGAACTTGATTGTCCATTCACCGAAGAAGAAATTATAAATACTATTGCCAATCTAAAACGCCATAAGAGTTGTGACCTTGATAACAACGTTGCCGATTTCTTTATTGATTCACAAAACTTTATATCTCCATTTCTGACTATAATTTTTAAGGTAGAAAGGGCCTAATTAGCACCAAAGAGCCAGCGGCGAAATTTGAAAAGTACTAGTAATTCCTAAACTGTGTTACATTTCTATTCCAAATATAAACATAAGCATTTTGTACGGTTTAGAATTTTGAATTAATGCACATTTATGGAAATATTAGACATAAATGTTCCAAATTACCTCCCTTGCATATGAATAAAGAGTAAAATAATATTTGTAAATAACTTTCCTCTTGAAGCATTATCTTGAAATCCGGCACGGTGAATCAACTTATGTTGAGTGTATTTACAAGTGTGTATAATTTGATGCATTTCGTATGGCTAGAAAGTGGTGTTTTTAATTAGGCCCTTCTTACCTTAATCATATTTTTGATAACGAAGTTTATCCTGATTCATGGCGCAAAGGAGCTGTTGTACCATTATTTAAGAAGGGCGATCGAAATAATCCGTCTAATTATAGAGGGATTACCCTTATTAATATTATTTCTAAAATATTTTCATTATGCCTTAGAAACCGTATAGACAAATGGTCAGAAAGAGAAAATATTTACATTCCTAATCAATATGGATTTCGAAATAACCGTAGTACAACAGACTGTATATTCATACTTCATAGTATTATACAAAATGTTCTTTCACAAAAGTCTAAACTCTATTGCTGTTTCATTGATTACGAAAAAGCATTCGACACTATACAACATGAAGCTCTTTGGATAAAATTGATAGATTCTGGTATAAGCTGTAAAATGATTAAAATGATGCAGGTTATATACAGTGATGTAAAGTCATGTATTAAATGTTCTTCAAATTTGACGTATTCAGAATTCTATGACGTCACTCTAGGTTTAAAGCAGGGTGAGCCGCTATCACCTTTACTATTCATATTGTTTATAAATGACGTCAAAAGTATTCTTGACGTGCGAAATTTAACAGACTCTGACTTAAGACTTCTTAATGTGTTTCTACTCCTCTTCGCTGATGACATAGCCCTTTTTACAACAGATCCGGTTAGTCTTCAGAATCAAATAAATGCAATCCAATCTTACTCGTTAAAATGGGGTCTTAAGATCAATACGAACAAGACAAAAATCTGTATTTTTGAGAAACGAAAAAGTCGGAATGATTTTACTTGGCAAATTGGCGATGAACATTTAGAGGTCGTAGAAGATTTTTGTTATTTGGGAGTTAAATTCCACTATACTGGTTCTTTAAGATATGCAGTTAAAGCGCTCAATGATCAAGCACTGAAAGCCTATAACCATCTATTATCTATTTTTAGCCGCATCCATTTAGACATCAAAACTAAACTATCTCTATTTGATTCTCTTGTAGCGCCAATTATACTTTATGCCTCCGAAATTTGGGGTGTTTATGACTATCAAGAAGTAGATAAACTCCATTTAAGATTTTGTAAGTATATTTTAGGCGTTAAGCCACAAACATCAAACGCAGCAGTATTAGGCGAACTCGGTAGATTTCCTTTCTCAGTTTTAAGTAAAATTAGATCATTAAGTTACTGGGTGAAAATAAAACAAAATGATACTTCAATGATGCATGATGTATACCTTCAACAATTCAACTTATTGCAGAATCAAAATAATTATCTACAACATTCTTATTGTTCATCAATAAAGCGCATTCTAGATCAGCTTGGTTTTGGTGATATTTATACAAATTTTGACATTTCAACAAATTACAAACCAGTTCTGACTCAAAGAATTAAAGATCAATATTTGCAAACGTGGTTTGACAAAATTTCTCAACAACCAAAATTAGACTATTACAGATTATTTAAAACTGATTTTAAATTTGAAAAATATCTAGAAGTATTGAAAAATGATAAACAGCGATGTGAAATGTCCAGACTTCGATTAAGCTCACATAGTCTTAATATAGAAACAGGCAGATATGAAAGAATTGAGAGACATGAAAGAATATGTAAATGCTGTTCCCAAAATATGTGCGAATCAGAATACCATTTTCTGTTGTGCTGTCCGGCTTATTCTGATCTCAGACGAAAGTATGAGATCAGAGCAAGCTGGCCTAGCATAGCGAAATTTAATTCATTAATGATGTCGGAAAATCCTTTAATTATCAAAAGAGTGTCTGCTTTTATCGGCCATGCGTTCAAAAAAAGAAATGATATTATAAATTCTGATGCTGCTTCTTAAGATAATGTATATCCAATTACTCTCTGTTTGAAATGCCTTGTAATAATATATTATATACATGCATGTATGTTATTTGTATATGTACTGTCTTGACCATAATTTATGTTAATTTATATTGTAAATGGTCAAAGGCAACTTGCCGATTTACCATTAAAGTTTCTTCCTCTAAACTGTTTTAATGAAACAATCATTACTTCACGGTGGCGATTGTACATCATGGGATAAAACTTTCTTATTTCTGTGTCAGTTTTCAAAGGTTTTTTTTTTGCATCTACTCCGCCTTAGTGTGCTCTTTTCTCGAATGTAACAGTATGGCTTACTCGAAACTTCTTGTACTTTTTGTGAAATTGATCCCAACCGACAAAAAACTGACCTGATTTTTGTGGTCGTTTTTCTAGTCGGTTAATATCATTTATTGGGAAAAGTACAAGCAGTTTCCAAATATGTCATATGTCTGAGGAAGGAACTCAGTAAGGCAGGGTACATGCAACAAATCGCTAAAAAATTGCACAATTTCTTACCAGAAGCGGGGCTAATTTAGTCGTAGTTGTTATCGTTTCGATTTCCGGTTGTTTGTGACAATATTTTGGGTAAAGTACATGGAGTTTTCTAATACAGTCGAGGAAGAAGCTCAATAGGGCGGAGTTCATGCAACATTGAACCCTTTGAAAACTGACGCAGAAATAGTTATTGCAACACATCTTACCAGAATCGATGCTATTTTTCCGTAGTTGTTATCCATCCCATGATGTAAAATCCCCATAGTGACATGCGTTATGACCATGTCTTCTACAATATTTTATTTTAAAAATCATATTATTTTAAGAATAAATTTTAAGATTCTGTATCGAAAAATATTTTTTGACATTCTGACGGACAGCACCTTTAACATCATCGCATTTCGTTGGATAATTACTGGTTAGGTTTTTTATTCTTTTCTTTTAACCCTTCCCTAAACAATACCTGGTTTTGACGTCCCTGATAGAAAGATTTGGGAAAACGTTGAGGCAAAAAAGGAAAATGCTGATGATCAGCATTTTCTCCCTTTGCCTCAGTATTTTCCCTGCTTTGTTTTACTCAAAAACAATTTATTGTCATGTTCATTTTGTCATTTGTGTCAGCTTTTGAAATGAACCACCCTAAAATTCTGTCGTTTGGGAAAGGGTTAATTTCATTTTGTAATACAGACGTGCTTTAAGAAAGGAGTTCGGTATCTGATTAATACGTGCATTCCGTTTCTAACTGGATATTTAAATATCGTCAATGAACGTGCATATAATAACCGCGTGGAATCACGTGACACTGCAATTTCAGAATATCGTTGATAATATGAGGTTATTTAACATGTCTTTGTACAATACTGAATTCTATTGGATGAATACTTTGCAGAACGAGGCTATATTTTGACGAGCCGATAGGCGAGTCTAAATATAGACTTGTTCTGCAAAGTATGAATCCAATAGAATTCGGTATTGTACAAAGACATGTTAAATGACCTCTTTATTTCACATCATTTTTTTCACACAAAACATGACAAAGATTAATTTTGTATAAAATTAAGATCTAGATCTAATTACTTTTAAATAGAATTCCAACGTGAAAAAAGGAAGAAAACAACATAGGCCTGTGTCATGAAAAAAATGTAGGCCTCATGTACATTTCTAACGCTGTGAAATATACATGGCATCTGACATTAAATCTATATTTATCGATTTATGTTTGTCTCAAAAGATTGAATAGACCGTCATAAATTATGATAGTGTGAAATGTACATGAAATTTGTCATATAAACTATCTATCATGTCATGCGTAAATCAACAATGTAAACATTGACAGAAAAGGAGAAATTGCTGATAAACGGCAAATCTCCTTTTCTCTTAGAACTTTTTTGTCAAGCCTTTTAATGGACATCAAATCCAGGTCTTGTTTGGGAAAGGGTTAAGTGTGATTTTTATCATTGCTGCAAATTAAATGCGCTACAATGCAGAAATGTTTTGAAATGAAAATAATCTCTTTCGTGATGTTTAAAATCATTTTCTCCTTTTGTCTTAATGTATTGCCAATTTGTTTTTTTTTTCAATCACAGAATCAAAGCTATGTCTTGTTTAGGACAGTGAATTCAAAATATCATGTTGAAACAAACATTCAACTCTAATGCACAATTTTGCTTTTGCAAACGAGAACTCTACTAAAGGGAGATTACTCATCGATGTGAATATGGATATTTTGTACTGCAGCCTCGATTTGGGAAAAAATCCATATTTGTACGGTTCAATCGATATTTGTAGGGTTCAAATGAGTGCAATGCATATTTGGACGGTTCAACCGGTGCATCGTACAATATCGATCTAGCCGCTTTGGAATATCGAGATTCCCGTGCGTCCACGCAATTATCTCGTGCGTGCAATACGGCTCTAGGTATTGTATACTCACGTGGTACGAATGGGATGATCTGATTGGTTTACTACTTTCGGGTGTGAAATAATATTGTATATTGAACACCGCGCTGTCCCATTCAAAAACAAAAGAAAAGTCCGACACAGCGACATAACTTGTGTCGAAATTTTCTTTTGTTTTTGAATGGACAGCGCTCTAATATAAATAGCGACATCCAATATCGAAGAGCGAATTTTCATCAGAGAAGACTCGTTGGCAAACAATGGGTTTATAGGAATTTAACAATGTATGTGAGAATTGTTACTAAAAATAGCAACAAATCAAAACGAGGCTCCGAAAAATGCGGAGAAAACAATAACGACGCACGTGCATTCAATATACAGCGATAAAGCGCACATGCATTCAATATACAGCGATAAAGCGGAACAAAAACTATGAAATTGAATGAATTTGTTAAAGGGGGAATGGCACTTAAAATCATGCAAATTTTCCGAGAACTTCGTACAAAATAAGTATGTTTTATGAAAATATGGCCTTTAAATTGCATCTATGCCAAATCTTAGCTTTCTATCTTGTGTATTGGCTAGGATGTCGACGGATTTAAAACCCCATATGTTCCATTATTGTAAATATTATCCCCGGGACAACAAATCATGGGGTTTTAAATCCGTCGACATCTAAGCCAATACACAAGGTAGAAAGCTAAGATTTGGCATATATGCAATTTAAAGACCATATTTTAATAATATATATTTATTTTTTGTACGAAGTTCTCGGAAAATTTGCAAGATGTTAAGTGTTATTCCCCCTTTAATAGTCAGTAAGATGGTTATTTTATTGGATTTACAGTCAACCGTTCCCCGTTTAAAAAAGTCAACATTTTGCCTCTGCGGACGACTTCCGTTGGCTGTTGCGTGTGTGTGTGAGGGTTGGGGGGGGGGGAGGGAGGGTCTTAGTGGAAACTTGTCCATTGGGTTTAAAACAGAGGTGGTGGGTAAACGCCATTAATTGGATGGATGTGGTAAAACTTTTAGGAATCAGCTAATGGAAAGTTATTGGTGACCAATTGATATTTTGATTCGTCGTCAATAACTTTTTATCAACTGGTTTTATATTGGTTGGTTAACAATAACTCCGTACAGTGCAAGCGCATACAGTTCCTAGATTAGAAATCGTTGCTAAGTGTTCCTATATTTAACCTCACCAAGAAATGATTTAATCCAATACTAGAATTACATTGTCGCGTTGTTTTTTCTGTCATCATAATTCACCCAGTCTTATTTGTACAGCTATTCACCTGTCATTGGGCGTATTAGTCGACCGTGCTGTCACGAGACTTAACCCTTTCCCAATCAAGACATGATATTAATCCCACAAAAGAAAATGCATTGGAAAATATTGAGACAAAAGAAGAAAATGCTGATGATCAGCATTTTCTTCTTTTACCTCAATAGTTTCTGTGTTATATCTTACATGAATCTAGTCCCATCTTTATCAGCACAAATTTTGTCTTGCACAGTAGCATTTTGTATGGGGTCATTCTAGAGTTGTGGCATTTTGGAAAGAGTTAAACGCGTAACGTCGTATGTCGTCAATTTTAGTAGTAACCATTGAAACATTGATTTTGCTCGAATTAGTGGCTCAATATCCGTGCACTCCCTCTACGAGTACTCTAGGAAAAAATGAATCCTCTTAAATGTTTTACCATGACGTTCATTTTATTGTCTTTTTTCTGGCCATAATTTAGACTATAATTTTCTGAATATGTTTATCCAGACTAGCAACAAAAACACAAAATTGTTTAATAGGCAAAGGGCTTAAAACTTACAGTTATACAGAACTCTCGAATCCTGAGAGTGCCTTGCAAAACCGCTTTTAGTCATCGACATTTAATTGAGGGGAGGCGTTTTATTTATACCTCACGATAAATGACCTGACAGAGCATCCCAGCCTATTGGCTATGACTGCTCTGCCATGTCGATTATCGTGAGCTATACCTTTTATAAGTAAAAAATTAAAATAAATGAATAATGCGAGTGTATGGGAAAATAAAGAAAACTACACGAAACTTTCAAAGACTATAATTATAGTGAAGAAGCTCTGCTAACTACAACCTTCTTATTCTCAATGAATTCATAGCAGCAAAGTAAAGGACCAATATCGTAAATTAGTCAAGTACCTGGGATTACTCTGATGACGTCACACGTCACACGGGTCACGTGACCGCGATATGAGAAGATGACAAGATGCTATATTCGATATTAGTGGTGTAATGTCAGAACTATAAAAACTTGGTGCCATGCTTTAAACTTTCATAGTATTATATTTTACGCTGCAGTTCTCTAACTCGTTTCGTTTTCGATAATTCCTGGAATTAATCCTTAGTATTATGGTGAGTTGTTTAAAAGTTATGTCATGGATTATCATTTAATCATTAATGTTAACCCGTTCCCACACATTGACGCTTTTTGACACCAACAAAGAGATGGGTTCGAAAAACTTTGAGGGAAAATAGAACATGCTTGTGACGTGTAGTCTAATTGCTTAAATTAACTGACACTTCTTTTTGGTGATCCAATTTGAAAGCAGTTGCAGACAACAAAATATAGATTGATAAACAAAGGATTGGAGTTTACATATAGCACAGAAAATATTGAGACAAAAGGAGAAATTACTGGTAATCAGATTTTATTCCTTTTGTCTCAGTTTTTTCCTGAAGCATTTACTATAGTAAATGTCAAAATCAGCCTTGATTGGAAAGAGGATTAAGAAGTCCTTTTCCCAGGACCTGATTAATATATTGTAGATGGATTAAGGTAGAATACCCGTAATGTGGCCATTTTGAGATAAAAAAATAAATAAAAATAAATAAATAAATAAAAACAAAAAAAAAAAAAACAAAAAAACAAAAAAACCCACCACATTTCTTTGAGCGTCGACGTTACGTTTATATATAACTTATTCGGGCACAGTCGTAAACATTCGGCGTTGGAAAGTTCCACCGTCGAATGTTTTCGACGTCGCCCGAATAATTTTGACGTAAAGTGAATCTCATTAGGGGTAGACTTAAATTAAATTAATTTAAATTAGTTTTTTACCTGATACGGAAATCTACGGTTTTATAAGATATGCACAGTATCATAAAAAGAAGCAAACATGCAGCTTTAGTCAGTATAACATATAAATGGGCAAATAAATCCTTTGCCAGACGGCATTATTTTGTCTGCTCCAATTCAAAAGATGTTGCAGACCACGAAGTATTTGACTTTATTGGCCTTTGAAGAAATTGATACTGATCGGCGTCTTCTTTCCTTTCAACACTTAGATTACTTCAATTATTTCGGATGGGGATAATACCGGTATATTTGCCCCCCCCCCCCCCCCCCAAAAAAAAGAAGAATAAAAAAAATAAAAATAGCACAAAAAAACATGGCATTTGAGATAAACATGGACCCAGATCAGTCTGCATCTAGGCGTAGTCTGGTCAGGAATCATGGCGTTCTGTAGCAACTGCAAAACAATACTTTGCATCTTGATCAGGCTGTGCTTAGGTACAGTCGACACTCGTTGTGTCGAAGTCAGAGGGGTAGTCAAAATACCTCGACATATCCGGAGTTCGACTCATCCAATTTTGATTATTATCGATGAATTTACGTTTTTAACCATTTTTGATGGGCATCATATGTGTCCATGATTGAAATATAGTAGAAAAAGGAAAGAAATTGCTCGAAACGAGCAATTTCTATCCTTTTCCTACTAAATTGCAATGGCAGTATTTGTTTCTGAATCATATTAATTAAACATTTGATATTTATATGTTGAGGATTGGACATGGCTTTTAATTCGACTTAAGCGAACTTTCGACTTATCCGATGTCGAGATAACGAGTGTCGACTGTACATGCATATCTGAAGACATGGCGGTCACAACGCAAAAAGTGATGGTGCTTTACTGGCAAAATGACTTTTACGAAAACAAATTTGACTTAATTGCCTTTAACCCTTTTCCAAACGCCAAAATTGTAGGGTGATCGACTTCAAAAACTGCCACAAATGACAAAATAGAAGTTATTTAAGATATAATTTGTGTAAAATATGGCTTAGAAAATATTAAGACAAAAGGAGAAACTGCTGGTTATCAGCAGTTTCTTCTTTTGTCTCAATGTTTTCCCAAGCCTTTTCTGTAAGAGACGTCAAAACCAGGTCTTGTTTGGGAAAGGGTTAATGGAAATAGATTTTGGAAACATCAAATCTTACGAATTCATCTCTTTTCACTAAACCGGATTGATACGGAAATATACTTGTACTCTGACAATGGACCTATTAGGCCTACCTTTTACAAGACCGTATTGTGACAACATAAGTTTGTACGAACACTAAAGTCTTATTGTGGCAAACTTTTTATACGAAAACAGATTTTGGTTGCATATTGTTCCATTATATTCTTAGGGTTCTCCGCGGAATAATTTGAAGCTGTAGTGGCAAATTATAAGTAGGGACAAACCTTAAAACGCATTGTGTTCATGCAAATGAATATGAATAAAAACATAATGGGAAAAGAAGAAATTGCTCAATTTGAGCAATTTCTTCTTCCCCCATAATGTTTTTATACAGAATTATCACATTTTGATCCACGAGAAAGCATTATCTATCAGTTTTTGGCATGAAATACCTCAAAACTCTCTTTTAAGTGACCATTTTGATGAAATTAAGCTGTGGGGTACTTTTGGAGCTGTAGTGGCATTACACATATTTACAGGAAGCTGTAGTGGGGCCGATACAGCTTATTGGGCTGAGGAGAACACTGATCTAGTTATTTGGAGTCTCTGTCAATAATTCATTTTCGATCACTCAGCCCGATTTCTGACATTGTCCCCATATTTAGGCAGTATTAAGATTAGAAATATTGCGTCGGCGGAAGGTCAAAAACTCATTATTAGAGCTTTTTCAAGTTTTGACCTTCCATTGATGGTTTTTTTATTTGTATAAATCACTTATATCTGGATTTTCTCATATCAGAATGTCCTTGGGAGATGTAGGCCTAATGTTCTCCTTAACCCTGTCCCAAATGACGAAGTTCCTCTAGGCTGTCCTGACTTGATAGCTTATGCAGGTGATAATACACGACATCTCTAGAAATCAAATTTATGTATAGTGTATAATCATGTAGTATAGAAATATTGAGATAAAGGGAGAAACTTGTTCTTACTAGTATCAGTATGTTTTCGTCTCTCTCAATATTTTAAAGGCTCCTTTACTTTGAGAATCCAAAACCAGGGAGAAGTCTCATCAAATCGACGAAGAAGTATTTTTATCCTACAAACGTCATGCGAAACGCTAAGGACAAATATCGCATTTCCTATACCGCGAAAGTGGTACGCGATTCTTATTCTAAACGTCACAGAGAATTGCAAGCAAAAACTACGTCCTAAATGCTTTGGTGAAACAGGCCCAAGTCTTGTCTGGGAAAGGGATGAATGTGTTCTCATCAACCATTACAGATATATCTGAGTCAGGATCTGGTAAAATGCCCCTTAAAGTGACATTTCACATTTATTTTTTCATATTTTACTTTTATTTCTTTCTGAAAGAGCATATTTTCTTATGGAAATTCTGAAAATTTAAAGCCAAAATATTGCATAGTATAATATATGTTTGTGCAAAAATTAGCCAAATTGTTGTGGACAACAGTTCAGATTTATATGGAATTTGTAATTTCTGTCTCAATTTTAAAGGCTTATTTTTCGCTTATAAATTACAACTTCAAAAACTTGATAGCATTTCTACGCATTAGAATAACCAATCTTTGCAACAAGACATACTTTTAAAAAATGAAATCAGAATGAAATGTCCCTTTAAGGCATTTGAGAACAACTTGGATCCGGACCAGGCTGTGCATACGCACAGTCTGATCCAGATCCATATTGTTCTCCAATAGCTTGTTTATGGCCAGTATCAAGTGTAAGTTAGAAGATTTGATCCATTTTAGACTAAATTTAAATTCAACTACAGCCTTATCTCGAAACTTGATTTCCCAAAATGCTTTAAGGGTCATTTTTTCCAGATTCAAGTTCATTTACTTTTATAAAGAAACTCCGCCAATAACTGGTGTCGGAGGGTCATTACCAAAGCATCATATCGTCGCTTTTCAACGAAAACCTCGTAACTGGAGTTTAAACCAAGCTGCAGTTACGAGGTTTTCGTAGAAAAGCAGCGATATTTTGTAACGACCCGAGAACGACATTGTCATTACTGCGTTTTAGAGAACTTTTTTGTCGTTGTCTGCTATTTAGAGCATTTATAGCTCACGATAAATGTCCCGGCAGACTATCCCTAGTTAGGGATGTTCTGCCAGATCATTTATCGTGAGCTATGTCGATAATTCAAACAGTTAACCTATTTGAATATATCATAAGCAGGCCCGTAGGAAACAATTTCATATTAGGTGGACTTAAGCCCATGTGTCCGAATATGGGGGGGGGTGGGTTGGGTTAGGGGCTAAATTGGACTTTTCCTAAATTTTCAGTGTAAAGTAAAGAAAATTTGGTATTTTGGCCAAGAATGGGGGGCTTAGCCCCCCTAGCCCCCTGTTCCTACGGGCTTGCATATGTGAGCCCAAGGATTGCCAAAAAGAAAGACATGACGTCTCTAATAGAAAGGGTTTGGGCAAGAATGAATGAGAAGAAAATATTCGTTCTTCTTTAAAGTTTCAAACTTCAATCAATAAGGGATTATTCCTCGCTATATCACATAAATTTACATTAAGGTAGTCCTACCGTAATGAGATTTGCACAACGTCGAATTATCCGGGTGACATCATAAACATTCGGCGGTGGGACGTTCCACCGCCGAATGCTTACGATGTTGCCCGAATAGGTCGGATTTAACGAATGATATAACGACATCGCACAAAAAAATCCGACGTCGCGTGAATCTCATTATGGTTAGACTACTTTAGAACAGGACTATAATTCCGTAAATGTGACCGCTTAGTTTGTGTATACATTAATATAGGAGACAAATTGGCTATTACACGTTAAATTGCCAAGTATATTTGATTTTCTAGGATCGAGAAAGTTTGATTTTATAGTGATTCGGACTAATTACTGTCTATTCTAATCTAACACACGACGTTTGACATTAAAACTGTCGCAGTTTGGGATGGTTACAGTACGACCAGGGGACGATTTTTAAACATTAACCGACTCTAATTTATTACAATTTCTTTTTCATGCTGTTTTTTTTTTCTCTCTAAAAATACAACGTCTTGTCTGACATTGAAAATTTATTTATTTATACACGTGACTTTTATCTCTTTTGCCGTCTTCAAACGATTTCAGATTTCAAATCTTTAAAGTTTTGTAGTTTGGACATCTAAATTTTCTTACATTTTTTTAGAATGTGAGTGACGTAGGCAAATTCTCACCTTTTTTAACCCATTAACGTGTTCGTATATCACGTGCACAAATTGTAAACTGTAAAAATATAGAGGTGATATAGTTCCCGATGAATGACCTGGCGGAGCATCTCTAGCTGCTCTGCCGGGTCATTTATCGGGACCTATAAGTTTTAAATCTTTAATCAAAAACTCACGTCACTTCTTTTTTAGGGTTGTAGGCTAGTGCCTTAGTGGTTTTCTTCAATATTTGATAAAACTATATAATGGCAATGAAATTTGTTCTAGAAATAGACTGGGTTTACCGTTATGTGTTGATAAAGCGTTGGTGCTGTTATAAAATTTCATAACTACGGCTTTAATCAAGCCGTAGTTACGAGATTTTATATCAACACCAATGAAAAACTATTTGTTTGTACGAAATTACGTCACGGTTAACAGGATAAAATCGTTCTCCATTATAAAAAAGAAGGGAACACCACACATTGTTGGAAAAAGGCTTTACGTTTTCTCTAGTTTGTCTGTCAGACTCACAATATCAATGGAAGCAGATGTTTGTGTTTTTTCTCATTTCTTGACTTTATTCGCCAAAAGTGTCAAGTAAAACGCGATTAATTGCCCGACACGTGGCATTTCTATTTCTTGAAACCTTCAAGACGTAGTTGAAAACACGTGAATATTTGTAATTTATTTCGAATGAGGGCCCTAGAAATTGTAGAAGGATATTATATAAAAAAGTAAGCCCACTAGTATCGTTTGAAAATGTTTTCCGAATAAGGGCAAATACCCGATAGTTCACTCCAGTCTAAATGTAACAAGAATTGAAATTATAAAGGTATTCCACCCATCATTAGATACCGAAAACTTCGTGCAACATCCATGTAAACAGTGGCAACGGAGATTCACGAGGTTACCGGAATTTTCAAAATTTGAATACCCTTGTCAAACTCTATTTTTACGTAAAATGCAGCAGAAATGACAAACTTTCATTTTTACGGAAATTCAGAAACCTATGATTCTCTTCTTTTACGAAAATTGTTTTAAGATGTTGAACTTGAAGGATATTATTGCCCCATTAACGATGTATTAAAAGTACATACATGGTCTTATTTAAGTTGTCTTGTACTTCAATTTTGACACTATACGAATAACTTTATTCTCCTGTGCATACGACATAAAACATCTTCTATCCACAAAATATTTTCTGCTTACATTGGTCCAAATCTCCTTCACAGTTCTTTCCCCTGAATTGGGATTGGGTAGATAATGTAAGGTCGCTGTGTGGAGTTTGAAATTCGAAAATTGGGATATAATTGAGTATAAAACGACAATTAGATTGACAGACACCTAGTAAAAGTCGTCGAACACGAAAAATGCCGAAATAACAGCTTATTAGAGCTATAGAGTTACAACCTTTTTGTTTGGACGTAATCTCTCATTTACACAATTTACGTCAATATTACGCCTAATATAGGCCCTACGTCAATGTTGGTACCAATTACGCCATTATACCGTTATTGTCGACCTTGCTTTCCGCAGACTTGTTAGTCACTTTAGATATTGTTAGTGGGTGATTTAGCTTGATATTTAACACTATCCAATGCCATGCATTGATTTGACATCGCCAGTGGCGGATTCAGAGGGAGTTTAGGGTGTACAAACACCCTCCATAGCCCGATTTAATCCGAGTCTTCTCTGATGTAAATACGCTCTTTGATATTTTGATTTTTCGGTAAATAGCGAAAAATCAAAATATCAAAGAGCGTATTTACATCAGAGAAGACTCGGATTAAGCCTGATTTTGTTTTCATTTCCATGCAGATATGCAGCCAATTTCAGCACAAGAGCCTTTGAAAAACCTTGTAAGAAAATAGTTAATTAGCACTCTCCCTAAGAATCATGCAGAAGGTGATAAGTGACTAGTCACAGAAATCATTTATTTTACCTTCATTTAATCAGATATGTTGAAAAACTTCCAAAACCAAGTGCGTTCCTTTTTTCTGACAGCCGTTGCCATGGAAACAAAGAAATAAAATTTTTCAGAGATTGGCAGAAAACCCCTAAATGAACATTGGAAAATTAACATTTTTCAGGTTGGTATTTGAAATATAATAATTGTTTAGACTGTCTGTACTACATGTATATCAATTATCTCAAGTATGACAATAGGTGCATTTAATATTGTATTGAAAATCAAAAAAATATTTTAGATTATGTTGCATAGCAACCGAAGTTCCATCACTGAAATCAAATTTTCAATCTTCAAATTTTTGACATTTTCAAACCAAATTATCTTCTAACAGCATCCTTGTATATTTAGAATACATATAGTTTCTTAATAACAACCTCTTGTTTTCGAAAAATCAAGAATAACATCTTGGAAAATGTTTCTATTTTTTGTAACCATAGCAACCAAACCATGGAACCGTCATAAAATTTACAAAAAATGACATTTTCAGACCTAAAAATCTTTGAGGAACAACGGTGGATATGAAAAATGCATACAGTACATTAATGGTCAGGACTTGTCTTCTAGAAGCAAAGAACAAAATAACTCAAAATGTTTCCATTTTTTGTAACCATGGCAACCAAAAAATGGAACCATCACCAATTTTACAAAAAAGAGACATTTTAATCACAAATATCTCATAAAAGCAAAGATGAATATGAACAATACATATAGTGCATAAATGATCAGTCCTTGTTTTTTAGAAGACAAGAATAAATTAACTCAAAATGTTTCTATTTTTTGTTACCATGGCAACCAAATGATGGCACCATCACCGAGTTGGCAAAAAATGACATGTTCAAATCAAAATATCTCCTCACAGCAAAGTTGAATAAGAACAATGAAAACACTGACTAATTGGTCATCACATGTATTTTAACAGAAAAGAATAAAATAATCAAAAATGTTTCTATTGTTCGTCACCATGGCAACCAAAGGATAGTAATGTCACCAATTTAACAAAAAATGGTATTTTCAAACCAAAATGTCTTTTTACAATAAAGGTGAATATGAACAATGCATATGGTATCTTAATGGCAAGCAGTTGTTTTTAAAAAGCAAATAATAAGATAACTAAAAATATATCTATTTTTTGTAACCATGGCAACCAAATGATGGTACAATCACCATTTTTTACAAAGAAATGACATTTTCATACCAACATATCTCCTGACAACAGAGGTGAACCTGAACAATGTATATAGTGCCTTAATGGCAATCACTTGTTTTTAAAAATCCAATATCAAAATTAATCAAAACGTCTCTGTTTTTCGTAACCATGGCAACGAAACCATGGAACTGTCAGCAGTCTAACAAAAACGACATTTTCAAACTATCTTATCTCATGGCTTCAGAGATTAATATAAACAAAGAATATGTTGCCATATTGACTTATTCTTGCTTTTTAAATACCAAGGAAAAATGACAAAATGTTTATAATTCTTGTTACCATGGTAATCATGCTATTAAACTGTCAACGATTTTACAAAGAAACAACCAAAAACGACGTTTTCCAATATGATTATCTCCAAACCAAAACATCTATAAAACATAATTACATTGCCTTAATTGTAATCAATTGTTTTAAATTATACCTAAATTATTGCTTTATTTGTGACATATTGTGCAATGTATGATATCACTGTTTAATGCAGTATTTTCATTAAAAGAATTGAATTGAATTGAAAAATAAATACAGACAATTTAGAACAAAACTCTCAATGTGTCTATTTGTTGTAACCATGGTAACAAAAATCAGGAACTATACTGAATTATCTCCTTATAATAAAGGCATATATTTTCAATGCATATGTTGCATTAGATTTTATGACAGACTCTTTTTTTATACGCCCACCTATGAAGTAGAGGTGGTAAATTGGTTTCACAATGTCTGTCTGTCTGTCCGTCTATTTCCGTGCTCTAATTCAAGAACTGGTTGACCTAGGATCATGAAACTTTACACAGTTGTTGCCCATGACCCAAGGAGGATTTTAGATCACCAATGTCAAAGGTCAAGGTCACAATCGGACTTTGTTTAAAATCCGTTTCCGTGCTCTAAGTCAAGAAGCGGTTGACCTAGGATCATGAAACTTCACACAGTATATTGTTGTTGCCCATGACTCAAGGAGATGCCCTATTGTTTTTGGGTCACAAAGGTCAATATCACAATCGGAATTTGTTTAAAATCCGTTTCTGTGTTCTAAGTCAAGAACCGATTGTCCTAGGATCATGAAACTTTACACAGCTGTTGTCCTTAACTGAAGGAGGTGCCCTATTGCTTTTGGGGCACGAGGGTCAAAGGTCAATGTCACAATTGGACTTTGTTTAAAATCTGTTTCTGTGCTCCAACTAAAGAACCTTTTGTCCAATAGTACTTTTTCAGTGACAATGCACTTGTGGGGGGGGGGGTATTTGTCCGCTTTGCGACAGTTCTAGTTCTCTCCAAAGCTAAATTGATGTTACTCAGAATATCTTACGATTTTAGTAACCATGCCAAACAAACTATATTTCTGTTAGCAATTTGTTTAACAAAACTGTGATGAGATGTTTGTGTATGCAAGGCCTAAGATCTTACTGCTTAAATCATGTCAATTTTCCATTTTTACTAGTTATGTCACTTTGGTTACCATGGATACCATGAATCTGAAACGTTTTTGACTTTAACTATTTTATGTAGAACATGGTGAATCAGTATATAAAGCCTATGCTGAAACTTTGTATCCTAGCTTTGTTGTTAGGGAAAAAATGATCAGACAGTTTATATAATAGCGAAAATGCGAAATATAGTCCTTATTCATTGCCTTGGTTACCAGATGAATAAAATAACTTGAGTATGAAAGGATATTTTTTCCATTTAGACGGCATATAATAATTTTATATTTCTAATCTGGAACTTATTCAATTCACACAACTTTTTCCCTTAAATTGCGCTTTACAAATGAGCAAAAACTGATTTCGAGCTTTAGGGTGATATTCATGTTGCCATGGAAACCATATTTAGACTCAAAATCAAACATGCTAGTTTTCACATTTTCGAGTTTGTACTGATTTTTCAAATATCATATTGATATATGGTAATAGAGATAATTTGAACAGAAATTTACTAAGTTTAGATGAAAGCGAAAATGTAAAATGCAGCCTTTGTACGTTGCCATGGTTACCATATGATTAAAGTTACTTGAGTATATTTTTACATTGTGTAGGCATAACATGATAGACTATTTCTGAGCTTGAGTTATCTCACTTCGCTCAACATATTCCCTTCAAATATGCTTTTGAAATAATAAAAAATGTTACTTTATACTTTTTGGTTGTCGTGGTGTTGTCATGGAAACCAAAGGAAGAAAAGTCGAAATTTCTAGTGTGCGCATTTTCATGTTTATATCAATGCTTTAAATAGAATATTAATTCATTCTTGGTTTTATATGTTTGGTTGCAATTTTACAACTTAAATTGTGTAAATTTACCATTTTTACTAATTCTATGTTACTTTGGTTACCATGGATACCAGGAATCTGAATCATTTTGCATGTTTTTATTTTTTCATTTGGGAAATGATGCATCAGTATATATTCCCAATGCTGACACTTTGTATCCTTGTCATGCTGTTACCAGATACTTTGAACAGAAATTTGCTACGTTTATGTATTATCGAAAATGCAAAATACAGCCTGTGCTTGTTGCCATGGTTACAATATGAATATATAACTGTAGTATATTTTTCCATTTTGTAGGTATAATATGATAGAGTAACTCTGAGCTTAAAAGATCTCAGTTAACTCAACATATTCAACTATGCTTTTAAAATAGGCAAAAATGTGATTCTATGCTTTGTGGTTGTTTTCGTGTTGCCATGGAGACCAAATTTAGAAAAAAAGTCAAATTCATAGTGTGCACATGTTTATCTTTGTATCAATGCTTAAAATAGCATATTAATCTATTCTAATTTTTATGTGTTTGTTTGCAACCTTATGACTTAAATTATGTCAATTTTCAATTTTTACCAATTCTATGTCACTTTAGTTGCCATGGATACCATGAATCGGCAACATTTTTGACTTTTTTTGTTTTATCATTTAGGCAATGTATCATTGGTGTATACTCCCAATGCAGAAACTTTGTATCCTAGCCATGCTGTTAGGGATAAATTTGAACAAAAATTTGCTCAGTTCATATAGTAGCGAAAATGCAATCCATAGCCTGTGTTTGTTGCCATGGTTACCAAATAAATAAAATAACTTGAGTATATTTTTATTTTTCATTTTGTAGGCATAACATGAAAGGATATTTCTCTGCATAAATCATCTCACTTCATTCAACATATTTCCCCCGTTTATGCTTTTAAAATAAGCAAAAAATGTGATTTTATGCTTATTGGTTGTTTTTGTGTTGCCATGGAAACCAAATTGAGAAGGAACAATCAAGATTTTAGTGTGCACATTTGAAGATATGAATCAATCATTTAAATGACATATTAAATGATGCTAGTTGTTATGTTTTTGTTTGCAATTTTACAGCTTAAAATATGTCAAATTTCCATTTTTAGTGATTCTTTGTTACTTTGGTTACCATGGATACCATGAATCTGAAACATTTTCCGACCTTTTATTTTTTCATGTCGGACATGAGACATCAGTGTATATTCCCAATGCAGAAACTTTGTATACTAGCCATGCTGTTAGAAATAAATTTGAACAAAAATTTGCTCAGTTCATATAGTAGCGAAAATGCAATCCATAGCCTGTGTTTGTTGCCATGGTTACCAAATAAATAAAATAACTTGAGTATATTTTTATTTTTCATTATGTAGGCATAACATGAAAGGATATTTCTCTGCAAAAGTTATCTCACTTCACACAACATATTTCCTTCATTTATGCTTTTAAAATAAGCAAAAAAATGTGATTTTATGCTTATTGGTTGTTTTCGTGTTGCCATGGAAACCAAATTGAGAAGGAACAATCAAATTTTTAGTGTGCACATTTGAAGGTATGAATCAATCCTTTAAATGACATATTAAATGATGCTAGTTGTTATGTTTTTGTTTGCAATTTTACAGCTTAAAATATGTCAAATTTCCAATTTTAGTGATTCTATGTTACTTTGGTTACCATGGATACCATGAATCTGAAACATTTTCCGACTTTTTATTTTTTCATGTCGGACATGAGACACCAGTGTATATTCCAAATGCTGTAACTTTGTATCCTAGCCATGCTGTTAGGAGATAATTTGAACAGAAAATTGCTAATTTAATACGGTAGCGAAAATGCAAAATACAGTCTGTGTTTGTTGCCATGGCAACATATTATGTGAAATCATTTTCGCTTTTCCATTCGTGAAATTTATAGCTAACATAAGCATAAAAGTTCTGGATTAGAAAAACTCATTGTGTATCAAAGGGTAAATATACACTACTATCTTCAAATTGTACATTTTTCCTTGTTTCAAAAACAGGAAATCTTGCCTTTGGGGAGAAAATCTTTCTCTGGCCGTTGCCATGGTAACGGTACAGCTACAACACTTTTCTTTCGGCTTTCGAACTTTTATGACAAAAGGAATCAATTGGGCAAGCAATTTTTTGAATTCGGAAAAAGTCACTTATCACCTTTTCTATAGAGCTTGCATGATTCTTAGGGAGAGTGGTAATTAAATGCTAATTACTCCTATTCTGTCTTAACTTTATATACTATGGTATACACATCTCCTGAATCATCTCTTGAGTCTGGCCTCCGTAAGTGCTGTCTTTTCGTAAAGAGTAAAAAAGAAAAAAAAAAAAAAAAAAAAAAAAAAAAAAAAAGAAATAGTCTTCTGAAATAGCAACAGTAAATTTTGACCCTTGCCCAATCAAGACCCAATTTGACGTCCCTATGAAAAGAGGGTTAAAAAAGATATTGAGACAAAAGGAGACAATATTTGTGACCAACATTTTCTCCTTTGTCTCAAAATCTTCTGGGCCATTTCATACTCATTTTCTAATTCCTTAATCATTCATTATGTTGTCTGTAACGTAACTTTGAATGGGACTACTCTAAAATGTTGCTGTTTGGGGGTTAAATTTCATATCCATACAGGTCTACAGCAAAAGCTAAGAACTGGAACATACATGTATAGGGGTTTCAAATGTACCATTTAGGATTACAACCTATCATTAACTACAAAACGATAATTCGTGAATTTTCGGGCGTCATCCGTAGCAACGGAAATTGACGAAGATATCCCTCGCCAATTTCCGTTGCCTCGGATGACGCTCGGAAATTGAAGAGGGTATACATCTCGTTAATTTCCGTTGCCACGGATGACGCCCGAAGATGCACGAAGTGTGTGGTACCTAATGACGGGTTGTAATCCTTAAAATGGTTTGGTTTCCTTTGTGACGAGAGACTAAATTACCGACAAGTTACATTGAATATGTTCACGGCAAATCATAAAAATGGGCTTCTAATTTTTATGATGTGACTATATTTTGTTTGGAAAATGATCCGTTTTACATGTAATAGAATTACGGCTTTCTACACCAAGTTTCCTTCATTGCATGGAAACGCATTTCCTTCCCAAACGGCCAAAATTAATTCTTTTCTAATCTAAAAACTGCTGCAGACAATAAAATTGGTGTCAGTAAAAACAGAATTTATATTCTATATATATATATTACACAAAAGATAGGCATATTGCGGAAAAATGCTGATTGTCAATAAAATTATTCGTTTGCTTCAATGTTTTCCTATGGGTCATATAGTAAACTCAAGAAATATGGTATGTTTTGGAAAATGTTACTCAATTATCTAAACAGAATTAATGCACCAGATTTCGCAGATGGACTAAACTAATCTAAGTTGGTCTAAAAATGGTTCCAATTTCTGTAAATAGAGTCTTAATTAACCGTTGATTAAACAAGAAAGTCATAAATTAAACCTTGCTAAATGCTCTGTGCCAAGGATGAATAGTATGTTAGCACGACAGTCACAGAGAATAAATACAATCGACACTCGTTATGTCGACATCGGATAAGTCGAGTTTCCGCTTAAGTCGAAGTGAAATTCTGGCCCCGTCCTCGCCAATGGATATCAAAACGTTAAATAAAATAATTTCGAAAAAAAAAAAAAATAAAGCCATTGAAATTTAGTAGGAAAAGGATAGAAATTGCTCGTTTCGAGCAATTTCTTTCCTTTTCCTACTATATTTCAATTATTAACGCACTTGATGAGCAACGAAAATGGTCAAATGGCATTCAATTCGAAATTGAACAAAATCGGATGAGTCGAACTCCGGATATGTCGAGATAATTTGACGGCCCCTCTGACTTTGACACAACGAGTGTCGACTGTAATTTGAAGTGGAAATTTTGAAAATATCCTTTATAGTTCTTGACGTTAGTTTGTTTTTAGATATCCATGTACTAAAGTGCTCTCTGATCAGGATATTAATTATGTTTCTCTTTCACAAACTGAGAATAGATCTACTACACTTCATAAAAAAGCTACCAGAGAACAATATGGCATGCAAATACTGATCTAGATCCATGCTAATATTAAATGCCTTTTATGGACCCTTTACAGATTCTGATAGAATTGTAAAACGCTTCTTTATTTCAATAAACATAAATTTGATCTTAAAATGCAATAACAAATGATATTACATTTAACGATAAATCGTAAATCGTCTCAAGGTCAGCACAAGTAGGTAACTAAGAGACCATATAGACATGTCATTGAACAGTTTTCTGGTTACGAATGGTCATATAACGGAGTCTCAAATGTCCTACTGGAGTTCATTTCATTAGAATACGAGAATAAAAGCTAAACTTTCGATTCCATAGGGAGCTATAACCCGTTCATTCCTTGATAAAATGGACCGTTTTAGTACAAATGAATTATCCTAGACTTCTCCAGATCGATCTCTTCAATTCTCTTTACATGTGTAGAGCCTCTCTTGACTTATTCCCACACATTGGCTCTTTTAGACTTCCCAAAACATATATACTTTGGAAATCATTGTGGAATATGTACAAGTTATTTCCATTTTGCATTTCCCCCAATGTTTTCTTCCCAAAAGACCAAGGCATTTTAAATTCGTTTTATTTGTAAATGTTGTCTGCAACATCAAAAGCTCGAAAATATCCACATATATTTCGGATTAATTGGTTGTAAACGTCAAAAGCATGCTTTGTTTATGGTACCAGCCGTAGGATGATCGGTCCGCAAATCCACTCATCTTGTCAATTAACAAAACGATCTACTTACAACAAAAGCTCTATATATCCGCAATGTATGTACATTAAAATATCTTAAAACTTTTCACGGTTAAAACCATCACAACTGATTTTTTTACGAGCTGTCACATTTCGTGTAAGTCAATTTTCGCTTCGCTGGTAATCTATTTCCGGTGTTGATGATAGCCGGTGTTTCTTATTATAACAAGGTTCTGAATTGTATCGATTTCTGTTTTGTGATTACCTTGGGGTTATTTGAAAAATGAATATCAAACTACATGTATTGCGAAATTCTTCGACAATTACCAATTCCCCCAGCTGTGGAGGGGGATTAGAAATATCCTGGCTGCCCTGTCCTGTATCAAATGGTAAGACCCCATGCAAAGGACAGTCTGACCGTTATAAGTGCGGACCCGCTTGTTGGCCGTGAGTGGACACTCGTAAGCCGGAAAAGGGGATCCTGGTCAGTTGAGGGAAGCCGAGGGCTCTCCAGCTTCCCAACACGCTGGCTTTGGCCTCGTTTTCGGTGTAAACGGGAGCTTAGATGGGCCCGGTCTAAGCAAACGGCTGGTCGCTTTAGACATGGACTTTTGTTTTATAGTCTATACATATGTCATGTACATACATGTATATCACTGTATACATACTTTATACTCTTACTGTGATAGACAACAACGATGTCAACACTTTTATACTATATATTTTGTCCCTGTCTATATAGGCTCAAGGGTTAATTGAGTTTTGCGGATTTTGTGATTTTACCCTGTTTTACATGGAAGAACTTCATTTTGGGGAACTACCCATGTATTGCTTGGTCAGATCGGAACATTCGTTTGGCTTGAGTATACCATCTGGGTACCCTTGGCATGGGGAGCTGGATCTCCGCTCCATTTCCATGTCCCCTTGTTGGACTCCGTGGTGGGTGGGGGACCACAGATGATGAACATCAAAATTTCAAATATGGATTCGAAAACTTTTAAACGTACGCGATCAGAATACGACTCGGACTCAGATAATCGATCATGCAATTTGAACTTTCCCAGGTACCTTTTAATAGAATCAACGGATAACGAAAAAGCCTTGACGACACTTTCTTCATTTGTTATTAACAAATGCCTTTTGTCCTATGCTGCAGAACCGAAATCGGTTAAAAAGTTGAGATCAGGTGCTCTTCTTGTTGAAGTTGACAAGAAAGCTCATTCTGACAATCTTTTGAAGATCAGAACCTTTTTTGAAATCCCTGTTAAATGCACAGAACATGGTACATTGAACACATCAAAAGGCCTCATTCGCTGCCCCGATCTACAGGGAGTGTCAGAGGCAGAAATTGTGCATGAACTGGGATCTCAGAATGTTACAGCTGCAAGGAGAATAAGCATCAATAAGAATGGAGCTAAAAAAGAAACAAACACGATCGTCTTGACCTTTAAATCACCAATGCTTCCCAAATCCTTGAAAGTTGGGTATTTGAAGGTCGACGTTTAACTGTACATTCCTAACCCGCTCCAGTGCTATGTTTGCTTTAAGTTCGGACATCACGAGAAGAACTGCAAAGAGGCATTTGCCAAGTGTCATCGTTGTTGTGAATCAACAGAATCGCATGACTACCTTAATTGTAGCAACACGCCTAAGTGTCAAAACTGCGGTGAAGCCCACAAATCAACTTCTCGTGCTTGTTCGCACTGGAAGCGGGAAAAGGAAATAGTTACCGTGAAATGTCGTGAAGGCCTCTCATTTTTTGAAGCCAGAAAAATTGTAGACAGTCGTACGAACTTAACTACTTCGTATGCCCAAGCCACCAAAGTGAATTCGAACAAGTCTGACAGTGACTGCAAAAATTGCAAAGGTCTTTTTAGGAAACTGTGTATTCTTTTTCTTGAAAAGAAGGAAGAAATTTCGCAACTATTTTCTTTGCAAAAAACTGTCACAACTGCTCCGACTTCTACTCCAGATACGCTCCAACAACCTGCCAAAGCTCCTGAACAAAAAACAATTGTCACTCCACCAACTCCTGCTCCAGCTGCCCAAAACTTGCAAAAACAAGATTCTAAGTCCGAGTCAAAGACAGCAAGTAATGATTTAGTAAACCAATCTAGCCGTGAATCAATAAATCAAAATCGAAGGCCTGTGCCTTCGAAACCGGTGATCTCTGATCGCCAACCAAAAGGGTCTCAGGACCCTATCAAACAATATAATCGGTTTAAGTGTCTTGAAGAAGACATGATGACCGATGACCATGCATATTCCAGAAGGAATAAGCAAGGTAATAACATTATCAAACTTAATAAAAAAAATGAATATGTTCAAACTTCCGTTACTATGTGGTATACTTTTAATTTTATTATCTAGTATGGCGAATACAGTTATCCAATGGAATTGCAGAAGTATTAAAGCGAATTTCGAAGAACTAAATCTTCTAATCTCGAAGGAAAAACCAATAGCAGTTTGTCTACAAGAAACATTTTTAAAAGATACTGACAAGTTTACCCTGAAATATCATTCTTGTTACTTTAAAAAACTTTACGGGGAGTGAAAGAGCTTCAGGAGGTGTTGGTATCATTGTAAATAACTATGTTCCACATCGCCCTGTACAGCTTGACACTACCTTACAAGCAGTAGCTGTTAGTATTTCTCTAAATAAAACTATAACCCTCTGTTCTATTTATCTCCCACCTAGTTCTCCTGTCGACGGCAGGAAACTAGACCGGCTAATTGAACAATTGCCTAAACCCTTTGTTTTAATGGGAGATTTTAATTCCCACCATACATTGTGGGGGTGTTCAAATACTGACAATAAGGGTCATATTGTTGAAGACTTTATTTCACGTCATGATCTTTCTCTTTTAAATGATAAATCTTCAACTTATCTTCATCCTGCTTCTGGTTCCTATTCATCATTCGATTTAACAGTTTGCAGTCCTCAAGTTTTTCCAGATTTTAACTGGAAAGTTGATGACGACCTACATGGCAGTGACCATTTTCCGATTCTTATTTCGGAAATTGGGCCATCTGTACAGGAGCGACCACAACGATGGAAACTCCATAAAGCAAACTGGGACTTGTTCAAAACTGTCTGTGAACAGTCCATTACACCCCAAGCTTTTGAAGATTGCGAGAATCCTGCAGAATTGTTTACCTCTCTTTTATATTCATCTGCAGAAAAGGCAATTCCAAAAACGTCTAAAAATCCTAAACATCCAAATAAGCCATGGTTTAATGATGATTGTAAGAAGGCTATAGCAAAGCAAAAGTCGGTTCTTAGAGAGTTTGATCTAAGACCGACGAAGGAAAATCTTATAAAGTTTAAGGTTGTGTGTGCGAGAGCACGGTGCACTATTAAACACAGTAAACGAACATCTTGGAGACGGTATGTTTCTAGATTAAATTCTAGATCATCTGTCAAAAAGACCTGGGATATGGTACGGAAAATTAGTGGCAATAACTCTTCACTCAGTGTTGGGCATTTGAATACAGACAATGGCGTTGCTTCATCTAAGGCCGAGATTGCAAATGTTTTGGCGGATACCTTCGCCAAGAAATCTTCCTCTTCTAATTATTCTTCTGAATTTCAAAAGCACCAAGAACAAAAAGAAAAAGTTAAATTGAATTTTAAATCTAACAATACAGAGCATTATAACAAAGAGTTTACTCTTAAGGAGCTAAAAACCGCCCTTAAGAAATGCCATGATACTGCAGTTGGATGTGATGAGATCCACTATCAGTTCTTAAAGCATTTGTCATACCAATCCCTTCAGTGTTTACTTGATATCTTTTAACAGTGTTTGGAAAACGGGAATACTTCCAGCCTCATGGCGGGAAGCAATTGTAATTCCAGTGCCCAAACCTCGTAAAGATTCTGATAATCCTTCAAATTATCGTCCGATAGCCTTAACAAGTTGTGTTTGTAAGACCATGGAAAGAATGGTCAATGACCGTCTTGTATGGTTTCTTGAGAAAAACAAACTTATTACGTCAGCCCAAAGTGGCTTTCGTAAACAAAGAGGCACTCTTGATCATTTAGTTCGCTTCGAGACTTTTATACGAGAAGCATTTATCAAGAAAGAGCATGTTGTTTCAGTCTTTTTTGATTTAGAGAGTGCCTATGATACCACATGGAAGTATGGAATCATGGATGACCTCCATGATTTCGGTATACGAGGTCGCCTTGCTTATTTCATTTCTGCATTTTTAGATGGACGACAGTTTAGAGTCAGGGTTGGAGATGCGCTCTCTGATCCTCATGAACAGGAGATGGTTTTTTTAGGTTATTTATCCTCGGTTGCCGGTTGCCCATATGACCGAGTAGTAGACTGGGCGTGCCCAGGAAGGAACTCCCTTCTTTTGACCTGTTTCCAGCTTTGAATGGTGGAGGAAGACCCCAAGTGAGCACCTGGGTAGAACCACCGACGTTCCGCAAGCCAGCTGGATAGCTTCCTCACATGAAAGTTCATCCGTCCCTGGCGGGATTCGAACCAACAGAGGTGAGGGGCAAGTGATCCTGAGTCAGCGACTCTAACCACTCGGCCACGGACGCCCCTTAACAGGAGATGGGTGTCCCCAGGGCTGTATTCTTTCTGTTACACTTTTTAGTGTTAAAATCAACAATATTATAAAGGCTACTTGCCCTGGCATTGAATATTTTCTTTACGTTGATGACTTTTGTATTTGTTATCGCTCGAAACATATGCATACCATCGAACGACAGTTACAACAGGTTTTAAACAACCTTAGTAAATGGTCGAATGAAAATGGTTTTAAATTTTTCTAAAACCAAGACAAAATGCATGCATTTTTGTAAATCGAGAAAACTCCATCTCGATCCAGAACTTACTTTGGACGGGATCCGTATTGAAGTTGTCCCAGAGTTCAAATTCTTGGGACTTTTATTTGACTCTAAATTGTCATTCATTCCTCATATTGAATATCTGAGCAATAAATGTAAGAAAGCTCTTAATCTTTTACGTGTCGTCTCCAGTATGGACTGGGGAGCAGACAAGAAAGTTTTATTACGTCTTTATAGATCTCTCGTGAGATCTAAATTAGACTATGAATGCGTTGTTTACGGCTCTGCCCGTCAATCATACTTGCGCAAGCTTGATTCTATACACAATCAAGGCTTACGTATTGCGTTAGGCGCATTTAAAACATCGCCAATTAATAGTCTTTATGCTGAAGCAAACGAACCGTCTTTAAACTTACGTCGAAAGAAGTTGTCTATGGATTATTATTTGAAATTAAAATCTAATCCAGATAATCCTACACATGATTCTGTATTTGAACCTCTTTACGAAGAGGACTTCAAAAAGAAGGAATCAGAAATTCCACCCTTTAGTTTACGTTGTAAAGCTGACATAGAATCTCTAGATTTCGATCTAGATGACGTGGCCGAACATAAAGTTCCAGATGTTCCTTTGTGGACGTCTAAAAGTCCCACCTTTATTTATGATCTAGCTTCAACTAAAAAATCTGAATCTGATCAAGTTGTATTTAAAACTAAATTCCTTGAAATACAGGAAAAGCACATTTTTCATTTTCAAATTTATACAGACGGGTCTAAAAATGAAGAAAAAGTTGCTTCAGCTGCCATCTTGGATGGTTACAAATATCAGTATCGTCTGCCTGATAATTCATCCATTTTCTCTGCCGAGTTCAAGGCTATAGACCTTGCGCTTGAGCACATTATTGAAAATGGTTATTGGCGTTACATTATTTTTACCGACTCTTTATCTAGTATGCAAGCGCTGGAACACGAGAAAACGGACAACCCTATCATAGTTAAACTTCTTGAAAAGCTGTCTCGTATCTATGCTGCTGATGAAGATACTGATATTGTCTTTTGCTGTCTTCCAAGCCATTGTGGTCTACGTGGCAACGAAGAGGCAGATAAAGCTGCCAAAGAGGCGTTGTCACTAGATGTTTTACCTTTTAAAGTTCCTTTTACTGATTTTAAACCCCTAATTAATACTTTTATTCACAACGTATGGCAGAACTGTTGGAGTGACCAGGCTAATCAACGAAATAAATTATTTTCGATTAAACCTTCACTTTGTGAATGGCTGCATGTCTTCGGTCTGACTGCCGAGAAGAGTTAGTTTTGGCCAGATTGCCGCAATGCGAATCGGTCATACTCATTTGACCCATTTGCACCTATTAAAGAACCAGGTAGAACCGCAGTGTATTCCTTGTAATGAGACACTTACTGTCCAACATCTACTCATTGATTGTGTAGATCTTGCCATCATAAGAAACAGTCATTTTAACGTTGATAATTTGAAATCGTTATTTGATACCGTGAGGCCTGAGTCGATTTTTAACTTTCTTAAAGAGTGTAATCTCTTTAGAAAGATTTAGCTCTTTTTATTATAGTCTGTGATTTTTAATCTGTGATACTTTAGTTACGTTTGATATTCTAAATTTATTTGTTCTGTAGGACCCCATTGGAAATAAGTTGAAAAACTTTCATGGGTTATCCTGTGTGTATATATATACATTATTGTCTAGAACTAAAGTAACAAACAAACCAATATTTTGAGACTATGATTGTTAATCTTAATCAAACATGAATTGTGATAATTGTAAATCTGTCTGTGCTACCTTTAGATCTCTGCATATTTTACATCTGTGATACTTTGTTTTATTATCTCTTATATTTGTTTTAATGTATGACATGTATGTATATATTCACGAATAAATCAAATCAAATCAAATCAAAAAGTGGATTTTCCGGTCGAGTGGACTCCGACATGGGTGTTCTCTGATCTGGGAGGAGCCCATGTCTATTCGTCCTCACATCGGATTAGTCATAGTTCATGGTTGTTTTTGTCTAGTTTTGATATTGTGTTATAATAATAGTATTGATTAATTTCATACAAGGTAACATTATCTATTCTTGAATTAGATATATAGCCACTATAATTTACCTTTCTGGATGTTTATGTAACTATATACATATCAGTTATTTTGTATACATCCAGGTACATGTATGTGTTGATTTTGCGCCCAATATAACCTTAGTAGTCGACGGGCCTTAAAACACTATTCATTCATTCATTCGACAATTACCAAACTATGTGTATTACACTTGCTAAGTACAGGACATATTTTCTGTGCTCACAAAGCAATAAATTCAGTTGCTATACAGTATACTTACTGACAAAAGCAACGAAAAATACAATATATTAATGTCGTTTTACGCTAACAATGAACTAAGATCTCTTTTCCCAGAAGATTGGGAATATTCTACATTTATGAGTTTTAGCTGGTATTTCTTTACATC
The DNA here is from genome assembly GCA_963680895.1 of Fragum sueziense. Taxonomy (NCBI): domain Eukaryota; kingdom Metazoa; phylum Mollusca; class Bivalvia; order Cardiida; family Cardiidae; genus Fragum; species Fragum sueziense. Next base: position 78,160,258 of record OY804593.1, on the reverse strand, counting down.
TAACTTGATTTACTTGACGTTTTTAACAAAAACCTAGTAGCGATTAAGATGATATAATATTAGAACATGATATCCCGTGAGAATGCATTAATGGAATATTCAAGTGAGATATTGTTGCTTTTTAACAAGAACTTCGTAACTGCAGCTTAAAAAACGAGGTTTTTGTTGAAAAGCGACTATGTGCTATAAATGCAGCTTTACTCTGTCAAAGCGTCGTTGGTTATAGTCTGGTGTATATAAGACTTTTTGTCGCAGCCCATTACTTGACGACATAAATGTGGTCTGGTGGCATCCGTTTAGTGCATTTGTACACGACAATAAATGTTTAGTCAGAATATTCTTTGATTAAATGTCGATCACCTTTTTCGCACATGATATCATGCTTTTCAGTCTATACGATACATCCAACACGATATCGTTACTTTTCTTCAAAAGCATCGTAACTGGAGCCTGTTTTAAGCTGCAGTTACGTGGTTTCGATGTAAAGAGACAATATATATTATTAAATGGCACAAAGTAACGTAAATGTATCACTTGTTTTTGTTTGTTTCATCTGTAATTGGCAAAATTATAATTTATTAGGTTTGTTTTATCTCACTGAAGGTGCTTTGTCATAGAAGGGGTGTTTCTAATTTATGGAATCGAAATGATAGAGATGCCTTTCAAATTATCAGAAATTGTTTTCTGTTTCTTTTTAATCGTAAAGCAGAATGATGATGGTTTAACCCACGCTTGCTCCTTGTCGTTGATTTGTGTTTGTTTGTTGTTCTTTGCATTAGGACGGGAGTGTGTTGCTTATCAGAAATAAAGTCGTTTTTCTCCAAAAACCTCGTAATTGCAGCTTAAAGCAAGTTACAGTTACTGGGTTTTCGAAGAGGAATGACGATATGACATGAATAATTAACCTCAAGAAATCAACACTTCAGTCAAGTTTTTTAATAGGCCTTTAAAGAATCGGCCGGCAATCGCGCGTTCTAACTGCCACCGCCCGGCGCCCGCCCGATAATCTGACGGCGGCAGGCTAGTTTCCGAGGAAATTAAAATCTTGACTGCTCTCAAAAGTTAACATTGTTCTCAAAATAGCTAAAGCTTACAGTAGGAATTGTGAAAATGCCGCTGCTGTTCGGCACGCTGTTCTTCTTCCAGCAGAAGGAAATCAACAGCAACTGTTGTCTGCGCTCGATTCTCCCGAGTCGCCATCTTAATTCGGTGATTCGAAGATCTCTAAGTCTTGGAGCTACTACAACCGCCATGACTGTAATATTGTGTATCGGATGAATCTTTCCTAATTTATATTCAGGGTCCGAGTCTGCACTCGGTAGATCGCCGTCCTGCCACCTTCCAATACCAACGGCCGCCTTCCTGCTGCCTTTCGATCTCCGCCCTGCCACCGGCAGATATTTAGAAATCGGACGGTGGCATGTCAATGGCATAACGGCGGCAGGCCGGGTGAAGGAAAGTGGCAGTTACGATTTTCGAAGACCTTCAAGCACCAAGACCGAGTAAAAATCGCGCTGCGGCCCGCCTGCCACTTGACAGCCACCGCGCGACTTCGAAATGCACCCGGCCGGTGGCAGGGCGACTTGCAAAATTGAGAAAAATCGGGCGGTGGCAGTTAGAATTTTAACTTTTTGTTAAAATTGTAACTGCCACCTAGCGGCGTCCTAAATGCCAACTGCCGCCTGCCGATGTAGCCTGCCGCAGGGCGGTCGCAGGGCTGCCACCAGCCGAATTTGTACAAAAACTGGCAGTTATCACGCCGGGCGGTGGCATTTAGTGATTTGTGACCGTAGCATTAACGCAGAGAACGTGGGAAAATGTCAGAAATGGACTGGAGGTGGTGGATATTTAAAATATCAACTGATAAAAAAGCTAGTTGTGTGTGACGGGCTTAAAACGAAGTGTTCCACGCTATTACATCTTTTTGAGTGAGCCCAAGTAAGACCATCTTCGCAAGTCATTGGTGACACCCACAAAATAACATCTTGCCTATATTAACTCACACACACACGTAGGTGGATTCAACCTGTGCAAGCGAAGATGCAGTAGTTTGTTGATTTCCATGAAATACCGTGATTTTAAATCTGATTAGGGTTGCATGTGTTTTAATCCTTTCAAGATAACTACAGACTTGTGCCACAAATGAACACCCAAAAACAAAATGACGGACATAAACTCTAAATGAACAGTTGAAAACAAAACATTATAACACTTTGAACTTGGATTATTTACATTTATATTTTGTAATATACCCTTTTGATTTCAAAACATTCTGAATCATTATTGGTATGCTTGAATACAAGATCCTTATACTAGTATTCTAGAGGGATAGTAACTGTTGACCGTGTGTCTCTAATGGCTGCCTCGAGTTTATCTTTGGTGTCGATTACTTCTGTGTAGATTTTCAGTTGTTCCAAACAATAAGGAGACACTCCACAACGGGAAATGATTCAGGGTCATAGTATACAAACATAGATTCGTCAAAAATGGATTCACTCTTTTTGTTGCATTGATTCTGTGTCCATAGAATAGGCAGATGCATGAAATATTGTTCTGCATACTGGCAGACCATCAGTGTACTGCTAGGATGTGTTTTAATGAATTTGTCGGGAACTAGTTTCTTGCGCGGTCGTGACCTTTCATGGGGGTGTGTCACATGCAGATCCCGAAAGTGATGGCAAATTGCAAGGGTGGCTGTGTTCACGGGTGCGTGATTTTATTTGATGGTGCTATTGATACCATTTTTCTTGGTGGTAAAATAAAGACAAAGGAATGGCCTATCAGGCAGACTAAGTATAATGTGTCACAAGACTTCTCAGAGAAGCTAGAAGCTGCCAAATTGACCCAGATTACTATTTATTTAATAGGCCCGTTTCGTTGAGGAGTGACACCATAATGTTCAATCCCGGACTTTGGTCCGGCCATTTCATGGCGTGATTTGTATTTCCAACGTTTATTGGTTCACAGAGCGGGCTCAATGTATAAGCGCATTGTCATCCTGGAATATGTAATTCTCGGCAGAAAAATGACGGGCAAAAACGGGCCAGAGGTTGTCTTCTAGGATAGAAATGTATTTTTTACAGCATTAATATTACCGTTTTCAACAGGTACTGTACCCACAATATCATACCTAATACAACCCCACATCATTAGACTGAACTTGGTGCGGGCGGGGTAGAAAGACAACATGGAAGCCAATCTTCCCCTACCTCTCTCCAGATGAAAACCTTGTTATCTCTTCCGATATCTACCTTGCACTCATCGATTAATCCTTTCCAAAACGACAAAATGTTTGGGTGGTCCAATTCAAAGCTGCTGCAGACAAAATAAATGTCAACAGAGAGAGTATATGCGTTCAAAATAACTAAGAAAATATTCAGGCAAAAGGAGAAAGTGCTGATTATCAGCACTTTCTTCTTTTGTCTCAATGTTTTTCCTAAGCTAATTCTATTAAAACCAGGTCTTGTTTGGGAAAGAGTTAATATCAACCCTTTTCCAGTATTGATCTACAGTTCTCCTTCTGTTTCTTCTACACCAATTTACACGACCTTTCCGATTGAACTCATGAATACAATTCCTTTTCACAATGACACGCCTATGATATCCTTCACTGTACAATTTTCTCCGAACTATCCTTTTTGAAACAGTATAGTTACTTGTCTGATTAAAAAGTGCGGTAATGTATGTTGAGGGCCGTTTTCTGTTTTGTTTCACAAGACGTAATTATATCCGACCATCGCGTTGACTTCTCGGCAAGTTTTCCAGTCTATTTCTTTTACGATATCTGTTGATAATTCAAGTAATGGCAACCCTGGGTATTCCTAATCTACGCGCTATTTCCGGTTTTCGAATTCCCGAGTAATATAAAGAAATGACAACTGTTTCTTTTGTGTCATGAGGTAATCTCTTGTAGACAAAATGACGTCATAATGACTTCATCAAATATCAACATTTGACAGGATACGTTAAGGAAACATGACTACCCCTTTGAAAGATCGCCTTTTTCTCGTATGTTTTGGAAGTTCATTTATGGCACAAGTCTGTAGTTTGTACTCTTATTTGACAGGAGTTGCCGACGAAAATTTAAATGTCACATAAAGGCTTGAAACTGGTTTATTAAAACATTTTAACACGCAGGTCTATTTTTGTCTTACAGATATCATACTACGTTTAAAAAGGCCAAAGACAACAATCGTGATACATAGGTTTTAGGTGACAATTGATGCACGGTTCTTGTCCTAAATGTGATGTTAGCCATCAGTAAAGCCTCTCTTACAATCCGTCGTGCATCTTTATAAAACGTAGGTTATAAAAATCTCCGAAGACGCACGATTTATGAATAAAGACACACTACGGGTTGTAAGAGAAGCTTTAAACATGTACATTCAAAGCGGGTTAAAAGTATGAATCTCTTTCGAGTAAAGTAGTCTACGCCTCATTTGTGATTTTTTCTATTTCTATATAGCTTTCCCTGCGTCACACGCATGTGTGTCGTACGTGCTCAGTATTTCTGTCCTGCGTGCTCGTGGCATTCTAAAAGACACAGAATGGTCGTAGCAAAGAATTGTCTGGAAAATTATTTGCTACGTGCAGTCTGCGTCGTGGCTGCTTCCACCGAAATCGTACGTTTCACGTGCGTGCATCTCACGACTATGCCTACGTTTTAGACGCAGACCGCATGCAGGAGCACGTACGACCGGTTGTAAGAGAAGCTTATTAAGACAAAACATGTATTTAATGTTTTGATGAAACTTGCTCCTGGTCACAAAAATCCGCGTCTTTAACACGACAGGAACACGTTTGGTCAGTCACAGAGTATATTTTTGGATGCGATCTGGACGTGATGAGGACGTGAAATTGTCTCTGATTCTTTCCGATAATGTTCAAAGCTTTCTCATTGAGTTATGCGTCAACTAGGATCTGGTTACAAATAAAGGATAAAATTTTATGCTGATCCAATCACTCCGGATAAAACCTGTTACAAAGTGTTGTTGTTGTTTTTGTCTCAAGCCGCGTTCCCATTGCTGACCAAATCAACTCGATCAACTCGATCGCCTAGATTCCCCATCAAATCCGATTAAACTCTATCATATGTATTTACACGACGTCTTCGTTATTTCTTGTCGATTAATTCCCGATCATGTTTTCCGACCACGCTTGATCGTCCCGATCACTCTTGCCAACCAAACTCGATCAGTACTCTATCGCTTGATCGAGCTTGATCGAGTTGATTTGGTCGGCAATTAGAACACGCCTTTAGAATCGACTTAGTCCCATTCATTGTTTCTTCTAAAACCCATAATTATGCAAAGAAGACAAAAAACTACCCTTGTTTGGTCCGTTTCCCAAACAAGACTAGGTTTTTGACATCTCTAATATAAATAGTTCAGGAAATCATTCGAAGAAAAGAAGAAAAAGCTAACTATCAGCATTTGTTCAATAATCATTTTTATATGTTACACAAATTGTATAATTTCTCTATCCATATTGTTATCCGCAGCAGCTTTCAAACAGGGACCGATTTTATCCGGTTAATTGTGACGTAATTTCGGACAAACACACAGTATTTCGTGGGTGTTGTTCTAAAATCTCGTAACTACGGCTTGATTCAAGTCGAGATATTGTAAAAACAACGACGGTTTATCAGTACATAACGTTAAACCAAATCTATTTTCAGCACAAAATTCATTGCCATTGGACTTTTCTTTGATTCCATTATTTTGGAAAGGGTTGTATCTTTCAATACACATCAAAACTGATACAAAAGCACAGCAGATTCCGGATATAAATTAAAATCCGACTATCCTGAACTGTGTTTATGCTAAAATTTCAGTGCAATTTAATTAATTGTAGAGTAAATCATTGGGCCATTTTTTTAAAAGGAGAATCATTGTAATTTGTAACTTTTCGCCCATTCCAACACAATGATATCTTTTTCTGCCTCAGAAAACAAAGGCTTCAGAAAACACAGTGGAAGAAGAAATTGCGTGTGATAAACAGTTTCTTAATTTCCCACAATGTTTTTTACCAGAGAAGACCATAATATCCCCCGTTTCATTCACTTAAAATTGTTGTCTGCAACATCTTTCAATCAGGATAATTTTGAAAAATTGAAGTCTGGTAACGGGTTTAGACCGCCATTAATCCTTATCACATTGTGCCTTAAATCTGTTAGGCCCGTAGGAAACTCCCCAGTGTCTGAATATTTTGTGTGTGCGGAGGGGGGGGGGGGGGGCTAAATTGGATATTCCGTAAATTTTCATTGCGAAATAAGGAAAATCGGTTTTTGCCAATTTTAGCACCTCCGTTCCTACGGGCCTGTCTGTATTTAGACAAGAAAAAATATAATAAAATATTGTCGCAACATGTAAAGTAGAAAGTGTAAGAGAACATCGTGGATCTTGAGCAGACCGTGCATATTCATATGCTGATCGTGATCAGTATTGATCCCATATGCCTTATAGAACCATTTCCTTATCATAGCTTATTCCTTTCTCCAAAAGGGACATTTTTGGCGCCGCCAGAGATAATGTCTTAAGAAAACATTGTGGAAAATGAAGAAAGTGCTTGCAACAATCGATTTCTTCATTTCTCACAATTATTTTGTTGAGGAAAACCAAACTATTCAAATTTCAATTTAATCTTAATTGTCGTCTGCAACATCTTTATTTGGACAAGTCCAAAGATCTGCCTTCTGGTACTGAGTTAACCCTTTCCCAAACAAGACCTGGTTTTGACGTCCCTAATAGAAAAGGCTTGGGAAAACATTGAAACAAAAGAAGAAACTGCTGATAACCAGCAGTTTCTCCTTTTGTCTCAATATTTTCTATGCCATATTTTACACAAATTTTATCTTTAAGAACTTCCATTTTGTCATTTTTGGCAGTTTTTGAAGTGGATCACCATAAAATTTTGTCGTTTGGGAAAGGTTTAATATATCTGTCAGCGTTTAGCACTTGTCGTCGTCATGTACTATTGTGACATTAGTTTCAACTTTTCCCAACCAAGACCTGACTTCGGATTCCATAAGGCAGACATTCTAGAATAGTATTAACCTTTTCCCAAACAAGACCTGGTTTTAACGTCTTCATTAGATGAGGCTTGGAAAAATATTGAGGCAAAAGAAGAAAGTGCTGATCATCAGCACTTTCTCCTTTTGCCTCAATATTTTCTGAGCTATCATTGTACACAAATCAAAACTTGATTAGCATTAATTTTGTCGTCTGCAGAAGCTTTTGAATTAGGCTACCCTAAAATTCTGTCGTTTGGGACAGGGTTTAGAGAAGAGAAGAAAATGTTGAAACATGTAACGAACATTTTCTTCTCTTCCCCATATTTTAGCTTTAAATACAGAGAAATCATTTTTATTTTTACATCCATTTTGTTGTCTTTCAAACTGACTAGTGTGACATTGGGCTATTTGAGATAGAGTTAATCTCTGATTGATACTATATTTAGATTGGATTACCTTATTTGTTTAAAAAATGATTAGACATGGTCAAGAGGTCCGGAATGTTAAGTGAGACGATTAGATAAATTTAGGACTACTTAATTCACGATATATCATTAAAGTGACATTTCACATTTATTTATTTTTTTAAAAGTATGTCTTGATGCAAATATTGTTTATTCTAATGCGTAGAAACGCTATCAGTTTTTTGAAGTTGTTATCTATAAACGAAAAATACGCCTTCAGAGTTGAGACAGAAATAACAAAATCTATATAAATCTGAACTGTTGTCCACAACAATTTGTTTCATTTCAGCACAAAAATATATATTTCTCGTAAACGGTTCAATATTTTGGCTTGAAATTTTCAGAATTTTCATAAAAAAACATGTTCTTTCAGATAGAATAAAAGTAAAATTTATGTAAAAATAATCGTGAAATGCCACTTTAAAGTGACATTTCAGAATTTTTTGTCATAAATTTTACTTTTATTTTTATCTGAAAGAGCATATTTCCTTATGAAAATTCCGAAAATTTCAAGCCAAAATATTGCGCCGTTTACGAGAAATTTATATTTTTGTGTTAAAATTAAACAAATTGTTGTGGACAACAGTTCGCATTTATATGCAATTTATCGATTATGTCTCAACTTTAAATGCGTGTTTCTCGCTCATTGGCAACAACTGAAAAAAACTAATAGTATTTATACTCATTAGAATAACCAATCTTGGCATCAAGACATACTTTAAAAGATTGAAATTGGAATGAAATGTCCCTTTAAGGGTTGTCTAATAGGGTTCAATTTTATCAAGTAAACAGTGACGTAATTCCGGACAAGCAATTGCATTTTGTCGGTGTAATTCTTAAACCCCGCAAGTACAGCTTGACTGAAGTTGTAGTTTTGAGATTTTATAACAACACAGGTGATTTATAATATCATAATGGTAAACTTTGTCTATTCTTAGCACAAAATTCATTGCCATTAGAGCGCTGTTGAGGATGGCAAGTGACTTTTGACAAAGAAAGAATTTGTGTAAAATATAACAGGCACAATATTGAGTCAAATGAAGAAAACGCAGATCATAGACATTTTCTTCCTTTGCCTCTGTTTTCACAAGTCCTTTCGCCCAAAGACTTCACTGAAACCAACCAGGGTTTGTTTCGAAAAGGGGTAAGCTCACGATCAGACGGAACATAGTAAAAAAGATAATTGTGAAGGTTATTACGACCTGAACATTTTCCCCAAACACTGTTAAAAAGGACGAATTACTGGTTATCTGCTTCTTTAAATTTTCGCTCGATATTTCCTACCATACATGCCATGTGCTTTAAATAGCTGATATTCAAGTTTTGTTTTAATTAGATCTAGTGTATTAAATTCACTTCTTTATTTTAACAAACCAAACATTGGGTCGTTTTAAAATGCTAAATAGAAAAATCATCACATAAATTTGATGAAAAAGGAAAAAGAACTTATTGTCAACAGTTTTGTCATGTTTGTTTTTAATTTCCATTGCAGAATAGAAAACTGTTCAAACGGTAAATTCCATCATTTGGAAATTCCATCAAAATGGTCTTGTCTAAGAACTAACTGTTTCGTAGGAAGTAAAGATTACCGTGTTGAAACAAATCACACTGCATGCAATTTGTTGAAACCCTTTCCCAAACAGCAAAATATTAGGGTTGATCTAATGAAAGCTTCTGTTGACAAAATGGGTAATAAAAGGGCATTCATGTATAATGTACATAAGAAAATATTGAGGCAAAAGGAGAAAATGCTGATTATCAGCATTTTCTTCTTTTGCACCAATGTTTTCTCAAGTTCTCTCTCTATTAGGGACGCCAAATCCAGATCTTATTAGAAAAGGTTTATATTACTTTAATATTGCTTAAAGCAGAAATCGAGGACACTTTAGAATTGCAATGGATTTGATACAGGTCAAAGTTTGTGCGACGGTATGAGACTCGCTCATGCATTAACTCTTTCCTAGGCGGAAAAGTCCTGCACTGCTCCAATTTGAAAGCTGTTTTAAATGACAGAATTTTGGTCGGTAAAATTGGATTCGTGTTCAATAAAGCAAAGAAGATGTTGAAACAAAAGGAGAAAATGCTGATTATCAGCATTTTTGTGTCTCAATTACTTTTTCCAAAGCATTTCAGAAGGGGACGTCCATATTGGGAAAGGAGTTTTGCATGCTAATAGAAACTTCGCAAATGAAACACGCACATGAAAACTCTGAGTAATGTCAATGCATGTTCTGGGTCATTATTACAAGCAATAACTTATATGTTATAAAGTTCTGTATTTTAATCCTACTTTCCAACGTGAAAACTGCTCTGTAATAGAACTGGCATAGTGTTGCCAAACGAGGAATTATTGTACGTGCAAATGATCATTATGGTATAGTTCTTAGATTGGTTGTGTACAAAGTATTTGAATTTAAGAAGACGATAGACAGAAAGATAAACTAAAAATTAGAAAATTTAACTTTCTCCATTGAAAATTGTTTATTTACTGTTTCCTTAGAAAGACATGGTTATAACATGATAGCCAGCATTTATTCCTCTTGCCTCAATATTTGCTGTGCTACGTTGAACATAAATCATAGATTAAAAAACATCTATATGTCGTTTCTATGAGCCTTAAATTGGAACAATTCACATTTGTGCCGTTTGGGAAAGGATTAATATACATGTACCGCTGAAAAGTGTATATTTCGCTTATTACTACCAAAGTCCTTATAAAGCTCTTTTCACACATATCATGTTTCCGTATAATAACGAGACGAGATCTGAATAGGACCGTTATGGCATTTGGAACCAATATGGTTCCAGACTAGCCTTCGTATACACGTGCAGTTTGATCAAGAACCATGATGTTCCCCGATAACTTATGTACAAGTTGTAGCAACTAAAGGAGAACAGCATATTAATGCGCTTATCAGATAGCATATAAGCACAGGGTCATCTGTTAACATGATATTCCTAAGTGTTATAAGGGTACTTTTTTCCAGAGACTGGCTTCATTATATATTGATACTATCGTCGGCAACTTCGAAAATACAGTAACTACAGCTTATCCAAGCTGTAGTTACAATTTTACAACATTTTCGAACGAAGCCGACGCTATATAACATATACCAGCTAATAATATGGTTGTGATCTTTATTTACAGAAAGGAGTGTATAAGTAGATCAACTGCGAAATGTATTAGTTTCTGATATTCTTAGGTTTCGTACAAAAGAGTCAAAGTATAATTATGCATTTTTACTTTAATTTTTAAGTTTTATTTTCCAAAGAGATTTTAATTTTGAAATGAATATTTTCACATATATGTCATCTACATTTATGAACAGTGCTTTATATTACATAGAAAACAAAGTTAGATTTATTTGAAACGCAATCACTTATTGAATATGTTATTATACATTTATACAAGAGGCCGTTTTCTGCGTCTGTCTAATTCTATGGACAATCTGAATGAATTCAGATGTTTCATCTTATTTAATAATGCAACATCTGAGAACCACTCGTTAGGGGACATCTCCAGTGACCTTGGAAAGTCCGGATATCAATTTTTACGCGAACCAATCTAAACGCTCGTTGCAAACGCAGGTCGTTTGTCCCTGGCAACAATGATAGATGGAATGCGTTAAAGGTACACAATACATCATATTAGATAGGCGTACATGTATTTGATTCCCATTTATTGCCAATTTTCACATTAAGTAGCTTTTGAAAATATTGCATTTCAACTCATTTGATAATACATTGGAAATTATTCGTTTTAATAACTTTTTTCGTGGAATAACATTAATTCCTTTCGGCAAATTGATACATATTTTAAGAAAGATATCATATTAATTTCTTTTTATGGTTGTGTTCTTTTCGCCGATCTGTAATTGAAAAATTAATATACATTTGTATTAATATTTACCTCGGTAGCAATTTCACTTTATGAAATATCGCCTCCTTCCATGAACCCATTCGCAAACGGGCCGCAGTTTTAACGGCCCTATTAGGAAAAAGGGAAGAGCATAATGAGAAAGAGACAAATGCTTATGAGTAGTCCAATTCTTTAATTTTGTCTGAAAATTGTCGTTGCTTCAATATAAGCAATAATTATTTATTTTTTCTGTAACAGCTATCAAATTAGAAAAGGCAACGCAAGCTTGGATAAGAAATAGCTATGGCTTAGCGAAACCTATGGCTCAGCAAGTGAGTTGTCCCGTTACCCTGTATAATCCCGGCTTAAGCTGGGCTTATACGCAGTATACAAGTGGGCATAAGTTTTGATGTTTGGAAAAACGGTTAACAGTGTTTTTTTGAAAATTAATTATCTTTGGTTGTGAGTGAAGTTCAGCAATATCTGGTTAATGTATTCCACCAATCATTAAGATATCAAACACTTTATCCGAATTTTTAGAATCCGGGTACCCTCGTCAATTTCTGTTCTCACGAAAAACTACTAGTCCTAACCCTTAACGTTTACAGACCCTCATTAAAAACACCACTTTTTAGCCATATGAAATGCATCAAATTATACACACTTGTAATTTTTTATACACTTCACATAAGTTGAATCACCGTGCCGGATTTCAATATTAAGCTTCAAGAAGAAAAAATACAAATATTACTTTACTCTGAAAGCAAGGGAGGTAACTTTTATGATGTCCATAAGTATGCATGAATCAAAGATTCTAAACCGTACAAAATACTTATGTTTGTATTTCGAGTGGAAATGTAACACAGTTTAGGAATTATTGTTACTTTTCAACTTTCGCCTCCGGCTCTTTGGTGCTAATAAAGTGTTGCATACCATAATCAAACATACCGTACTAATTGTAGTGGTATTTTCAACACTAATACTTTGGAGAATTATGCTTTTGATCCTGCAACAAAAACTAGAATGTTGGCATAAAGGCGAATTTGACAATCGATATGGCAACGCAGGGTCACGTTGAGCGGGGCAACTTAGTTCTTGGACGGATACGACGTCAGAAAAGTCTGTCTTACACATCTCATTATTACATCTGTTTGATATATTTGCCACCTTACCTTATTAACAGCCCTCGTATATAGAGAGGTACCTGTTCGAATATACTTTTTCGCCAGCAACGGCTTTCCGTCTGGATAGATACATGTCAGAGTTTATTACTCTCCTGAATTTCTTTAATAAACTTATCTACGTCTTCTTTCACTTTCAATTGTAAATACTTATAATTTCATCTTATTTTCTAGCTCTCATGAGCAGAGATACATTTTATTTTAAAAGGGGAAATAACATATCGTCGCTTTTCATCGAAACCTCGTAACTGCAGCTTGTTTTAAAAATTTTGTGAATACATGACCATTTTGATTTCAGTTTGAAGCAGGAAATGTGGAGTAAAACAGCAAACATTTGCTGATTGTGGTATTCTTTTATCAACTGATAAAAAGACTTATTGGTGACTGTCGTCAATGACTTTTTTATCATTTGATGTTTAAAAGATATACCACATTCATCCATTCCTTTACTCATTTCCACCTTCTCGGTTTCAAATCATTTTCAAATCGTCACATATTGATATTCAATTATTGATTACTTTTTCGCATTTGTTGAATCATGTCCCAACCATGCGTACATTATTTTCATATCTTTGTACTTCATCGTTCTTTATCAGTACGCAATTGTTGTCTGCAACAGCTGTTAAATTGGAACCGTTTGGGAAATAGAATTAAACTTGAAGTTGGATCTAACAAACTTTATTTGCCTCTCCTGGGTTTGTCAGGGTTATTACAAATCACTGTGCGATTTCGATGCCAGAGTCAATTATAACTTCAATTTGTTGTTAGAAATATTTATTTATTCCAATTTATATACTTGGAGCATCATGGGATTGTATCTGTGAACAACGGAGACAAAAAGGAGACGTGTGACTCGGCATACTAAATGTGGTCGTTACTGAATTTCTACTACTTGCTTTTGTCGGGTTTTCATCCATTCACTATCTTTCAAGATGGCTGCCTTTGAAACACCAATCCTCATTTTTAATCGTTATTCAACCCCTTTTCATCCATTTCCACTTATATTTTGAAATGTAAGGGTGACACATGAAAACATTGTGGCAATAGAAAAGTACTGCTGGTATCCCCCGTTTTCTCCATTTACCTTAATATAATTTTGCTGAGTTAAATTGCACACAATTCCAATTTTTATCACTTGTAATTATTGTTTTTTTGGTGTGCAGCAGCTTTTAAATGGAAAAAAAGTCTCATCTCATGTCGCACGGTACAGATAATTTTACAAAGGTTATATGAGTTCATTTTCAAAGCGATAACTTTTAACCCCGGGGTCATATTATTAGAAGTCACACAACCAATTAGAACCACAAGATTGTCGTGCAATTGATTTAAGGTAAGACATACCTAGTGAGATTCACGCAACAGCGGAATCTTTCGTGCGGCTTCGTTCACATTCGTTACGTATCTAAACCTATTCGAGCGACGTCGTAAACATTCGGCGGTGAACTGTTCCACCGCCGAATGTTTACGACGTACCCCGAATAAATTCAAAGGTAGTTCACAAATGGTATTACCAGGAATCAGGATTAGAAAATGTTGGTTCTCTGCGTTTAAATCTGTTGTCGCAATGTTTTATCAACTCAATTCTGTAGAGCGTTCGAAATAAGGTCTTACTTGGGAAAGGGATAACAAAGACTTTCGATTGGTGGACGCATATATGGAGATTTGACATGCATTACGATGCATTTGATTATCTTTAAGGATATGTACGTGCATAATAATAATGTTTATTTTTAGCGTGTGAAAATAAATACAATTCATCTTCTTCGTCTTCTTTATAACCATTTACCAAACAGTGGTGCATTTTTGGTGCACGTAGTATAAAATACACGGGACACTTTCAGACAAAAGAGGAAAATCCTGATTTTGATCATTTTCTCCTTTTGTCTCAATATTTTCTGGGAAAAAATATACAAAACTCTTTCTTCATTAAATTTGCCTAATTTTGCCGCCTGCGTTCAAAAACTTTCAACGCGAAAAGAAATGAATATTATTGTTTGAGAAAGTGATAAAGATGTTGCGGGATGAGTATATCATGGCCAAAATGTCATATAAAGATGAGATTCATTAATACCCAAATTTTCGTCCTTGTCAAATAGCAATGAATTTTGTGCTAAAAATAGACTTGGTTTCCCGTCATGTATTGATAAACCGTGTGTGTTGTTTTTCAAAGCTTGAATGAAGCCGTAGTTACGAGATTTTATAACAGCACCCTTGACATACCTTTTGTTTGTCCGAATTTACGTCACGATTAAAAATTATTTTATATTGCACTGTCCGTGCCGCACGTCTGTCTATAATATGCTCACGAAATTATGGAACATATTCACAAAATAAAAAAATAATCCATGTAAACAAATCAACATCGAACTCCAAACTATTGTAATTTTGCATGTGATGGTTTGGATCTATACAATTTATCACTGTTTTTCAACGAAAACCTCGTATCTGCAGCTTGTTTTAAGCTACAGTAACGAGGTTTTCGTTGAAAAGCAACGATATATCGTGACTAAACTCTTTTTCGCCTTCATCCGATTTTTTTCGCGGACAAATTACATTATTTATAACAATGACAATGGGGTCATTACATACGAGTTTGCAGACATCCTGGGTTAATTCTGTTGCACACAATATTTCAACGGGCAATCGTAACATTCATAACAACTTAATCCGAGTCTTCTCTGATGTAAATACGCTCTTTGATATTTTGATTTTTCGCTATGTATAGAGGACAATAATTGACCCGACAGAGTGACCTTAACTGTACACAAAAGTGGACAAGTTTATTGTCCAGTTTAGATGGAAATGGTCAGTCGTTAATTTACGTAAAAGCGTGCACTGTATCCGTTATACAACATTGTGCCGCCATGTGAAAATAAGATTTCATCTAATCTAGTAAAATAAAAATGTTAAGCTACCGTGGTCCGTTTGGATCGAAATTTTCAGTAAAGCTAATCATTAAAACAGGCGTAAAAAATAGAATATATTTAAATACAGTTCACATCCTGGTCATACCGTACAGATGGCACAGGCTGACCAGGATCGGCATTTTTGCATATTCAGTTATCCGATTACCATTTTAAGATGACGCGACAAATGAATGCACGTGAAAATACTGTTAGTTCCTTGAATTGTATGATTATTAGCTGTAAATAGCGAAGCATGCGAAGTGTTCGACAAATCACGAGGGGTTCCATCATACTTATCACCCCTGGACGACAAGTCTGTTGACCTTTCCGCTTGGTCTGCTCTGCCGGGTCAAATCTCGCCGTCAATAAATAGCGAAAAATCAAAATATCAAAGAGCGTATTTACATCAGAGAAGACTCGGATTAATAACAACTATGATGTACCAGTCTTATCTTTTTAACTTTCTTCTTTTTTTCATAAAATTATTTTTAGTACCGTTACTATTTTATTTGGTTCAATGTCGTATTTGTCCCACATTATACGACTCGGATTTTATAATGGTTTATTGTGCAACTTTCACATCAGCCGATTTTGATTTTTAAGTGTGTCCCGAGTCCTCAATTCTGACCTTAACTTAAATGTACTTCAAAGATTGGTTAATCCGAAATGACGTCATATCGGCGCTAAGATAGGAACGTTTGTTTAGCGACTCCTTGTGACGCCATCCGAATTCTTTGTGGTCATTAGCAGAGATAAAACATGAACTCACTGACTCGACTGGCCATTAGAAGTTAAATAGCATCAGAAACACTATTGAAATTATATTGGTATTTTGTGACGTGGAGCTAAACAGACTGAGCAGTTGCAAACAAAACGTTAAAATATAATAGCAGTGTAAACTAGTAGGAATTACTTGTGAGTCTTCTTAAAATCTTCGTCATACGGCGTAAAAATGAACTTTGTCGAAACGACATTATAATTAGTCAAAAAATATATGATGGGTAATTTTCAGGAAAACCTGTTGATTAAGGGCTGGTTATCTGCCTCTTTAGCTCACATGGGCATGAAGTACTCAAGGTGAGCTATTGTGGTCGATTTTTGTCCGTCGTCCGTCCGGCTGTCCACAATTTGTTGTTAACACTCTAGTATCCACAAATATTGACCGCTCTAGCATCTACAATTATTGACCAATCAAGACAAAACTTACATTTTTTGTCGTCCGATGCAGCTTTCAAATTGTAATTGCTTTGTGCAGTTTGGGAAATTGTCTAAAAGTCTTTTTTCTAATTTCAGAACATGTTCACATTGACCTGGGTACAAATCTTGATAGTCGCCATTACCGGTGTCCTCACATATCCTTCCGTAGAGATCCGGCGGAGTTATACGGAACAGACAAAAGCTTTACGGACAGGATTTTGTATGCTTTCTGAGGGTGAACACACACGATGCTACTTCTGTGCAAGACTTTACCGGAGTTTGAATCTCTATAGAGACTGTTGTTTCAGAAGAGAGGAATCGCCAGTCGTACGCATGTGTCAAAAACTTTGACGAAAAGTAAAAATTCTAGTACCGGATACCGGACGGATACCATAAATCGGACGGATGTGAAATCTACATGTTATGAACAAAAAAGCTGTGATTTGAACCCCAGTGAAAACAATCGTTTAACTATTTATTATTATTTACGAATCTCGTCTTTTATTTATTATAGTTTATTCAACTTTAATTACTCCTTTTTCGAGTATCTGAGGCATGGACTTTCACATTCCTATAATAGAATCTAGGCCTATGATTAATTTGTATAAATTCACATACGATTCCAAGTCAATTTTGTACAAATGATATTAAAACCACTAATTGTTTTAAGGAAGTGCTACAAGGAATGAACAATTGAGTTGATGTTTTGTAGTTACTGTTTCTATGTTAACGCAAAATATTACTAGATATATATAGGCAAATCTAATGACTACAAAAAACGACGAAAACAGTCTATCCTTTCTAAACCAACACGAATTTAGAGAGGTCCCATTTTAAGATGTTGCAGAGGATATACTTAAGCGATATCACACCATGTATGAAATTTGCATGTTATAGTATTTTCAAAAGCACTAAGAGAAAATGAGAAGATGCTGGCCATCAACTATTTCCTTTCCTCTGATCGCTCTCTTGCTTACAAGTTCAGGCCTATTCAAGAGAAAGTCATAGGTGCGGTCTTTAGAGTGAGATTTCTTGAGATATCTTGAGATCTCTTAAGATGTTTTAGGATAAAGTGTTCTTCTGAGCAAGATTTTTAAGACGATCACTGGGAGCCGCCATATTGCTCTATACTTCTTTCGGAACACCTCGGTAAATCATGTAGAATCTATATGGGAGAGAATTGACCGAGTTGTTCCGAATGCTCAATGATTCATAAACCGCGGAGTTCCGAATGCTCCATACTTCATACAAATGACGTCATGATGACGTCATTTGTATGAAGTATGGAACATTCGGAACACCTCGCTTTTAATCTCGGTCTCAAAGACGCTGTATCAAAAACACCTTAAGAAATCTTTAAAAAATCTCGCCCCAAAGAACGCGCCTCATGTTTGACAAACAGACAATCAGTCACTTTATTTAGGTTTTATCATTAAGAAATCTTTTTATCCCAATTTTCTAATATTCGACAGATTGCATTCTAGTTTATTAAAGACATTTACATAAGTAAAGCTTACTACTATGGACAACAAAATCAGGCATTGTTAAAGCAGAGCTAGAGACAGGCGAAAGGGTAAATACTTTTCAAAAAACATTATCTCATTATATGAATACCAGATATTGTGGGTACTCATTGGAATTGTCTTATCGAAACCCACATCATAGGGTTGGAATTGAAATAAACTGTTTTTTGATCCAACTATCTGTTGCTCTGGCTAAGGAATACCGGTAGGTAAACAAAAAAGTATTGAAAATGTTACATATCAAGTGGATAAATAATTACAGCTTAAAAAACAATAAAAGTTTATGTGCATGTTAAAAACTGTATGTGTTCTATGAATGGTCTTTTTCTTGAATATTTGCCTTTATTTTTATATTAAAAATTTGAAAAACAAGAGCGTACAAAACTTCTTGTTTTGTTCGTTTTCTTCCAAATAAAATTGCTCCATCACATGATAAATCACATTTGCTGACACGTCCGCACTTTTTTAGCATTAGTCTGACGGCAACATTTTTACTCGTCCAACTTCAAAGATGTTGCTGACGACAATTTCAGGTTGATGAAATTTAAATACAATCTTTGCTTTTTGTGTTAGAGAACATTGTGGATAATATAAAAAAGTAGCTTGTAACTAGCATTTTTTGGTATTTATGACAATGTTTTCCAAATCATTTATCTTGTGGAGCGTCAAAAATGGTCGTTATCACGGTGGGGATTGTGCATGCTGGGATGGATAACGAATACGGACAAAAATAATCTCGAATCTGGTCAAATATTTTGCAATAACTCCTTTATTTCTTTATAGATTTTCAAAAGGTTTCTTTCCTCAGATACGTGGATTATTTGTGGTATCCTTTTAATTTTTCCAAAAATTGATCCCAACTGACGACAAAACGAAATGATAACGACTACGGCAAAATAAGCCACGCTTCAGGTAGGAAATTGTGCAATAATTTTCTTATTTCTGTGTCAATTTTCAAGTTTGTTGCATGTACCCCGCCTTTCTGAGTGCTTTACTCATGTGTATTACTTATTTGAAAACTCCCCATACTTTTCCCAAAAATTGATCTCAACTGACCTGAAAAACGATCAGAATTTTTTGTCGTTTTTCTGGTCGTTTGGGATCAATTTTCGCAAGAAGTACACATAGGTTTCGTGTAAGGCATACATCAGTGGAAAGAGCTCAGTAAGGCGGGGTACATGCAACAAACCGTTTTTAAATTGACGCAGAAATAAGGAAGTTATTGCAAAATGTCTTACCTGAAGCGAGGCAAATTTGTCCGTAGATTTACCCATCCCAGCATGCACAATCCCCACCGTGGTTATGTTGGAACGGATTAATTTGAAAGCTGATGCAATTCAATAGACTTTCGTCAATAGGGCTCGAAAAAGCAGGAGTTACGAGGTTTTAACATCCAGCCGACGATAAACGACGATATAATCCAACTATCTCCGTCACTGAAATCTTTATTTTATTACCGGGACAAATGATACTATACATATGCACGATGGTTAATCACGTGACTCAGAATTTCAGACAATCGTCAATATCTTTGTTATTACCAGACCAATTTGAAATCGGTTTGAAGCAGAGAAGGTGGGAAAATGCAAGAAATTAGCTGGAAGTAATAAGAAAATTATTGAAGGTCAGGACTTTTTATCACTTAATTTTCAAAAAAATCAAACGTGACCATCTAATGCCTCTATGACATCTGCTTACCTTCTCTGCTTCAAATCCAATTCAAATCGGTCCCGTATTAACAAAATTATGATTTTCTGAAATTATTTTGTCATGTGATTTTCCGCCGTGGCAGAGATAACATTCAATTACTCGTATAACAACAGCAACGTATCATTCTTTTATTAAAATGTACTCTTCCGTCATTCACGGTGGGGAAATAGGCCCTCTTGACATTTTCGATATTTTTCAATAATTCTTTATCCATCTTCTCGGCTTTAAATTATTTTCAAATAGGTGGGAATCATTAATGTAAAAGCAGAATTCTTGATCATTTTCTGAAGTTGTTGTTGCAGCTAAAATCCTGGTAATAATGTTTGTGACGCCAGAGATCTCATCCTGATTCAATGAAGATAACTTCCGGTACGAAAGCTCCAGAGACAGAGCCAACGGTTACGCACAGAATATCCTCTGGGGGCTTTTCTGGATGCACGGTTTTTAGTACATGTTTCACTTTGATGTTCAATTATTTTCTTTTGGAGATTCAATGCGAAAAAAGAGAATACCGTGTTCCGCTACACCCGTTCATCTATCTGTTTTAATTCTTTCGGCTTTAAAATTTTCACTGAATCGTGTTTTGTCGTGAGTTATGTCCGCACCATTTATTTTCGGTATCAGAATTTTCTTATAAGTATGGTTATAGGATTATCTTATCTGTAGAAGCTTTCTATCACCATGCTGTATGTTTGTGTGGCAGTTGTTAGCATTGCACCCTTGGTCAACTCACGCCAACAACCGTTTTGCTTGTAAGCACCAAAAGAAAATTATTAGACAAGAAAGTATACATTTACCAAAAATGTTGCCAACTCTATAAGCGCACCAAAGGATTTTCTGTGTGTAACAATTGGCTCCGTCTTTTGAGGTTCCGTATCATGTAACTGCGAAGGAGATTGGAATCTTCTAAAACAACAACAACAACAACAACAACAACAACAACAACAACAACAACAACAACAACAACAACAACAATAACAACTGAACTGCAGCACCCCCACCACCACCACCAACAACAACAAGAATAGTTACTGCAGAAAGTTCTTTATTATCATCTTAATACGTGACAGGTCTGAACTACACTTAAAGACACTTCTAACGCAACACTTACTTTTTAGGTAATTACTTTAAATTTAATGAACCGTTTTTATCAAATTTTCACCAAATTTAAATCATTTACAGTTGCATAATGTCTGTAATTTTCATAAAGAAACACGCAGTAGAAATTATTGAATCTGCAGTTCATATAATATGACTAGAAAACAAAAAGTCGCAAAAAAGCCAAGCGAGGTGATAACGTAAATGCAACACCAGTAAAGTTTATGACATTCTGCTAACATTCTGTGTGTCCGTCATGGACCTAAATGACACGAAGACATCCCTTTCTCGTTGATAAAGCACACTTTAAGATGAATCTTTGTGGGATAATTCTTAACTCGTCCCTTTTAAGTTCCTGTTCCAGTTTTTGAAAATTTCTTGGAGCAAAAAGGCGAAATACTAATGTCTGGTAACCATTTCGATGATTTTGTGCAATGCTGACACGTACAAAAAAAAAAAAAAAAAAAAAAAACAACAGAATTTGCATGTTATCAAATCTAATGAAGCAGTGGTTCGAGATATAAGCATGACTTGGTGACGCTGCTTTGATGCTATTGAATTCTGCAATTGGCCAATCGATAGATCGCTCCGCTCAACGTAGAATCTAAGACAAACAATAGGGACATTGGCATGTCGATTGTCAGTCGATAGATCGATAAAATATCACCTGAAACGAAGAATTTAAGACAAACAATGGGTGCGTGGCATTTTTCTGATCTTCCATTGGCTTATCGATGGTTTTGATTGACAGTCCGCGTTTGGTCAATTGCCTGGGGTTTTGCGACTTTTCACATTTGAGTCTTAGTGAAAAACCTACATATTTTTCATGTTCGGGTGAATCGATTTTGATGAAATTTACAGAAAACATGTAAACGTAGTTGATTTATATTTGCTGAAAATTTCATAAAATATACTGCATTATTTATTTAATTATGATGAAAAATGTAAGTGTTGCGTTAGAAGTGTCTTTAAGTGTATATTTCTTTGTGCGGTGGATCTTTTCACTGGCCCGTGAATTGATAGTTACTGGCGACAAAACAAAGTTTTGAATAAAAAGCGTTCGAAATAACAAGAGCCGAAAGAAGAATATTATGATCGCAACAGAATCCTCCTTTATTCTTAAAGGTTCAGTCGGGGTGATATTATGTTTTTGGGAAGGGTTTGTGAAACATTCTGTCGGATAATATAACTAATAAAGTATAGAGTTTCCTTTCATAGAGATCATTTCTTTGATCGAGAAAATCGAGAATTTCAGAACTGTTATTAGTTCAATTTTGTTAATCATACAGATTTTTAACATAAGCTCAGTCGGTAACGTCGAAGTCTCTCAATCCGGGGGTCGCGAGTTGGAACCCCGGCTCGGTCAGTATCCATTCTGACATTTCGACATTTGACAACACTTTTTCTGTATTATGGACCAGGGGCCCGTTTTACTAACGAACTTACGCAAGAATTTTTCGTAGATTTGAACGTAAGTTCAAATTATTTGCGTAAGTGCGTTTTACTAAAAATGTTCGCAGCTAAGATATGCGTAAGTTTTTGCGTAACTTTACGATAAAAAAAAGTTTGCGTAAGTATTTTCGTAACTAACGCCAGTGCCCCAATTTACCCTATAAAGCCTTGTAAACTAAAGAATTATCGAAAAACTCAAAATACATATCAAAGGAAAGGCTGAAATTCAAAAATCCACGGAAAATGTATGTTTATTTCGTTGCATTTTCTCACTTTGTTTTGTGTTACTATTTATAGAACAGAAAAAAAAACCAACATGACACCTAGTATTTTTCACGTTTACCCGATTCTAATGGACACCTTCGAACGTTTGGAACCGTATGAGTGTTCAGTACAATAACAGTTCAGCAATTCGTCAAAAATATCCAATTTCTGTAATTTTTGATAGCAGAATTACCTTTATTAATGCTGAAAAGCACAGTTTAAAACTAGTACACAAGTAGTATTCTTTTATATTCACGAGAAACTTAACCGGGATAAGAGCACATTGTTGATTTATTTTTAGCCACTGTTGTTCTATTTTTATAATGACGATAATTTTTTTCTTACGTTCAAAATTTTCTTACGATCCTTTTGTAAAACGCACGTAAGAAAAAGCCTGGGGCCCGTTTTACTAACGAACTTACGCAAGAATTTTTCGAAGATTTGAACGTAAGTTCTAATTATTTGCGTAAGTGCGTTTTACTAAAAATGTTCGCAGGTAAGATTTGCGTAAGTTTTTGCGTAACTTTACGATCAAAAAAGTTTGCGTAAGTATTTTCGTAACTATTGCGAGTGTCTCAATTTACCTTATAAAGCCTTGTAAACTAAAGAATTACCGAAAAATTCAATATACATATCAAAGGAAAGGCTGAAATTAAAAAATCGACGGAAAATGTATGTTTATTTCGTTGTTTTTTTTTCTCACTTTGTTTTGTGTTACTATTTATAGAATAAAACAACAACAACATGACAGCTAGTATTTTTCACGTTTTCCCGATTCTAATGGACACCTTCGAACGTATATAATACGTTTGGAACCGTATCAGTAATAGTTCAGCAATTCACCTAAAATATCCAATTTATGTAATTTTTAATAACAGAATTACCTTTATCAATTAGTCTAGGAGCCAGCTTTTACAAAGGGGGTTAAATTAAAAGTTCTTGCAACCGGTGACCTATAAAAATTGGAGTGGTATTTTTCAATACGTTAGGGTCCCACGCTTTGGTTCAGGGTGGATGACATGCTTAAAAGTGGTAGGATTTTTTTTAAATCAAGATCAAAGGTCATTCGGTGCACTTTTCATACATACCTCCTAAAATACTCCACAACTTACTCATTTATTAAGCTAAAACAATTATTTTGGTATCAAAATAAAGCTGATAAATTGCACTTTGACTTACACGAATAATAAACAGTTTTTTTGATTTTGTATTTTTGTGAATATTGATAAATATAGCAAAAATTGTCTAAAAATCACCAAAATAAGTTTTGTCTACGAGTGAAAAAAAGTTTTTAAAATACAAAAGGTATGTTTGTGTGGTTGAAGTCATACTTAAAAATTGCCCAGAAACCTGTTCTTGAGTTATATGTATTTCTTCACAGAATTAGTCATTAGCTTAGGCTTGTAGTCATAGCTAAAAGTGGGTGGGGTAAATTTTCCCAAAAATTACAAAATATGCAAACATTGATGTAACAAAAAATCTTACACATAAATGTGATGTTTTAGTAGAAATCATGCTTTTGAAATCATATTTGCAGTGATTTGTAAAGCTTTTAATGCATATTCCTGGAAATTAATTAGAATTTTAAGAGCCAAAATAACAATTCAATAAAACAGCATGTGAGATGGATACAGATTATATCAACACCATAATGTCAAAGCACTGACTCTTAAAACGAATATTTATCAAGTATCTATGTACTAGAAATCGGCAGCTGAAAATATTCCCCAGACCCGTGCCAGATTCTTTAGGAATTAGAACAACATGGGACGGTCAGAGTTTGCATTGTTGGGTAGTGCTTTGCTTTTATAGAGCCAAAGGGAAAGGAATTTAGCGCTGGAATCAAATAGCTCATACACAAAATTTTGCGGTTCTATCATGTAATTTTACATATGATGAATAACACATCACTTGAAACACAGTTTACAGTTTAAGCGAATAAAACAATATCTCTGGTATTAAATACTTATTAGGGATACAGATACATCTTTTTTTTTCAAAATCATCTTTGTGGTTTGTCAAAAATGGCCAACTAAATTCAAGTTGGCCCCCATAATTGTGTATATGTCGAAAATTTAAAATAGATAAAAATAAGACCACAAATTAGTCATTTTGATGCCTCCTATCGATAGATCGATGGCATAATGTCTTACCGTTGTCGGTCTGTCTGTCCGTCCGTCCAGCTCGCCATCTGTCCGTCCGTCCGTCAATTTGAAACTTAACAAGAAAACTTAACATTGGCCTTTTCTCCAAAAATATTCCACATGCAAAGCTCAAATTTGGTATGTAACCTTCTTTCAATGATATTTATCTGTTCCATGCAATATGAATTTCCTCAAGGTTCTCCATTAACCCTTATCATCCCTTAACATGAAATCTTAAAATTAAAACTAATTAACGTGAAAACTTAACATTGGCCTTTTCTCCAAAAGTATTTCACATACAAAGCTCAAATTTGGTACATGTATGTAACCTTCGTTTAACAATATCTATCTGTTCCATGCAATATGACCTTCCTCAAGTTCATCCATTAACCCTTATCAACCATTTACTTAAAAGCTTAACATGAAAACTTATCATTGGCCTTTTCAGAGGCATTCCTGCTTCACAAACACATCTTGTTTCAAGATTGGGCTGAATTATACATGACTTCTTGAGAGATAGCCAGTGATGTGCATTTTAGAAAGTAAGACCAATATAAAGAGTTTAATTTGTCAAATGATGACCGAAATGTCTTCTGCATGATAGTTGCGTAAAGCAGAAGTCGTGCATAAACTCATTGTTTTGTTCATTTTATGTATCTTGTATACTTTACTAAATATAATCTTCTTATATTCAACACTATCCTCATCATCACCACCATCATCAACAGCAACAACAACAAAACAACAAGACACATGAAGCAATAACCAGACTTTTAATATCCAAATACTTCAATACACTTAACTCAGGCCATTTATACTAATCATTATCACTGTCTAATGCACCAAGATACATCTATTTATACACAATTCTGACTCACAAACACATGCATCAGTGCATAAAAGATCTTCTCTTTGACACTTACACCTTCGCGTGTGGCAGTCAGTTTAACACGAGCATTTTGTGATGTCAATCAAAGCTAGAGGTGCAGGATCTTTACGCATTCTTATAGGAACTAAATTGCTGTTGTCATTGGCATTGGCATTTTCTCCAAAAGTATTCAACATAAAAAGCTCATTTGGTTTGTATGAGGGCTGTTAAGTAAAGTATCCGGAATTATGTCATAACTTTTTCATGTACTAACTGTTAGGATATTTTCAAAACTTAAAATATAGGAAGTTGAGCTTTTGATCCAGCAACAAAATCTAAGTTTTTTTGCATTAAGGTGCATTCTACAGTTGTTATGGCAACGTAGGGTCATATTGAGCGGCGCAACTTAGGTCTGAGATGGATACGTCAGGAACGTCTGTCTTACACATCTAATGTTTACATCTTTTCTATATATTTGCCACTGCACGATATCCACATTTCCCACATATGAATTTATTCCTCAAAGAAGCGTCTGAACTGTAGTTGGGAAATTCTAAAGATAGTTTCTGGGAAACAATTGGCAAGTCATTGACGATTTCTCCGACGTCCAGATCTATTGAGGTCAGAAGCATCGTGGGTAAAATCATTTATAAATGCATTATACCACTTACAAATGCTTGTTTTTTTCTCATAGAAGTATTGCTGTACGTGTTCATAATCATAAAGATCGTCTCTGATTTTAATTTTCCAATTTACACTCAAATCATTATTGAATACCATTGCCCTAGCACCATATTTGCTATATAAGCTAAGCGATGTATTCACCTACGGTTGTTTACGGAAATTGACTCCAAATGTGAGCTGACGATGTTACGTTTGCCGAGATATATTCTCGCTCCAAGGTAACAAGCATTTCTGACAACTGTTGAAGTGATAAATACAAAATATGATTGCTTTAAAAGCGATTGATAAGTCTTATTTTTGCAAATCATCAAAAGTTTTCCCGCTCAGCTTGACCCTATGTTTCCATAGCAACTGTCGAATGCGCCCTTATCCAAACAGCAGCGTTTTTGTTGCAGGATCAAATGTATAATTCTTCAAAGCATATGTGTTTAAAATTTCATCTCGGTTGGTTTGAAAGTCAAAAAGTCATGCTACTGCAAACGACAAAATGGGTGATTTAAAAAATTTGATTTGTGTACAATATAGCTTAGAAAACATTGAGGCAAAAGAAAATACTGATAATCAGAATTTTCTCCTTTTGCATTAATTTTTCCCAAGCCTTTCTCCTACGGACGTCAAAACGAGGTCTTGTGTGGGGAAAGGTTAATGATTTCTTTGATATAGATTACATAGATACTTACAAATGATAGATGCACAATTGATTACAACAAAAGTTATTACCAGGAATAGTTTTAGCCGTGTAATAAGTAAAACATTGTCCAGATTTTTGTCAGGTATATTTTTGTGGGGTTAGAGCTATAACAACCGTAGGTCCGAAGATTTCCACTATTTTTATACCAAAAGTTTCTCTGTGTCTACTCAAATATGTATTAGTCATGAATCAATAAACAAAGTTATGTTATCATGATGGGATTGTGAAGGATGGATCAACAACTGTGGTATCTTTATTTTCTACTATTTACTTGTAACATAATGTCACATGCAATGAATGATTTGCATAATAAAAGATATAGGGATTATTGGGTTCAATTTCTTGTACAATTAAAGCTTATTGGGTCACAAAATTAATTAAAAGACCAGATACTCTGTTGTCCCTTTTGAAGGCATGTACATAAACGAATATACGGTACTAACATGTTCATGGTTACTTTTGGAGACCTTCATAACCACACATCATAACAACCAGATTCCAGACTGATGATAGTGATATATATTCACAGTATGCAATATTCTGTTCCTAATTGAATTTAATGTATACATGTTCGAATGTTCGCTACCATGTTTAAGCATTGTAATGACGACGGTTTCTTGATTTTCTTTAAAGAAACCCATGCTAGGTTGCCGGGCATACAAACATATATCAAATATATTCACGAAATATTGTATGAAATGATCATTTCTGCACAAGGAAATTTCAAATAAAGTTCATTTAGTTCTTCTAAATTAAGTCTGTTCTTCTAAATCAAGTGTAAATGATTAACTTACCCGCACTTTATATTTATAGTAACATTTATGTGTCACTGAACCTTGATAGTGAAAGATTTAGTTCCAGCGCTAAAATTGCTTTCCTTTTGGCTCTATAAAAGCAATGCACTACACAACAAAGCAAATTCTGGCTGTCCCCATGTCGTTCTGATTCCTGAAAATCTGACATGGGTCTAATGTCATATGCCCTTAAGATAGAAAGAGGAATATGTTCATCTGTCGATTATGCTAATTTGAGTCTTGCTTTATATAAAAAAAATTGTTGATGTTTGATAAATATTCGTTTTAAGAGTCATTGCTTTGACATTATGGTGTTGATATAATCTGTATCCATCTCACATGCTGTTTTATTGAATTGTTATTTTGGCTCTTAAAAGTCTAATTAATTTCCAGAAATATGCATTAAAAGCTTTAAAATCACTGCAAATGTGATTTCAAAAGCATAATTTCTACTAAACATCACATTTATGTGTAAGATTTTTTGTTACATCAATGTTTGCATATTTTGTAATTTTTGGGAAAATTTACCCCACCCACTTTTAGCTATGACTACAAGCCTAAGCTAATGACTAATTCTGTAAAGAAATACATATAACCCAAGAACAGGTTTCTGTGCATTTTTTAAGTATGACTTCAACCACACAAACATACCTTTTGTATTTTAAAAACTTTTTTTTCATTTGTAGACAAAAATTATTTTGATGATTTTTAGCCAATTTTTGCTGTATTTATCAATATTCACAAAAATACAAAATCAAAAAGCTGTTTATCATTCATGTAGGTCGAAGTGCAATTTATCAGCTTTATTTTGATACCAAAATAATTGTTTTAGCTTAATAAATGGCTAAGTTATGGGGTATTTTAGGAGGTATGTATGAAAAGTGCACCAAATGACCTTTGACCTTGATTTAAGAAAAAATCCTACCACTTTTAAGCATGTCATCCACCCTGAACCATAGCGTGGGACCCTAACGTATTGAAAAATACCACTCCAATTTTTATAGGGCACCGGTTGCAAGAAAAGTTCCATACCAGGACCTGGCTCCTAGACTAAATGCTAAAAAGCACAGTTTGAAACTAAAACACAACTAGTAGTTTTTGATATTTACGAGAAACTAAACCGGGATAAGAGCACATTGTTGATTTATTTTTAGCCACTGTTAGTCTATTTTTAGAGTTACGATAATTTTTTTCTTACGTTCAAAATTTTCTTACGATCGTTTTGTAAAACGCTCTTAAGAATTTGCGTAAGATTTTTTTAGACGTAAAGTTACGCAAAAACTTACGCAAATGTTAGTAAAACGCTACCCTGCTCTTTTCGGGATATTTCTTTGCTTTCGCCGACATACATTTGTTGTATGAATGACCAGCGATAGTTGTACTATTTGAAACAGTAATTTGAACAATACACCCGTTACATTTGAAAATTACCGCGTACAAAACTTTTGCCGCGCTTTTAATTTTTTGACTATTACGGACCTTGCCTGATCTTTTCGTAACCATTGCTTGCTAATGACACGTCATTGGTGCTCATAATTGTAGGTTATTGTTCAATCATATGCATAAAGCTCAACAAGCCCACATTTGTTACATTTATTGCATTATATCAAAATATATTTTGCACGGGTGGCTGTCTGTCACTTAGGCCAGGTGGGGACCCAATGGGAATAAACCTTTCTGTGTTTCTTGACCCTTTGGAGACACTCCACAACGGGAAATGCTTCCGGGTCGTAGTATACAAACATAGTTCCGTCAAAAATGGATTCGCTCCTTTTGTTGCATTGATTCTGTGGCTATAGAATAGGCAGATGCATGAAATGTGGTTCTGTATACTGGCATACCATCAGTGTACTAGTTCCTTGCGCGGTCGTGACCTTTCATGGGGGTGTGTCACATGCAGATCCCGAAATAGATGGCAAATTTCAAGGGTGTCTGTGTTCATGGGTGCGTGATTTTAGCTGATGGTGCTATTGATACCACTTTCTTGGTAGTAAATTAAAGACAAAGAAATGGTCTGTCAGGCAGACTAATTAAAATGTGCCGCAAAGACTTCTGAGAGGAGCTAGAAGCTGCCAAATTGACCCATTTTACTATATATTTAATAGGCCCGTTTCGTTGAGGAGTGACACCCTTTCGTCAAAATCGTATAACATGTCTCCGATCAAAAACCAACTTTATCTGCTATTTCTTGCACATTGAACCATGCGTCTTGTTCGGTCTTGTCGGAATCTACAGCAACATTTGCTTTGGTACTTGCTCTATCCCGGGTTGCCGGGATTCAACATTCGAATGTCCATAAATCTGATATAGTTCATTATATACATGTGATGCAGATATGTCAAAGCCTATGCGACCTTTAATGTAGACCCGTTCATCCTACTTCAGTTCGTTTTCCATTTGCGCACAGCGAAATAGCCAATGTATATGACTGAACCAACTTAAAAGTTCAATAACTTTTGAAAGAGTCAACGTTAAATGGATTAAGGCAGAGAAGACGAAAATATCAGGGATTTTTGAATTTGGTGGAGTTTGTAAACAACAACTGGAAAAAATGTAATTTACGAACAACCGCTTATTTGTCTGCTCGTCAATAACTTTTTACCCAGAACACCCAAACATCCCTGACATGTTAAAATTTTCTCTGCTTCAAACACATTCTTATTTACAGATTTATTTTACCCTTTCTCAAACAAGACTATTTTTTGCGTCTCAAGTATGAAAAGCTTGTGAAAATATTGAGATAAAAGAAGAAAATGCTGATAACCAGCATTTTCTTCTTTTGTCCCAATATTTTCTGTGTTGCATTGTACATAAATCTTTTACTCTTTTAACAATCATTCTGTCGATACGAAGAGTTGTCTAATTTGACAACCCTAAAAGCTTGTTGTTTTGGAAAGGGTTAAAGTGGCATTTCACAGATATTTTTTCCTGAATTTTACTTTTATTTTATCTGAAAGAGCTTATTTTCTTAGGAAAAGTCTGAAAATTCTAAGCCAAATTAATGCGCCGTTTTCGAGAAATATATATATTTTTGTGCTAGAATTAATCAAATTGTTGTCCACAACAGTTCGGATTTATATGTAAGCCATGTCTGTCTCAACTTCAAAAGCGTGTTTTTCGCTTATAAATAACAAAATTAAAAAAAAAAAAAAAAAAAAAAAAAAAAAAAAGAAGAAGAAAAAAAAAAAATGATAGCATTTTACGCATTAAGATTACCAATCTTTGCATCAAGACATACTTTCAAAAAATTAAATCGGAAAGTTATGTCCCTTTAAGGTTTTCAGTAATTGCTGATGTTTTGCCGCTGTTTTTGTTATGTTACGTGATTCTCTGTCGTGATCTTAACCGGATGTTGATATAGATCTGTGTTATACATCTCTGGGCAGATTATACCGCTGTACGTATTAACAATAAAGAAAAATTCTTAACTAAAAGATAGATATAGAAAATAATTTAAACTGTTTTATGAATAAATCTGCCGATATCGTGATCTCCATATTTTCTGAAATAATATTTTAAAATTCAATAAAACACATCAAACTAAAGTTGGCTTATACATTAATTTACTGTATGTGGGCTTAACGCTTTGAACTATATCAAAATCACGTTTTTAAATATTGTCACCCTCTCCCAAACATTCAAGTTACAGGGTGATCCAATTCAAAAGCTGCTGCCGATGACAAGATAGATATCAATAAAGGGATCTGTGAATAATACGATCAAGGAAATATTGAGGCAAAAGGAGAAAATGCTGGTGACCAGCATTTTCTTTTTTTGCCTCAATGATTTCTACAAACTTCTGTTAGGGACGTCAAAAGCCGGTCTTCTTTGGAAAAGGGTACTCGTAGACCATCAACTGATCAATATACTACTGGTATAAACTCCTACACTACAATTCTAAATAGCTCGTATTACGCAAATGCACGGCCGCATAAAAGACATAATGAACCATGTAAACATTGTCAACTTACTTTTTGTTTTATCTAGACAGTACGAGGGGTACGAGGGGTGATCAAAAGGTTCTCGAAAAAGTATTGCCATCTCAGTATATTTTGCTTAAAAACACTGAAAAATACAAAATGTAGAATGTCAAATTCTGCATTTGTTTAATTTAACTTCCCTGTTATCTGTAGAGCTTATAAAATATGGTTGGCATAGTAACGTGGCTCATCCTTAATATGCGGCCCAACATGGTCCTGTGTCCATTTGCATGCAGTCTTTGTCGCTTTTATGACGTAATTCCTTCGTATGTATAGTGAATACCCAATTTATTCTTTACCGGTATCTCTCTTGTACTTCTATCAGAGACATTGAATGATATTGACCCCAAAGAGTAGTTTCCTATTACAATAAATGAAAATGAAAATGCCACACATATTTGCTATTAAAACGTCACGTTATTGACGTCCGTCGCTTCGTTCGCAACCCCCACATTACGGAGTGAACGTTTCATTGCGCATACGATTACCATAAATTGAATTTTCTAAAAAACGAACCACCATGGTCGAATATGTCAAATTGCATTTCTATCATTTTGTTTTTGCGTTGTAATACAGAATATAAATGCTCGTTTCTGGGCATGACAAAATGATAACTAATTGTTTCGCACATGTATGCTTTCGAAAGATGGCGAATAAACAGTCATGCGAGTATTAATGCATGGACCATTTTGGAACATATCAAAACTAAAACGTTGTTTTCAAACCAGTAAAAGGTCGCATTTCAGGGAAGTTTGGGCCAATGAAACCAGCGGTGTGCCCAGCAATTTTGTAATGATGAAGCCCAAGGCGTTTGGTGTTTTGATTGCTCTTTGCTGGAGCATACCAGACGACACAACAGGGGGAAGCGGCCCTTCTCTTATAGGGAGTTCGAAGGCCTCCGCAAGAAAATTGGGAAATTTGTTGCGAATTGGTGGCATCTGGTGGTTTGTTTTTCATATTTTTACTAACTAGAAATCTATCACTGAAGGTGATAAAAATACCCCGCCACCACCTTTGTTCGGAAAAGCGTTTCTGTTGAATAAGGAGCCATACTCAGAAATTGTCAATCCGATTTTCTTGAAATTTGGTTAAATTTGTGTCAAATATGAAGGAAATCGGACAGTAACTGAAGGATGAGTTGTCCGGACAAGCATTTTTTGGTGAAATTTGCGTCTTGCACATCTACAATGTGTGCTAATGCACACCTGTGCCAGGTATGAAGCAGATCGGACAGTAACTGTAGGAGGAGTTGTCCGGACAAGCATTTTTGGGTCAAATTAGGGGCCATAACTGAAAAAGTATTGGTCCGATTTCCGTGAAATTTACGTCTTGCACATCTACAGGTGCTAATGCACACCTGTGCCAAGTATGAAGCAAATCGGACAGTAACTGTAGGAAGAGTTGTCCGGACAAGCATTTTTGGGTCAAATCAGGGGCCATAACTCCAAAGGTAATGGTCAGATTTCCGTGAAATTTGCGTCTTGCACATCTGCAGGTGCTAATGCACACCCGTATGAAGCAAATCGGGCAGTAACTGTAGGAGGAGTTTGACCGGACAAGCATTTTTGTGTCAAATCAGGGGCCATAACTCAAAAAGTTTTGGTCCGATTTCCGTGAAATTTACGTCTTGCACGTCTACAAGTCACAATGAACAAAATCGGTCCACAAGTGTAGGAGTCGTTGTCCGGACAAAGTCTTGGAGACAGACCAACCATCCAACCACTGTACCGACAGGCTGATTCCAGTATACCCCCTCCAAACTTCGTTTGCGGGGTTTAATAAAACATAAATGAATAAATTCTTTCCCAAACGGCAAGATTTTTGTTGTTTCGATTTGAAAGGAGTTACAGACAAAACAATTATTGACGTAAGAAGTGCAAACTTTGTATGTTATTGAATAGAAAATTCTGAGTGAACAGAAAGAATTGCATTGTGATTATCAGCAATTTATTCTTTTCTCTCAATATTTTCCCAAACCACGGGACGTCAAAACTAGGTCTTGTTTGGGAAAGTGTTAATGGTTTTGAAGAAGTTGTTGGTACAACCCAAGCTTATTTCGTTCGCAAGACATATCGTCTTGTCGAATGTCAGATTTTCAAAAACGAGGTTGTCTTTCTTACAACAACAACAAAATAATAACAAAGGACTCGTAAACATTCGTAACTAAGTCGGTAATACTCCTATTGATTCGTAAATAATCCGTAACCAGTCCGTAAACTAGTCGTAGAAATACGTAAACCGTCCGTTAAATTCGCTCAAATCGTAACAATACGTGAACTTATCGGCAATGTGATTACGAATGTCCAATTCGCAAGGAATCGTAAGAAAATTCGTCAATGTGAACCCACCTTTAAGGACATCAATAGCAGGTCTTGTTCGGGAAAGGTTTGATTTAGCTGATTTTACGCATGTTTCCATATTAGGTAATTCTATAAATAGTGTCTTTTTTGTCGAAACCATTGACAGAGTTAAGTGGAAAAGTATCATATTTGTAACTTTCTAATGAAGCGTACATCTTTAAAAGTCTCATCACTTAACCCTTTCCCAAACGAAGACATTTTAACCCATTACCAAATGGCAAAATTTTAGGCGTATCCAAATTCAAAGATGTTGCAGACGTCAATTTCAATTGTAGGAGTTTTGCCCTTTATTGGTCTCTGATGGTAAAAAGAAATTGTTGGAAATGAAGAAATTGCTTTCACAAGCAATTTCTTCATTTTCAACAATATTTCCAAACGCCTTTAATATGTCGGGTGTCAAAAGGCCAATGCTTTCTGAAAACTTTTATATCAGACACGTCAAAATCAGATCTTGTTTTGTAATGGGTTAATACCGGGGACAATGGAATTGACCACGGCTTACGGTATTGTGGGCGTATAGTTTTTAGCGATTTTGTTACTTTGTGAGTTTGGCTCAAGCTGTCTTAGCCTCGTTTTGAGCTCCTTCCGGCAATTGGATTTCTCGGTAGTCTTTTTGCCGGGCTTTATCCAAGATGTTGAGATAGTGAACTGGTTTAGCGTAAAATTACATCCGTTATCTGAATCTCCGTATCAACAAACTATACAAGTTTAGTGAACCAGTCAACTCTTTTATTTGTGATGTCATAGCCGATATGACGTCACGTCATTTTTTCTGCGTTCCCACGACGTTGACGTTCCCGCGCATTATCAGAACGTCAAGCGACGTTATTTTGCGGGTTCTTTTGCAAAGAAATGGTACTGTTAAAACAAAACCTTTTAGAAGGAAACATTGGGGGAAATGTAAGCAAAACTACTTTTTTTAGAACAGTTGATGAAAGAATGTCTAAAAGCAAACTATACATATAGATTTTCTACAGGTACTATATAGATTACAAAGAAGCTGTTGATAAAGATAGGACCTATATATAGTTACTAAATAGAAAAGAAAGTATTGCGACAAAGGGAGATGTTTGTTTTTGGCAATTCATTTTGTCCCCACGTTTTCTTAAGCTTACTTCGCTAGGGTCTTCAAAATTTGATTTGTAAGGGTTAAATCTTTGCAAAGTGGCTGGAGTATAGACTGGTCCAATTTTACCCTTTCCCGAACGACAAATTTTATGGTTGTCATATTTGAAAGTTGTCGTTGATGACAAAATACTTGTTTAGGACTTGTACAGATGTGATTTGTGTGCAGTAGGCCTATGCCCCTTTAAACTGATATGGTAATATCGCTGAGGCTGGAGCTCCTAACCGTAGATTAGGCTCCTATCGATATTTTTTTCACCAGTAGAGCCAAAATATCAAATCCGATCACCCAGCTCCTCTTACTTCTAAGATGATTCACATCCATTGTTTAAAGATTTATGACTTTTGTAAGTTGTCAGCGAGTATATTAGCCGACTCGGGGTTCGAAATCGCGGCCCACGGATGGAAAGACTCCGCCGTCACCGACTGGGCTATCTGGGCTCGGCACTTCTAGCGTTGGACTCACATCACTAAACAATTTCTTACAAATTCAAAAGCGTAATTCTCATGCTTTGCTATTTTTTAAAGAAAAAAATCAATAACGGCTGTTGATCCCGGTCAGAGGCTTTGCCTTTTTTTCATATTATTTTAACGGAAATGGACGGATAACCCATATTTCCACATTGGTACATGACGCGTCCTATTGAATAATATTCCTGTAATGTTGGAATCGGATTGTAGGTTTTTGAAGTGGTCAAATATTGTCAGTCTACTCGAGATGTCTGTCGCTAATCGCTACGTTAATTCACGCTCTGATACAATAAATCATGGAAATTGTGATGTTTCCTAGAAACTGATGCAGTGTTTAATATTTTATTGAAAAAATGTTTGAAAAAGTATAGAGAAATAACATACTTAAATGACACTCGTCATGTAAAAAGGCGATGTCTAAACCCCGTGTACTTTGTGCAATCTGCACAATACTGGTCGATTAAAACGTAAAGGGATTTTGAAAATAAAAAGAGGAAGTGCTGTCGAGAAAGCAGCGTAACTACAAGTATTTTGACAAAACAGAAAAGTAGGAAAATGAAAAGACACTTTTCATGAATATTGCATTCTTCTCTTTTCAAAAGCGTTTTGGCGCTCTAGATGATATAGGCTTCGAAAACATTGTGAAAAATGAAGAAATTGCATGTAACAAACAATTTACTCATTTCCCAAAATGTTTTCTGCAAAGAAAGACAAAAACAATTGAAAAATTTATTCATTTAAAAATGTCGTCTGCAATTCTATTAATTTTGACAAGTCAAAAATTTTGCCGTCTAGTAATGGGTTGGGGAATCTTACAAGTAATTTGTATTTTTGCAAAGAGTGAAAATATGGTACGTTTAAGGTTATCCAGCCATATCGAGATTCGTGCGACGTCGGAATTATTCAGGCGACGTCGAAAACATTCAGCGGTTGAACTTTACACCGCAGAATGTTTACGACCGCGCCCGAATAGGCTCGGACACGTAACGACGCCACTCGAAAAAGTCCGGTGTTTTATGAATCTAAAAATTGCCACATTACGGGTATTCTGCCTTAAGAAAAAAGTAATGTCTGATATATTTTTTAAATATCGAGACTCATTTTTTTCAAATCCCACTGAAATTTGATAAGTTCAATTTACGAAGCTTAAAATTAAGAAAGATGAGCGATTAAAAATCATCCATTAATTTTAAATTCTCCTGTGAACGTTCACACAATTTCCCTCACGTAACGTTATTGCGTGTTTCTATTTTGCCATTCCCAACATATCAATAGATATTCTGCCGATCTAATCAGTTTTAAAAGATTATTCTTGAGAAGCATTGTGAAAAAAGAAGAAAATAACCTTCCCCCGAATGTCTTCTATTTCTATCATCGAATCAATAATAGTCACACTATTCGAACCACTCCTTCAAATAGATCGCTCTTATCATATTATTATTATCTTCAGATAAGGGAAACGCCTCTTTTAAAAATAAAATTCTAGTTGTATCATTTGTGATTATGCTTGTTTCTATCAAACTATGTGATGCTTTCTACAGATGATCATAATGATGATGATGATGATGATGATGATGATAATGATGATGATGATGATGATGATGATGATGATGATGATGATGATGATGATGATGATGATATACAGCAGGGACGTCAAAAGGAGTCAGTATTTTGGAAAGGATTCATGCGCACTTCAAGACCACTACGATATCGAAAGACTGAGTGGACCACGTCAGCGCCGGTTGACCACACACAACACTTCTCGGAATTCAAAGATCACATTTAACGTTAGTATAGCTCACGATAAACGACCTGGCAGAGCATCTCTGGCTAAAAGGTAGAGATGCTCTGCCAGGTCATTTATCGTGACCTATATCCGCAAACATAAAACTTGGAAATTGTAGGCTATGATACCAGATCAACTTCCGTTTACCTTTACGTGAAATAGATTAGATGAAAACTAGGGCACATCATACAGGGTGTCCTTCCGGGGTCATGTGGTGCTAAAATATGGTATCACCATTCAACAAAATTCGCTGATTCGATAAAGAGTACAAGAGGCATCAATTTTTGGTGTGCACACCTCATGAAAACGTTTAAAACGGTGTTGGAGATCGTTTGTGAGCATTTACTTTCATTCCAAGAAAAAGTTGACGTAGCCATTGAAATGTTCGACAAAGGATGAGTGTCAATAAGGCCCTTTCCTTGACCCGGCCCGATTTTCTTCTTTTTTCACCACACTTGACCACTAACATATTGGCCTTATGTAGGCAAACTATCAACTTGAATGGAGTGAATGGAGCCCGGAAAGGGCCCGTAAGGAACAAGGTGAAGGTAGAACCCTTGGCTTGCGAAGATGATGGTACACTAGAATTTTGGGTAGTTAATAAAGATAATTATGTGACCTGTCACGCTAAAAGGGACCGTATCCGAACTCCAAAAATCCAAATTTTCACAAACTTGTCAGACTCACCAAAGGCCAACTAGATCCCGTGTGCGAAAAATGAACATATAGTGAGATAGGGAAAGCACTCTGGATTTAGAAAATTACAAAGAAGTGAAAAGTGTCGGCCCTAGTCCGGCTGCGCGGACTGCGCAGACAGACTAGGTCGATATTTTTCACTCTTTCTATAAGGTCCCTTTTAGTGTGACGGGTCACATACGCATAGGTTATTTAGTCCCTTTAAGAGGGAATGCTCCAGTTTTTCGGAACACTCAGCCATTACTGTAGTAAATTAAATGTTTCGTACCAATATGTTTCGCTACTATATTTTCAAACATATAACACATCATTACAATTTACCATTTTCGATGGTAAAAGTGTATTTATTATGCGAAACTGATTTCCTGAAGATGGAAATCGATTATTTAGAGCAAGACAGTCGTAAGTGTGTATGCAATTACCACTGTTTTGCGTCATTTTATTCATGTGCAGCTGATAAAAATTGCTGTAATTCAATAATAAGTGCGCTGACCTATACATTTTCTTTTTGAATTATTACCAGGACATGTTGCTTAATACAATGAGGGAGTTTTATCAAATCATATTATGTAGAACTTGAAATATTTCCAAAAATATGCAAATTTTGACATAAAACAATCCAGCTTCGTTGATCTATCAGAACACGTAAGCATGTTGTTTTATACATTTACGCGCTTATAGTTGCACATATTTTGGGGTTTCTGTTCTTATTAAATGTACTTGACGTTACTTTAAATCCGTTTTCGGGACTGAACGATGAACATACAGCATTTTATTAGCCTTTTAGTGACCTTGTACAGGTGCAAGAAATTGTGGATTTTTTCGATGTAGGGGTATGTAATACGAATGCCTATAAAATTCAAACAAGATCGCTGACCATCCATTTTTATTTTATTTTTCAATTGGTAATAACATGTAATTTGAACATACAAAATATAAAGGAATTCTATTTTTGGAAAAAAAATAGGAAACTCGAGCATTCCCCCTTAAAAGAAGAGCTGATTTTGACGCACCTAATAATAAATCAGGATTGCACAGTGGAAAAACAAGAAATTGCAAATACTATTAAACTTATAATGCCTCAACGTTTTCCAAACTAATATTCTTAGGTACGTCAAAACCGGGTTTTGGTTCGGAAAGGATTCATAAAAACCCAACAACACACCAGAGATTACTCCTCTTTGAAATAGGGACAAATTTTGTGCGAAAAATAGACTGTTCCAATGGTTATAAAAGATAAATGCAAAGCGTTATTATAAAATCTCGTAATATTCTATGGCTTGAATCAAGCCATAGTTACGAGGTTTTGTAACAACACCTACGAAATACTATTGTCTGTCTAATATCATATAACTATTAGCTGGACAAAATCGCTCCCTATTGCAGGCGTAATACAACAATCTCTAATAAAGTTAAAATCGCATCCTGTTTTAATTTATTTCATTTTCTAATCATAGCGTGTGAGATAATTAAAACATGGGCGCGTGCAAATTAACTCTTTCTCAAACATAATCGGAGTTTTCTCTGATGAAATTTGCTCTTTGATATGTTGATATCGCTCATTTACATCAGAGCGCACTACAACGGAAAGTTCAACACAAGTTGTGGAGCTTTGTACACAATCCAATCGTAAACGATATCCTTAAAACGCCTTATGATACCGATCATGAACCATTTATTGTCATGCATTGTAAAGAATTTAAGACCAAAAAGTATTTCTAAAAGGTTTACGGGCAATGATTTGCAACAACCCTCACCTGAACAGCCATTGATTAGAATGACCTATTTTCCGTTGGTTTTGAGTGGTAGTGAGCTTTGATGGAAATGAGCGATATCAACATATCAAAGAGCGAATTTCGTCAGAGAAAGCTCGGTTTATCTCAAACAATGCCATACTTTTCAGATTTTCATAGAAAACAGGTTTAGAAAAATAGTAGGGCAAAAGTAAGAAAATGCCGTTCAGTAGCATTTTTTCCATTTGTCTATAATTATACTTTAGTATTCTCGGCGCTATATGCATCCGTTTTGTCGTCTGCAGCTTCGTTCAAAAGGGAATAGTTCAAATTTAAGTTCGTGATAAAGAATATCAAACTCATTTTATAGTCGCGTCAATGCATAGAAAAACAAACGTACGTACGCTTTTGTAATTTCCGCAAACTCAGACCAATTTGAGAGATGCTTGGAGATGCTTTCTTAATATCATTGGAATAGATAGATCTTTATTGACAAATTTAACGTCGGGTCGGTTGGGGGGGGGGGGTGTCGGGTGTGGATCTGGTATTTAAAACTAGAACGTTACTTATAATGTTACATATCTAACACATTTAAAGTCATTTTTGGGCTTGAAAAATCCTGGATCCGGCCTTAAAGGGGAACGTACTAGGCTTCCGAAAATGCAAATGGAACAAAATTACAAACCAGAAATAACGTGTGAATTTACCAACCTATGTCCAGCGATAGGAGGCATCGAGCTCTATTGTGTAAAGAAAATCCGAGTCAATGAATAACGACGGTCACATTTCTATTGTCATTGTTTTTGTTTTCTAACGGTTACCTGTGCCAAACCGTCAAACAACAATTACGTCAGAGATACGCCATTTGTGCTCAGCGAGATTCAAGACACCGTGCAACCGGCTGTGTCGAAAATAGACGAGAGTCAGCGAAGACATATTCGGCATCTAATGTCAGGTGCACGGTAGGTCGAATTAATTTAATTTTATAAATAAACGAAAAGATCTATGGTATTGTTCACCCAAATTAAGCCGGGACAACTTAATTTTCGTGCGCAAAGTCCGTTAGTAGAGCGTCTTAACAAAACAATGCCGAAAAAGGGGCGTAACATATATAAATTATGCAGATTTCCCGGTTTAATCTTGCTGTACTATATTCTATAGTTGATAAATACGCGTGTAAATGTTCAGTGCTTCTGCAAAATAAACATTTCCATGCAGCCGGTTGTACGATGTGTTCAATGGAAATACAGCGGTGGTGTGTCTCGTTGACCTTGACCTTGTCTCGTTTTGAAGTAGAAACAGAACCTGTAAACACGCTTGTGAAGGATTGATCTATAGTAAAGTAAAAAGGTTATTCGCCGTGATTGAGGTTTTAAAGCATTGCAAATTGTTTTCCCATGTAGAAATATAAGTTCCTGAATAGTTCGGAAGCATAAAAAATCTAGCATGGGTCCCTTTAAGATACTGGTAGTTTGATCGTTAATTATTTCCACATTATGACAATGAAGGCTTTAGAAAACATTGTGACAATAGAATAGATACTTATGAAAAGTAATTTATTCATTTAACTCAATGTTTTCTTTCTGATCCAGTCTAGAATCTTGCCGTCCGGTAACTAGTTAAAAGGAAAAACCTATCTCGAGGGAAATATGTAAAACTTTTACAAGTTTTCGTGAAAACCATTTCTTGTTTGGAATAGGGTTGATGCAAGCAACAAAATTAAAATATTAACTGATTTTTCTTGGTAACAAAAATGTCATAAAAGTGTAATTATTATTTTTAACCCTTTCCCAAACAAGACCTGGTTTTGACGTCCCTTATCGAAATGGCTTGGGAAAACATTGAAACAAAAGAAGAAACTGCTGATGACCAGCAGTTTCTCCTTTTGTCTCAATATTTTCTGTGCCATATTTTACACAAATTCTATCTTTAATAACATCCATTTTGTCATTTGTGGCAGTTTTTGAAGAGGACCACCCTAAAATTTTGTCGTTTGGTAAAGGGTTAATGTAGTAGGGTATGATCAATGATCGAGAACGAGTAAACGCTGATTATTGTCATTAATGATTTCCTCGTTGTATTTCACGTAATAAGGAACAATTTTCGCGGGATCGTGTGCTAAAAATAGATTTCTGATGGGAAATCCCTCAACAATGTTTGCCGAGTACCAGTCTAATAGTTTGTTTATCGGTCATGAATCGGACATTTTTTTCGTAACAGTGTTAGCGAAAAATTATTATTTTCAAGCGAGATATTAGTCGATCATAGATAATGCAGGCGGGAAATACAACTACGAAACATTTCGCATATTCAACATGCAACATTGATTCCAGATACGGAGACAGACCAGAAATGACA
This sequence comes from Fragum sueziense, assembly GCA_963680895.1. NCBI lineage: Eukaryota > Metazoa > Mollusca > Bivalvia > Cardiida > Cardiidae > Fragum > Fragum sueziense. The sequence continues at coordinate 78,117,902 of OY804593.1, read as the reverse complement.
AACGTTTTTTTCTTGAGATTCCTAAGCAGCTTAACCAGAAAAAATATCAAAAAGTCTGAAAGTATAGTAGCTATGATAATGAAACTTCGGGCGTAGATAGATATCCCCAAGGAGACGTGCAACGTACAAGGAGCATAACTTTACCTTGCTTATTTTGTGAGTTATTGCCCTTTGTTGTAGTGAAAGCCTGTGTGGGTATCAACTCACATTCGGCGACAAATTTTAGTTTTGTTTCTAGATTAATCCTTTCCCAAACAAGACCGGTTTTGACGTCCCCAATAGAAAATTCTTGGGAAATCATTGAGGCAAAAGAAGAAAATGGTGATCGACCAAATTGAAAAGACCTGCACAACAGACAAAATGAGTGTGAAAAGCTTCTTTTGATATTGGAGATCATTCTTCTTTTACATCGATATTTTCTCTGACATAAAACACTAAATGTATTCACATCCGTTTTGTCATCTGCAGACTTTTTTTCATTTTAGCCCAGCATGACATTTTGCCGTTTTGGAAAGCGTAAGCGAGTACGCACGAACGGCACGACGAAGCCAAAGCAAGGCCGTATGTGTAAACATTACTTGTCAACTGGTTATTTCATAGTTACCGATCTTAAAAAGTACATGACAGTGCAGCAACCTTCTCAACTCTGAATTATAATGTTTCTCAACAAATGATTACGGTAATCCAGCTCGTAGAACGTCATCTTCGGCAAGTTGAACGTGGAAAAACTTCGCGAGATTCACAGCCATATTTGTACGATAGAGGATTCCCAATCTATTTTTAGACCAGTGAGGCGTGACGATGACGTATTTGTTTACACGAGAAAACCGAACCCTATTCTCCGACATTTTCAGACACGCAGGCCGATAAATTATTATTTTATAACACGGTGGAGATTGTGTATCATGGGATGGATAACAACTACGGACAAAAATAATCTCGATTCTGGTAAGATATTTTGTATTTTTTTTTATTTCTGCGTCAATTTTCAAAAGGTTTGTTGCATGAAATTTGTCCGTTTATTTACCCATCCCATGGTGCACAATCTCCACCGTGTATAAGAATGTTCGACAAACTTTCTCAGGGTAAAATACCTAGGCTAAGCTGTATGTTCTAAAGACGCCTTTTGTCTCTTTGTATTTATTATGAAAAATAAAAGCTGTAAACCCCTTGACTAGCAACAAAGTAAATGACTTCTAAAATATATAGACACATATCGTCGTTGTAAATGTAAAGCTTCGTATCTCGTTTTTGAAAAAAAATAAAGGGGAGGGAAAAAAGTGTAGTCACTTTTCCCAAACTGAAATGTCTTACTTGAAATGTTGACATACTGTTTACAAATAATGTGTCAATAATACTGATCAGTCAAATTATCTCAAAACCTGCGAGAATTGTCTACACTGGGAACACAATTTTGTACTTTAAAAAATCGCACCAATCGACATACGAGGTTTTGCATTTATACCGACAATATATAGATGGTCTTTCATATGTTTAGAAATCACTATACACAGAGGAACAATCGAGCCAAATGTGCTGCCTTTATCATAAAGTGAAATTCATTTAAGCAAGGATCCTAAATAGATTGCTAAAGCCATTTGAGACAAACATGGTTCCATTTTGTTCCCTAACAATTTATTCATAATCTGTAGCCCTACCAATATTGAGAAAGCAGTATGGGCCCCGATCAGACTCTACCTGGACACATGACGATCTTTATACATGGTTGTCTCAAATGCTTTAAAACACCGCCGCTTTTCAGTAAAAGCCTCGCAGCTTTAAACAAGCTGCAATTACGGGGTTTTCATTGAAAAGCGACGATATGTGTTTTCCCGATCCTCACAAATTTGTTTTTAAGGAAAAGTTGCCATAACAGACTGTTTCATTGTACATGAAATCTACTTTTACCTTTTCACAAGCAACATAATTTTAGGGTTGTCTTTTTTTAAACGCGACTCCAGAATGAAGATTTGATTCGTGAACAATATAGGAAAAATGCACTTTATCACCATTTCCTTTTGTCCATTATTCTCCAAGAATATTCTCGTTACGAAGCCAAACCAGGCCCTGGTTTCTCGAAAAAACTTAAGTACATAATAATATTCATGAGTACATGCTCAACTCCAATGGAATACCATCAAACGTTGAAGGGAATTCGATTGAAGTTCACGTGGATTTCGTGTGATTTAAGTATGGTACTCAGATTTGAGTCTTAGAAAGTACTTAAGTTTTTTTTTCGAGAAACCGGGGCCAGGTCTTGGTTGTGAAAGGGTATTTGGGTGAATTGTACTTTACAAGGTCATTTACGTGGTCGAATCAAATGGACTTAGTGACGGGTAATGTTTGTGTTTCCAAGAAACGGTTACTAGGACGCTTGATTACTGTTTAAACAAACGTATTACGATGAATTATTCTGTCGTAGTACGGATCATGCATTGTTTGCTTCAAAAATAAATCGCTAATCAATTGACAACCCATTCCACTGGTGGTGAACTCGGACAAAGCGAGGAACATTTTTCATGAACACAAGGTACAGATACTTCATGTTTAAATGCGCGTTTAAAAACCAGTTTTACTAGTTTGAGCATGTACACAACGATTTGCACGTGTTTATCCGCCCAAAACAATATGGACGAATCGGAGAGACACTTAGAGGCTATTGTCAGTTTTGTTATTCTATTTCTCTAACTGATTCTGAAGTTGTTATTACAATTCTTGGAGTAGAAGTTTTTTTCCGATGTGAAAATCGTAGTTAACGTTTTTTGAAGGGGACTTGTACGGTTTATTTATGATACCGTGAACATTTTCAATGGCTGTTCGAATTGCAATGACTTTTGTCCTAACAATAGAATGGGTTTTCGGTTAAATATGGATAAATCGTAGGTGTTGTTATAAAATCCCGTAACTGCAGCTTCAATGAAGTTGAGTTTGTGACGTTTTAGATTTACGCCGACGAAGCACTAGTGTTTGTCCGAAAAAACGTCACTAGGTCTATATATACCGTAGTAGATAAAATTTATTCTTTTTCAAAGACGAATTAATGGTATACAATAATCATTTCCAAAACAATAGGCCTATCTGGTATTGCAGCCCCCAATTAGAAGGCTTTCAGTAATGACCACCATATAGATATAGTGCTTCGTTTGCCCGTCCGTCCGTTTTTCTACCCGTTCGCCAATTTGTCTAGCTGACTGCTCTAGATGTCAAAATACATTGATTTTATATGTTGAGAAGTTAAAATGTGTGTACTAATTAAGAAAATATGAAAAAAAAAATAATAAGAAAAAAGGAGCAAATTATTTTCAGTATAGATCTATTCTTCTTTTGATTCAATGTTTGCTATACGCACTTCAACGTCAATTACTCAAAACGTGGGAACGACGTCGTATTGTTTGGCGGCGATGTTATAAAGTCATGAAAACAGATCATGAGCGTAAACTTTTGTTTCAGGAGAAATGTAGTGAGACGTCTTTTTTTTAAACATTTTATCTTTAAGAAATCTAAAATATTGAAACAAATGGATTTAATTATAGTAGCACAAATATACTCCCCGTCATAAGAAAGTAGCCACTTGTCTAATGCAAATGGTCGCCAATTTTAGGATTATTCATAAATGTACCGAAATTAATACAAGAAATTGAAGCATGGCAAGTAAATCGAAAACAGTCGAATTACCCCATTAATTAGACTGTTTTCGATTTACTTGCCATGCCACAATTTTGAGACGATTCCAACACATCCAACGTCTACACGTGACGTCATTCCGACATGACAACCATTATCGGAACGACTACCCGTGAAATCGACAGAAAAATGCAAACGTTACAGATAGGCTAGATTGCTTCCTGAGTTGAGTTCTATCAGCAGTAGAGGCTGATTAACGGATTAGACCATCCGTTTCAGACGTCTTGCGATACCCATAGTCTTGCTACGATGTTATTGACAACATTACCTTCAGTGGGTTAGACAGCATCTATTGTTTTCTAAGGACAATTGTATAGCATGTATTAATACCAACGGTGTTCACACTCGAGAATGTCTTGTAAAAGCGAATCTTATCCTTATCCACTTTCAGGAATTGTTACGGTAATAACAAGTATAGTAATACATTGACAATTATTGAAAGTAAAAGATTAAATGTGCATTTGTTAAATTTTATTCATGTACCGTATGCAGTCAAGGTGTTAATTGAAAAGGAAATGTACACAGTTAACTTTTCCCGTTAGTATACTTTAGAATGCATGCCCGTAGAAAGCAATTGCATATGGGCCCTGTTTGGGCCAGTGTCTAATATTGGGGGGGGGGGGTAGGGGGCTAAATTAGATTTGCCATAAGTTTTAAATGTGAAATGATGAAAATTCGGCATTTTTGCCAACTATGGGGGGCGGCTCCAGAGTCCCCCTGTTCGTACGGGCCTGGGATGTGTGAAACAGTGGATCCTCCTTAGAATAAATGGTGATAATGGTAATGACAAACATTACAGTATAGATCTGGAAACGTTCATTTAGGCTTTTGCGACCAACATGGATCCAGATCAGACTTTGCATGTGCACTGTCTGATCAAGATCCATTTTGTTCTCATTTAATAGCTTATTCTCCACCTGTACCAAATTTAAGAAGGCATAACGAAAATCTTACCGGTGAAACTCCAAGGTAACGATAGAAATGATGATGATGATGATGATGATGATGATGATGATGATGATGATGATGATGATGATGATGATGATGATGATGATGATGATGATGCTAATGATGATGATGATGATGATGATGATGATGATGTCATCTAATTGTCATCACCTGTCAGTAATTTATCTGAAAGGGGAGTTAGGCAGTACAAATTGATATATATTGAAACAAGTACCTGGTGCTCGAATTTGATGCCGGAAATATATGGTTAGATGCTCAAATCAGTGCGATATTACCGAATAAATGTTTAAATGTGCCGTTAAGTCCAGTGCAATCGATTAATTTATCAAACATGTGGTCATAAAACACCGTAGCTGGAAAAGAGAACATCGCAAACATGCTGTAACGTTGTCACGAAGAAACCGCACAATGATTTTCAATGACATGACACCAAAAACTGCCATTTACAGCCTTTATTTGTACATTAATTTTATATGTCTTTTTTGTTTACTTGCAATGCAAGTTGATAAACATAAACAGTGATATCGTACCATTTCGTTCGGGCGATTAAGATCAACCCACATGATCTCAATATGCGCTTTGTGCACTTGCAATCCGTTTATAACATTTGAAAATAATGATCGATAAAACTGATATTTTCGTGCGTATTATAAATCATATCTACATACCTTAGTAACTTCCATTTGAGTGCATCCTTTAAAAATAGACGGAAAGAGAAGTAAAACAAAATACCACGTGTATTGTTTACAAAAATCCGGATGTGACATGAAGTATCTGTAACTTGTGTTCATGAAAAATGTTCCTCGCTTTGTCCGAGTTCACCACCAGTGCATTCCTAACCGCCAATCTTGCAGAGTTAGTCGTCTACAGCGGCTTTCAAATTAGAACAGTGACTGTTCTTATCTGAAAGCTGATGCAGACGACTTAATTGAAGAAAATGTAAATTGAATTTGTGGATATCACAATACAGACGATATAGAGACAAAAGGAGAAAACACTACAAGCATTGGTCAGCGTTTTCTTCTATCTCGTCAATGTTTTCCCAAATATTTCCAAATGAGTGCGTCAAAAAGTAATCCCGAGTTTTCTCTGACGAAATTCGCTCTTTGATATGTTGATGTCGCTCATTAAATGAGCTCGTTAAATGAGCGACACCAACATACCAAAGAGCGAATTTCATCAGAGAAAACTCGGATTAGTCAAAAAGCGACCTCGGACATTGTTTGAGATGGATTTGGGTTGGTCTGCCTTCTGATTTTGGTTTTGTTGTCGGTCCTGTCGTTGTTTCTAAGATTTTCTTCTTTAAAGGAAACTATTAGTGTCCCAATTTGCTAGGGTCGGTCGAGTAACCTAAATCAAGCATATTTTCTTTTCATTTTTGCCTAACATGAACATTTCCTACAGGTTTATATCAATGAATTTATCTTCTGCTAGTCCTTTTATATTGTAACTTCTAAAACATTGTCATTTATAAAACTATTAACCAAGTAAAACAGTTAGACCATGTCTTGTCTAGATATAATTGAACATATAAATTAATAGAATTGACAGGATAAACACACGAGAATTCTGGTAACAAGCACTTCTCCTTTTTGACTTCATTATAGTCGCTCACCTTAATTATCATACAGTACTTAAAGGTGCATAACATTCCAATTTCATTTTTAAAGTATGTTATGATGCCACGATTGGTTATTTCAATGCATATAAATGCTTTCAGTACTTTGAAGTTGTTGCTTTTAATCGAAAAATACGCCTTTACAGTTGAGACAGAAACGACAAATTCCATATAAATCTTAACTGTGGTCCACAACATTTTGATTAATTCTAACACAAAAATATATATCCCTTGTAAACCGCGCGATCTGTTGGCTTGAAATTTTCAATATTTTCATTGTGCCCTTTCAGATAAATGAAAAATAAAAATTCATGAAACACTCTCTGTGAAATGTCAACTTCGACTGCAATCGTATTTTGTCGTTTTCTTTAGTCAATTCGACTCTTTTTGTCTCGCTACAAGATAGTGACTTTTGGAGAACATCGTGGTAAATGAAAAAAATGCTAACTTGTAACAAGCAACTTCACCATTTCCTACAAAATTTTCTGGACAAAAAAATCTAAAATTGTGTCGTCTGGTAATTGCTTTAACTTTTTTACAAACAAGACCAGGTTTTAACGTGCCACGAAGAATAAGCCTGGGAAAACATTAAGACAAAAGATGAAAATGCTGATTCTAAAATTTCGCCGTTTGGGAAAGGGTTAACGTATCAAGTTTGTGTTCACTTACATAATATTGTCGACTATTTCTATGAATTTTAAATCAAAATTGTGTTATCTAGAAAAAGTCTAACCACACTCAATCAACTTTTGTGTGTCATTTCTCGTAAAGCGCCCTCAGCTTGAAGCAGATGGAGCATGTTATATCTAGATCATAGACTTCTTAATAATTTATAAAGCGTCATATTCCTGATATTAAAATAGATCAAAAATAGCAATTCCAACGTGATATTGCGTATTTTTCCTCTTTGTAGTATTAATATTCTAGACATATCAGTGTCTCATATGTTACCAAATGCAAACAAGAGGGTCAGAATGACCCTATATCGCTCACCTGACTTTTTTGTTTTAAATCTAACATTTTATGTCGTATTCTCATACCTCTACATAGGTCCTCTAGGTACTGGTCGTTAGGAAAAAAGCTGTACGTCAAAATATTCTACAATTGGAGCACAGAAATGGATTTTAAACAAAGACCTATGTCACCTAAAAACTATAAGGTACTTTTTTGGGGATCAAGGACAACAACTGTGCAAAGTTTCATGATCCTAAGTCAAGCGGTTTCCCTAAGTCCAATAAGCCCCGCCCTGCCATGCCCACATTTTTACGAATTTAAAAACCTGTAACCAAATGTTAAAAATAATAACTCAAGGAACATTCCTGTCAAGTTTGGATCAAATTGGTCCAATGATTGATTTCAAAGAATTTTTTTTATGATTTCTCTAAGTCCGATAAGCCACGCCCTACCCTGCCTACATTTAATGTTTACGAACTTAGAATGAAATGCAGAGCCAGGGGCGAAATTTGAAAAGTGCCAGTAATTCCTAAACTGTGTTACATTTTCATTCCAAATACAAACATAAGCATTTTGTATGGTTTAGAATTTTGAATTAATGCATAATTATGGAAATATTTGACAAAAATTACCTCCCTTGCATATGAATATAGAGTAAAATAATATTTGTATTTTTTTCTTCTTGAAGCATAATCTTGAAATCCGGCACGGTGAATCAGCTTATGTGAAGTGTATTTACAAGTGTGTGTAATTTGATGCATTTCGTGAGGCTAGAAAGTGGTGTTTTCATTCTCAGTTCGTAAACCTTAATGATGAATAAAAAATTAGCATGCAAGCTTTGAAACGGCTCATACAAGGAACATTTCTGTTAGGTTTGATTCAAATTGGGCCAATGGTTAAGGAGATGTCCCGTCCTGCCACGCCCAAATATTTTGACGAATCTAAAAATTAATGAACAAATGTTGTTAAGAGTCACTCAAGGAACATTTCGGTCAGATTTGGCTCAAATTGGCCCAATGGTTGATTTTTTTAAAGAATTTTCTTATGATTTCTCTAAGTCCGATAAGCACTGCCCTGCCACGCCCACATTTTTCGGCGAATCAAAAATTCGCGAACAAATATTGAAAAGGGTCATGAAAGGAACATTCCTGTCGAGTTAAGTCAGGATTGTCCCAATGGATAAGGAGGATAACATTTTTGAAGAATTATTTAACAATTTCTATAAAGAAGGATAAGACCCCCCCCCTCCCCCCTGCCACACCCATATATTTTTCACAAATCAAAATAATTATGGACAAATGTAGAAAATGGTAACTCAAAGAACATTCCTGCCAACTATGGTTCAAATTGGCCCATTGGTTGATTTTTAAAATATTTTCTTAAGATTTCTCTAAGTCCGATAAGCTCTGCCATGCCACGCCAACATTTTTCGACGAATCAAATATTCATGAACAAGTTTTGACTGTGGTCACCAAAGGATCATTCCTACCAAGTTTGGTCAGGATTGGCTCAGTGGTTAAGGATAAGAAGATTTTTAAGAAATTGTGAACGGACAGACGGACAGATGGAAGGACAAACGGACAAACGGACAGACGGGCGACGGACGGTGAGTGACCACAATAGCTCACCATGAACACTTCGTGCTCAGGTGAGCCAATAGATGATAAATCTTCGCCCGAAGCAAATGGTGTCACTCCTGTGTTATTGATTAAAAGGCTATGTTTGGCTGCGCGCAGCTCATCTCTGTGGTTTGGTCAAACCGCGAGACTTAATGTATGAGACAGAACGTCATTTAAGCATTTAATTCCATTTATTAAAGCGTTTTTTTTTATTTCGTCAGAGAATTCATCCCTTCCTTTCTTCTGTTAAAACGTCAGAAATATAGATTTGACGAAGTCTAATGCCATTTCAACATTATTTCATTAATATCGAGGCAGATAGAGGACATAGCCACGTAGCCACGCACTCATTGATTATATCACCCAAGAACTGCCAAAACATCCTCTCCTTATCTCCAGTTGCTCATTCCATTTAAATTTACGACTATAGTTCCATTGGTGGGAGACAAATGTCGAAAAGGATTTTCCAGAGATCGGAATAGGGACCCCGTGATAAAAAGTACGACATGCTAACAACTACGCTATGGTTAAGCGAATGAAAGTGTTGCTTTTACTGTTCATGTTTTGCACTCAAATCATTGTGTTCTAACCTAAAACATCTTATTTTAGTTAAGTCCAATATCCCTGTATCTGATGTTGGCGACAATAACATAAGTGTTTACTTTTTTAAAACATAAGAAGCGTGAATAGCCTACTACATGTATACCAACGTTCCGGCTTTGCCTTCATATCATCAATTTGATAGTAAAAATGTTAAAGTCCTCCATTTTTATGAGGATGATGAGGAATACAATCGAAGCTGACCACCTCATTGGCTAGGACGCTAAATTGCATGACGATAAACAGTGTGAAGAACTTTGACTGTCTTCATTTCGAATTCATTTGAGTGGAAAGTATGTTTAAGTCGTACTAATTATTCTGTCGGTGGATGGAAAGAAACAATACTAAATAAAACTATTTCGGAAAAAAAACACAGAAATTGATATATTGTAGGAATAGGGGAAAATTGCTCGGTCTTTCCTTTTATGACTATTCCGCAGTTATGAAAGTATTTGATAAACCAAAAAATGGCAAATATCATTTTAATCAAAACTGAAATAATATCAGATGGCTTAAACTAAAACGAGTTTTTAATGTATAATGATTTACAGTTTTTACGTCCTTACAATACATGCACCTTAACGATTTTAAATTAAAATAAATGTCAATATTAAAATAGAAATGGCACAATTTGATTTAAACTTTTTACAAAACGGTCATTTCTGGAATAGACGTTCGCACGTTGGCAGGACGATTTGAAGTTTTGATATATCCCTCTTTGGCATCGCTTTGTAAAGTGTTTCCTTTAAGCTTTTGATTAACGTTAACATTTGCACAATGATCCTCTTCGAGTTTGCAATAATCATTTGATTTTGTAGCTTGATTATACGCATTACGATTATCTTCTCTCTTAGTAGAGATGCTTTCTTCGAGTCTACGATAATCTTTTGTGTCATGATCATTGGATGGTACGACATCTTCTAGCCGACTGTAATCGTTGTTGTATTTTGTTGCATCATGTGTGACGTCGTCTGCATCTTTGTCCACCGCAATACTTTCTTGACTATAGTAACCCACATTCACTGTACCCCCATCATGTGACGTAGCGCTGTACTGCATGCGGAAATCCTGAAACAAATATAACACTGCTTTCAACAAATAATCTGCCGAGCCCGGATAGCTCAGTCGGTTACGTCGGAGTCTGTCAATCCAGGGGTCTCGAGTTCGAACCCCGACTCGGCCAGTATCCAATCTGACATATGACAAAAGTCATTTGTCTCTCACCAATTGGTGTTAATCATCTATGTGAGAGAGCAGCTGGAGGCTCGGTTTGGATATTGTGGTTGTACTGGTGCGAGAAATATCAGACACCCACGGTAAGGTGCTCCAGCCGCCGCGATATGACCATAGTTCTAAGTTGGAAACGGCGTAAAACCCCAATAAAATTAAAATTCAACAAATAATCTCGTATCTACAGCTTCTTTAGAGCTGTAGATGCGAGGTTTTTGTTGAAAAGCGACGATAACCAGTGCAGTTTTCGTTAGTGATCTAGGATTGATTTATTAATTCATTTTGTGGCGAAATATAGTTGAATCCTCGCGTAAATCGACCGACCAATCATCGATCGATTGGTTGACTGATCGATCATTTAGTAATAGAAATTAATATCAAAGGATAAAATAATTGTTTCATACCAAGGGAAGTAACTAACTGATAGAAAAGAACGTAATGCAGAAAAAGTTGTCGTTCTTTACTTACAGAAACTTTGTTCTTCATAGCAGATTTCTCGTCCCTGTTCCCGCTTTTTCGGTACTTTATGTAGACTCCGCTGAAAAAAGTTTGGAATATTTGGCATGTGATATGAAAGGTCAATGCAATATGTGAAAGTGTCATTAAGGCCGTCCATCCCTAATGAGATTCAAGTGACGTCGGAATTATTCAGGCGACATCGTAAACATTTGGCGGTGGAACGATCCACCGCCGAATGTTCGGCGGTGGAACGTTCCACCTCCGAATGTTTCCGACGACGATCGAATTCGTTCGTATACGTGACGAGTGTGTGTGATGTCCAAAGAAAATGTTCCGAAGTCGCATGAATCTCAGTAGGGGTAGACTAACTTAATTGAAGAGCTTGTATTCCCGCCCTGCGTTCAACACTTATATGAACCGCGGAAAAATGTTACTTTGACCAAAGTCATCAATTTATTTTACTAAATATAAAAATCTATGTTTGTTGGTTTGGTGAAAAAATATATGCAAGTAGATCTAGTAAAATTATCTGTCTAGGATCGCAATTTTGTTAATGGTACATTGTTAGGGATTAATATCTTTACAAGCTTACATTGAAGAAAGATTTGATTAATAATAACAGCTAAGAAATTCACTCAAATATATTAGTCGTCTGTATTAATAATTATAAAATGGTTAATACCATCATCCTATTCTAGGAAGTACGGTTTAAGCCAAAGACAACTTGAAATATATTTTCACGAAAAAACACCAACATTCAGAATTCGTTTTTTCCTAATGTTTATCAAAAGCGTTCATCTCAATGTCAGCAAAACAATGCAAATGTATCATTTGACAATGGGTTATACTTACATAATCAATAAAGCGACCAGTGATATGATACCCGCCACAACAATAAGCGCTATCGTCCATAACTCTAAAGTGCCACCAACCACCACTTGAAGAATCCTGTCTGTTTCATTCATACTTATGACGTCGGTAAGGTTCTCGATGGTCGGCGCTTCTAGTCTACACTTGCTGGCTATCCGGTCTATCTCACAGTCACTTAAGTTATGGTTCTCCGCAAATGAAACGAATTTGTTGAAGTCAAATCGAGGCGGGGGACACGGTGCGCATGACAGGAAGTTGTTGGTTTCGTCGGTATTTCTGCCCGAAATGAAACAGGAGCATGCTGGAGCGGTGTAACCCGCCAACATCTTACACGAACTGAAAAACAGAAAAGAAATATACATTGTAATTGAGCCAGGATCTAGAAAAAATCCCTTAAAGGTACTCTTTCCAGGTTGTCGGAGATAAAAGAAATACATTCAAGAAATCTGCCCAAGTAAATTTCAAAGGAAGTCCATTTAGTCCGTCAAAATCAAATCTGTATATCATCGACTGATCCGCCATTTTAAAGAAACATGTATGGGGAACTGGACCTAGATAAATAGTAATTTAAGATTGGTATCAGCGCTATATTTTTTTTTATCTTTTTGGTCCTAGATAATGTAATGTACTACTCAGCAATGCATTCTCTGACTGTCCCCGTGTTGCTCTGATCCCTTAAAAGCCTCGCATGGGCAACTTTAACACTTTTGAGCCCAGTATGATTCTAGATCCCAGCCACTCTCTTGCACACGGTTCATTCATTACATTCACCTCTGTGGTTGCCTCAGAGAGTATTGCGTCATCATCTGCTAGATTACGTCACTTTCTATCACATCAAACTGGCAATAACAAATAATTTTTCTTTTCCGAAGTCCAAAATGTATCATACTTCACGTTGCTTAAAATTTAATATCATTTTCCAACGATAATAATTTGATTTTTTTTAAATTGATGTCATTCATTCAAATTTTCTGTACGTTTCATTCTGATAGGGAACGATTTTATCCAGCTAACTGTGGCGTATCTCGGACAAACAATTGTATTTCGTAAGTGTTGTTATAAAATCTCGCAACAACGACTTGATTCAAGCCATAGATTCGATATTATATAACAACACTGACGATTTATCAAAACAAAACAGTAAACCTAGTCTATTTTTAGCACAAAATTCCTGCCATTGGTAAGGAGGCTTGAGAAAATAGTTCCATTTTATATGGGTAAATTCATCAGTTATAATAACTTTCAAATGTACCCAGAGTCATCAATTCTTTGTCCACTTTATTATGTTACACATGAAACAGTTTAACAGTAATAATACACGTTTTCCTCGGTTTGACAAGATTCTTGTCATTCAGCCGCCCAGCCCGTTGCAGAGATGTATGGTGAGTGTAACGAACGACAACTCTGCTCGGAGATTGGATCCCAGCCTGATAAGGAACAATATTGTCCTTCAATAGTTTCTTTTCGTCATGATTTGAAGCAATGATAAACCATCAGCAGGGAGCTCGGACAAATTGCATAGGCTGATCTGGAAGCATACCGGTAGTTGTTAAGTTGATTTTCAATGGTCAGATCCCGGCTCATATAAATATATTACAATCCCGAAAGTTGTTACATGTTTTTACATGTTTTAAACGCTGGTATTTTTCTACCATCACCATTTTAGACAATCATATCATGAATACATATTTCTCAAACTGAATTTACGAGTTTTTAACCTCTAACTAAGGAAATTTGTTATTAAATTTTTAGGGGGCCGGGACATTATGCAACAGCCCGGCGTCGTTTACGTGGACAAAAACTTGGACCTGACTTATATCTCGGTACCTTGTGACGCTGGAGTTAACCCTATACCATACTGCAAAATTTTAGGATGATCGACTTCAAACACTGCCACAAATGACAAAATGGATGTTATAAAAGATAGAATTTGTGTAAAATATGGCATAGAAAATATTGAGACAAAAGGAGAAACTGCTGATTATCAGCAGTTTCTTCTTTTGTTTAAATGTTTTCCCTATCCCTTTCTAATAGAGACGTCAAAACCAGGTCTTGTTTGGGAAAGGGTTAAGTATACTTCTAAAACTTAAAGTTTACCTATATCTCAAGCACTATTACAGATATAGCTTTGATATTTCACACCGTCCGTCCAAGACTTTTAGGACAAAGACATTTGACCTTGCAGCATTGACCTCGGAGTTTGACCTACTTTAACGATAACTTGACTTTGACCTATATCGTACGCTCTATTAAATAGACATCATTGATATTACCTCCCGCCAGGATCTTGCGTATCGTCGCTTTTCAACAAAGACCTCGTAACTTCAGCTTGTTTAAAGCTGTAGTTACGAGTTTTTGTTGAAAAGCAGCGATATAGAAATAGCGTTTTGTCTCTAGACGTTGACCATGGCGTTTGACCTACTTTTAATCTTATGTCCTAGTAAATAAATACCTCTTTCAAAGACCTTTCATTTGGGACTATGACCTATCTAATCATTTTGTGACCTTAACCTTCGACATTGACCATTTTTTCTGACAAGCTCCCTTCTAGGCGAACTACGTTTTCCGTGGATAAACTTGCCCTACTACTATGAAATGAATACTGTTTATCTGAGATGTAGAAAATCTAAAGAAGAAAACTTCGTGATATATTTGTTTCTCTGTTCTTTAACTAATATTCCATGCTTGTTGTAATTTGAAAATGAAAAATGGAGAAAGTACACTTTTCATTTGATGATAATTCGTTGTCTGGTGTATTTTACCTAATATTAGACTTTTCTTGTTGCATTTGTGTTCCACAATTTAAACCAATTGAAAAGCTAGTGCAGCCGACAAAAAGATTTTCAAAGAGATTGGATATGAGTAGCCTAGAATATTGCATAGGAAACGGAATCCAAATGAGAAATAATTATTGCTGGTTATCAAAACCACTGCTTGTTTGGAAAAAATAATATTTAGACTTCAATTCATCTCACCATGACCTTTTCATACACTATAAATGATAAAGGAAGCCTTCCTGTTTCATCCACGATTTTGGAAATGCGCACTTAAGAAATTTCACACAGATAATATGGCATACAAAGCCCCTCTCCATTGGTACACTGAACACTTATTACGCAATATGTAGGCCTTTCTGTTCAAATCTGGTAACTGCAGCTCGTTTTAAGGTTTTTGTTGAAAGGCGACGATATGTAATACAAAATGTTTATTTTAGTATCACATTTTAAAGTGTCCGCCGGTTTATAGGTTTATTAGACTTTTAATTTAGACTTTCTTAAAGCCTAAACCTAAAATAGTTGCCAATAACAATAATACATTTCTTTTTAACTTGTTTTGGGGCTATCCTAGTTACGATCCCGAATTCCCGGAATCAACGAGTTGATAAGCTCGTGGATGCTTAGATTTTCGGCATATTTTTCTCAGAACTCCAAAAATCAGCGAGCTTCACCCCCTCCCCCCCCCCCCCCCCCCTCCCCAAAAAATACGGAAATGACCAACATTCTTCATTCTCTAATTCCTGGCGATTCGTGGCCTTCGTGATGACCTCCTATCCGATATAGGCTACTGTAATACTACCGATTCGTAAATCCCCGAAATAGTTGAGAATTAATTACGATTAGGAATTTGTTGCAAATTACCTACGATATTTTTATTCGGGAATTTGTAGCGAAAGTTTTGAACTGTTAAAAGATCCGATCCCGAATTCCCAAATCAAAAGTATTGTATGTGATTACTCAAGAATAAGGAATGATTTTCGCGGGCTCGTGTGCTAAAAATAGATTTCTGATGGGAAATCCCTCAACAACGTTTGCCGGGTACCAGTCTAATATTTTGTTTATCGGTCACGAATCGGACAATTTTTTCGTACCAGTGTTAGCGAAAAATTATCATTTTCAAGCGAGATATTAGTCGATCATAGATAATGCAGGCGGGAACTAAAACTACGAAACATTGCGCATTTTCAACATGCAACATTGATTCCAGATACGGAGACAGACCAGAAATGACAAACGTTTTTTCTTGACATTCCTCAGCAGCTTAATCAGAAAAAAACATCGAACAGTCTAAAAGTAAAGTAGCTATGATCATGAAACTTCGCAGGTAGATAGATCTCACCAAGGAGGAGTGCAACGTACAATGAGCATAACTCTACCTTGTGTATTTTATGAGTTATTGCCCTCTGTTGTAGGCCTATTGAAAGCCTATGGGGGTATCAAATCACATTCAGCGACAGATTCTAGTTTTTTCCCAGATAAATCCTTTCCTAAACAAGACCGGTTTTGACGTCCCCAACAGAAAAGTATTGTGAAAACATTGAGACAAAAGAAGAGAATGATGATCGACCAAATTGAAAAGACCTGCACAGCAAACAAAATGAGTGTGAATAACTTCTTTGGTTATTGATGATCATTCTACTTTTGCCTTGATATTTTCTCTGACATAAAACACTAAAAGTATTCACACCCGTTTTGTCATCTGCAGATTTTTTTCAGTTTGGCCGAACATGACATTTTGCGTTTTGGAAAGGGTAAGCGAGTACGCACGAGCGGCACGGCGAATCTAAGCTAGGCAGGACCGTATGTGTAAACACTACTTGTCAACTAGTTATTTCATAGTTACCTATCTTAAAAAGTACACGACAGTGCAGCAACCTTCTCAACTCTTAATTAGAATGTTTCTCAACAAATGATTACGGTAATCCAGCTCTTAGAACGTCATCTTCAGCAAGCTGATCGTGGAAAAACTTCGCGAGATACACAGCCATATTTGTACGATAGAGGATTCCCAATCTATTTTTAGACCAGTGAGGCGTGACGATGACGTATTTGTTTAAACGAAAAACCGAATCCTATTGCACAAATTACCTACCATCGTGTTACGAATCAGATAAGAACTTTAAGATATACCAACGAACCCGCTAGGAATCCATGGTTTTGTCAATTCGTAATATTTGTGGGGGGATTTGTGGTCATAGTGTGATTCCCCCTTTAACACGCTCATTTTTCTCTTTGCATTTCTCTGCTAAAGCAAATTACACGTATATGCATTTATGATACTCAACAGACTGAGCAATACACCATTAACATTTGACCATGGTGTGTCCTTACATAGGACAAATACCAAAACAAACGTAAATAACATAAATAACATTGCTTAGAAAAAAAAAAACACAAAAAAAAAACACACACACACACAGTAATTTCAAATGAGTGAACCCATTACCAAATTAAAAAGTTTCAGACTTATCCACGTTCAAAGATGCTACAGACCACAATTTCAAGAAAAAAACATTAACCAGGTCGTATTTGTGACACGTTGCAGAAAATAATGCTAAGTTCCACATGGAAATAATGCAACATTATCATCTCCGGTCATTGCTATACATGTAATCTGAGTTTCTCTGATGAAATTCGCTCTTTGACATGTTGATGTCGCTCATTTACATTTCATTCTTATTTCAATTGTTTGAAAATATGTCTTGATGCCAAGATTGTTAATTCTAATGAGCATAAATGCAATCATTTTTTAGAAGATGTTGCTGATAAGCGAAAAACATGCCTCTAAATGAGATAGATATCACAAATTCCATATAAATCAGAACTGTTGTCCAAAACAATTTTTGTTTGATTTTAGCAAAAGAAAATATATATATTTCTCGTAAACGGTGCAATATTTTGGCTTGAAATTTTCAGAATTTTCACTAGAAAATAATTATGCTCTTTCAGATAAAAATGAAAGTAAAATTTATGAAAAAATAATGTAAAATGTCACTTTAATATACATACATGTACACCCATATTGACAGTTTTGATACAGCATCAACTTCCTTCTACTTGAAACTCTTCAAATTCAGACTTTTTTCTAGATACATGTACAACTGAGCAGCCATGGACACATTCAGAAAGTACCTAAACTTGAGCATTTAACATGTTGAACGTCATTTTTGTTCCTGTGAGGGCAATTCTTTGAATCTGGTGTGAATTATAACAAACAATGAGATTGATTCGTGTTTTTCAATATAAGTTAATGCCTGAAATTCTCAGGCAATAATTAAATGACAAGGCTTCGTTTATCGCAGACAGTTGCTTTGTTTTTCACAATGTTTTCTCCGATTCTTTTTCTCGGTGAGCACCAAAAGGCGTCAATATATAGGAACGAATTTGATTTAATACTGAAATAAAAATAACAAGACTTACTTTAACTGTAGAAGATACAACAACTATTCAACTACTTCCTGGCGATAAAAAAAACAAACAAAAAAACTCCATTGTGCGTTTCCCACACTTGACAAAAATATGTCTGCCCGAAGTAGAGGACTTAATCTTCCTGACTTCCCTCTCACAACATCTCTCCCTTAACCCTTTCCTGGGCAAGATTTCCCGGCTTTATCATTCCTGGTCAAGAATGCTTTGGAAAGCGTTGAGAGGAAAGAAGAAAATGCTGATGCTTCTCCTTTTTATCTTAAAGATACACATTTACTGTTACTTACTTATTTTCTGGATAATTTGCTGAAGAAATAACTGTACATAAATGAAATATGGCCATTAATTTTCCTCTGTGCCAAATGTCAGCTCTGTCTGATCTGTATTGGCTTAGATTACGACGGATTTAAAACCCAATATCACATCATTTCGTAAACACTATCTGGCAGTATCTGCCCACTTTGAATATTTTACATATCTTTACACCGCTGCATGATTATCGATTTATGTCATTTGCTGTATGAATCTTGTATTCTGTCTTATAAAGTCTATAAACGGTGCGACAACATGCTAAAAGCCAACATCTGTGGATCATAAGGGATTTGGGCCTACGGATACTAATGTCACTTTAATATCTTACGTGCTTTGACATACCCATTTTCGCATGGTTACACGATTTCACGTCCATTTTTTGACAAATTCCGCAAAACCTCAAGACTATCGGGAACGATGTACCAATTAATTAATTAAGAGTTCGTACAGAAAATTTAAATTGGTATTAAATTATAGAGTTTTAAGACAGAAGAATAAATAGCGAAAGTTTAGCTGTTTAGACCAAAAAATGCACACACAATTAACACAGCTCTCAGAGTAACAGATAAGAGGAGCTGCAGGCAAATCCAAACCCCATGGTACTCATTTGAATCGTCACGATGAGACGATTCAAATGAGAACCCACAACATAGGGTTGGATGAACAGTAAATCAAATATCGCATTTTGAAAAGTCATCACATCTCCTAATCCGAGTTTTCTCTGATGAAATTCGCTCTTTGATATGTTGATGTCGCTCATTTAACGAGTTTTCTCTTATGAAATTCGCTATTTGATATGTTGATGTCGCTCATTTAAATGAGCGACATCAACATATCAAAGAGCGAATTTCATAAGAGAAAACTCGGATTACACCTCTCCTATCTGTAGCTTGTGCTCTGGCGCGGGTCAGAATCCCATTTCCGAGAAAGTTTGTTTTCCCAAGATGAGTCTCGTCATGACAGTTTGTTCTCTGTCTCGTCCGTACAAACCGATCCATCAAAATTCTGAAGGACTAACCTTTTCTCATAAAGGGATAGTTTTGAAAACTGTAAATAAGAATATTCGGAAACAATTTGAAACAGAGGAAAACGGTGATACAATAGTCCCAGCCGAAAATGACAGTGACGTAGGCTGATGTTTACTGCTGCAAAACCAATCAATTCGTCTGATTTGCACCGTTATAAACACGAACAGAGTTGATTGGTTGTCTAGTAGTAAACATTAGCCCACGTCACTGTCATTTTCGGCCGGTACTATTATAGGTATCATTTTCACAATGTTTTCTAGCCTGAAAGACAACAAAACATAAGATTTCATTAACATGAAAATGTCGTCTGCTACTTCTTTCAATTTGAACAGGTCCAATTTTTTGTCGTTTGGTAAATGTTAACCTATGATTTATACTATCGTATCGATGAGCGTGCGGTCATATGTCACAATGTAATTGATCAGGGACAGGTCAGTCGGGCTTGATTTTATTATCAATATAAATCGTCGCTTTTCAACGAAAACCTCGTAACTGCAGCTTGTTTTAAAGCTGCAGGTACGAGGTTTCCTTTGAAAAACAGCGAAATACTGGTTTGCTTTTGCTTAAGCTGTATACAATGATCAGCCCGTTTAAAGGATCCCGTTTCACCAATTCCAACACGAATATTGTTTGCATTATCTTGAACATAATTACAATTTTAATATTCTATCTAATTCTAACAACCATAAAAGGATGTGGTCTGGAAAAGGGTTAACAGACAATGCTGATGTTCAAAGCAAAGTGAATGGATGAACGCCATGATACCATGGTCGTTGTCTATGTGCTATGTACGTCGACCAATGAAATCACCTCCAATGGGCGTGGTCGATAAGTTGAGTCATATTTCTCAGTTTTCCTGGTTGTTTGATCAATGGTATTTTAACCCATTACCAAACAACGACACTTTTTGACCCCCTATAAGATAATGGCTTTGAAAAACATTGTGGAAAAAGAAGAGAATGCTTGTAACAAGCAATTTCTTCATTTCTAAAAAAAATATACTCAGAAAGATCAAAGAATGTGAAATTTCATTCAGTTCATATTGTAGTCTTCAGCATCTTTGAGCTTGGAAAAGTCCAAAATTGTCATTTGGTAACTGGTTAACTTGGAAAATGTCAGAAAATGAAGTTTCTGTTCACAGTCACGTAATATCTACGCCTATTTATCTTTTGTGAAACATCCTCGGTTTGTTACGAATAAAGGCAAGATTCCATATAGGGATTGCAATGACTGTTGTGCTCAAATAGACTTGGTTTACCGTTATGTTTTGGTGAACCGTCGGTGTTGTTATAAAACCTCGTATCTACGGCTTGAATCAAGCCGTAGTTACGAGATTGTATAAAACAACACCCACGAAATACTATTTGTTTGTCCGAAATTACGTCGCTGTAAACTGGATAAAATTGTTTACTATTGGTCTATATTTTTGCCTATTTCCTATTGTGTAAGTGGCATAATCAAGCATTAAAGGGGTAAATCTGAAGTTTGACTCAAAAGGTTACAATTACGTTAAAATAAGCACTCTCAAAATACTTAAGAGATTGCGAAGGCTTGGCTCTTTGTTTGTCAACAAACGCTCTAGATAGTCTACGATAGAGTGTGCTTTTAAGTTTCGGGGATAAGCCGACAATTTAACCCATTACTAGGCGACAGAATGTA
Source organism: Fragum sueziense (assembly GCA_963680895.1). Lineage (NCBI taxonomy): Eukaryota > Metazoa > Mollusca > Bivalvia > Cardiida > Cardiidae > Fragum > Fragum sueziense. The sequence continues at coordinate 78,096,697 of OY804593.1, read as the reverse complement.
AGACTTTCGAATTTTCAATTGAAGCCTACAATTTCAAAAGAATGAACTGATATATTTTATTTGTATTTCTGGGAGGAAAACATTGTGGGAAATGAAGAAATTTCTTGCCACAAGCAATTTCTTCATTTTCCACAATATTTTCCAGGGACTTGATAAAGTGGGACAGGAAAGGGCGTCATTATGTGGGAATGGAAGAAAGCTTTATCAAAACGACGAAATTAAAGACTACAATATAATCAACTGTACACCACTCTCAGACACAAAAGTATCATAATATTTTCAGAGACTGTTCTATGTATTAGCATAGAAAACGCTGATGGAAATTGTAAAAGTCCTGATCATCATTAGTGTCCTTTATTCTCCGAATGTTTGGTATTGTATTTTAGTTGCTCCAACTTTCTCATCCATCCCTATCTAACTACGTCCTTACTGCTATATCTAGTAGAAAAAGCGAATAAAGAAACTAACATTGATTTGATTAATTAGGGGTTTAAGCAGTTTTCAACAACTATTGACATATCGCAGCGGCTGTGGCACCCAACCGTGTATTCCTGTCATTTCTCACACCAGTACTACTGCATTTTGAATGAAAGCATATTAATTATATGTTATCAGTGTCTAAATAATTTCCATTGCTGTTGTTGCTGCTTTCTTTTTTTGTTGTTTGAGGGGTGGGATGGTATTAAGGATGTCATACACCCGGTCTTGTTTGGGAAAGGGATATTTTTTTTCCACAACATGCTCTGTCTTTGATGTTTATATTAGAAAAAAGCTAAACTAAAATTGTAAATGTATGGTGTGAATAATAAATGCTGATAACCAGTATTGTATCCCCTTATCCTAACATTTTCTGTGCTTTATTGTTCACAAATTCTATATCACTGGGGAGCTAGAGTCATTGTCCTGGATATTGGGGGGGGGGGGGGGGGGCTAATTTGGATTTTCCCAAAATTTTCAGTGTAAACTTAAGAAAATTTGGCATTTTTTGCCAATGTTGGGGGGCTTAGCCCCCCCCCCCCCTGTTCCTACGGGCCGGTTAAAAGTAATGAATACCCATTCTATTGTCTGATTCAGCTTCTAAATCACAACAGTGTTCATTATTATCTTTGCGAAAGGGTTTAGAGAAGGAGGGATTGCCAGGCGGACAGACATACAACCAGAAAGATCGATAGAACCCGGGTAGAACTAATATGTACAGAAGACACAGTCTGATCATAACTGAACAACACTTGTACAGGAAAAGAAAAGAATAAGTGACCTTATGCACAAATAGACAGAGAGATAAAAATACTTTTTGGCATGACAGATAGATGTTGAGAAAACAAAGACAGAGAAAGAAAATATTTTCGATATTAATGATTAAGTCATTTAATCAACTTACCATTTCGGAAATACTTCACACGAAGGTAAACATAATGACAAATGGATTCCGAGAATCGTCATAGAAACCACCATTAAACAGGTGTAACATTTCACTTTAATCGATGAGAGATGCTACATTATACATAACTAATATTGATTTTATACAGGTATCACGCGTCAAAGTCAGGACAGGGAGATAATACTGACAGAACTACTTGTGGTATTAATTTTTTGTCTCCCTTATACTAATTTAAGGGGGAATGCTCCAGTTTTTCGGAACACTCGGTCATTACTGTAGTAAATTAAATGTTTCGTACCAATAGTTTTCGCTACCATATTTTCAATGATATAACACATCATTACAATTTACCATTTTCGATGGTAAAAGTGTATTTATTATGCGAAACTGATTTCCTCGAGATGGAAATCGATTATTTAGAGCAAGACAGTCGTAAATGTGTATGCAGTTACCACTGTTTTGCATCATTTTATTCATGTGTAGCTGATAGAAATTGCTGTAATTCACTATTAAGTGCGCTGACCTACACATTTTCTTTTTGAATTATTACCAGGGCATGTTGCTTAATACAATGAGGGAGTTTTATCAAATTCTATTACGTAGAACTTGAAATATTTTCAATAATATGCAAATTTTGACATAAAACATTCCAGCTTCGTTGATCAAACCGAACATGTGAGCATGCTGTTTTATACATTTACGCGTTTATAATAGCACATATTTTGGGTTTTATGTTCTTATCAAATGTAAGATGTTACTTTAAATCTGTTTTCGGGACTAAACGATGAATATACAGCATTTTATTAGCATTTTAGTGACCTTGGACAGGTGCAAGAAATTGTGCATTTTTTCGATTTAGGGGCATGTGATACGAATGCCTATAAAATTCAAACAAGATCGCTGACCATCCATTTTTATTCTATTTTTCAGTTGGTAATAACATGTAATTTCAACATACAAAATTTGAATAAATTCTATTATTGGGAAAAAATTTAGGAAACTTGAGCATTCCCCCTTAATGTTATTTCCTTTAACTGGAATTCCTTCATTTGACGTTATAATCTTCACTGGTGGTGAACTTAAACAATTTTCGCTACAACAAGGTATAGATATTTTGCGTTTAAATGTGAGTTTATAGATTTTTTTCTAATGACAATGAACTTGTTCCAAAAACATACCGGGTTTACCGTTTTGTATTGGCAAACTGTCGGTGTTGTTATAAAATCCCGTAACTACAGCTTCGATAAAGCCGTAGTTACGATATTTTATAACAACACCAACGGAATACATTGATCGCGAAAAAACGTCCCTCGCTTTGGCCGAGTTCCCTACCAGTGATCTTTGCTTCTTACAACTAGTCTAACGCAGATTTGGATTCACTAAAACCAAACGAAATACATGTATATCATTTTCAAACTCCAAATGATCTGAAAAGATGATATGTCAGACATTGAAGAGAAAACCTACTTCTTCGCGGTTTGATTCAAAATGATCAAAAAGGTAAAAAATATATAGTTCAAGCTCGATAACTGTCTGAAAATATTATCATAATAACGTTATAGAGGAAAATTATTGACCCGGCAGAGTGACCTTAACTGTACACAAAAATGGAAAAGTTTATTGTCCAGTTTAGATGGGAATGGTCCGTCGTTAATTTACGTAAAGGCGTGCACTGTATCCGTTATATACAACATTGTGCCGCCATGTGAAAATATACTAAAGGAAAAAAGAAAAGCAACAAAAAATAAATTTGATCATACGTTTTGTTTTTGTCTTTCTCAAAGTTACCCTAATTTGAATATTTTTTTCAATGCATAGAAAAACTTCATCATTTGACTTTCTAGTGTCAAAATTTCATCAAGGTCACAGGTTTTACGTGCCTTAAATATGCGCATTACTGAGAGTGTTTAGCGTCTACGTTAAATGCGTTCTTACATGCAATCCAATTTGACGTTTACGATTCCTAGCTGAAAAGTGATTGCTGTACTGTCCATGAATAGCATAAACAATTTTTCTCGATATAGTCCGTCTGATGACCTAGGTAAAAAATGATTTCGCTGCACCCCCCTAGGTACCAAGGTTGTTATATACCATTTTAAAGCTTGAAATATGCTGGATACGATGCACAATGTTGTCAAGTTGTAAACCTGTGCAGATCCCGTGTAAACGCACAAATATGTGGGTGGGGTAAGATAACATATGAATTATTTGAAATACATTTGTCAAGTAAAAATCGTCTTAAACCCAACAACTTAGGAATTCACTCCTTCAAATTCATAAAATTATTATGGAATAAACCAGAAGAAACATACAAAACACATTTCAACCGATTACGCGTAGAAATAAGGCTCAGATATATCGTCAATTTGCATATGGTGGGTGGGGTAATTTTGACACAGTAAAACACTTGACCACAAAAGCAAATAATCGCTTTATTGTTCCGTGAAACGTTTGTACAATCGTTTTTAGATTGAATACAACTTATTTGGATCTTAGCTGAACACATTCACCAAAAATCTTATCGGATATACACAAGAAACGGTTCTAGGCTTATCATGAAAGCACCCCCTGTTTCCCATTAAACTACAACATCGTCCGTCAAATGATTTCAAATAAGGCGGATTTGTATGGAGATCGCTGCACCCCTAACCCCCGATGTACCAAGGATGTTATATACCATTTTAAAGCTTTAAATATGCTGTATACAATGTACGATGTTGTCAAGTTGTAAACCTGTGCAGGTCCCGTGTAAACAAATACATATGTGGGTGGGGTAAGATAATATATAATATATTTAAAATAAATTTGTCATATAGAAATCGTTTTAAACCCAACAACTTAGGATATACTCATTCAAATTTATAAAATCATTATGGAATAATGCAGAAGAGACATGCAAAACACATTTCAACCGGTTATACGAGGTAATAAGGCTCAGATATCTCGTCTAATTGCATATGGTGGGTGGGGTAATTTAAACACAGTAAAACACTTGGTCATACAAACAAATAATCGCTTTATTGTTCCGTGAAACAGTTGTACAGTCGTCTTTAGATTGAATACAACTTATTCGGATCTTAGTAAATAATCTTTACTAAATATCGTATCAGATATAAACAAGATACAGTTCTAGGTTTATCTTGAAAGCGATCCAAATTCCCTGTAAATTACAACATCGTCCGTCAAATGATTTTAAATAAGGAGGTTTTTAAGGAGATCTCTGCACCCCTAACCCCTGATGTACCAAGGCTGTTATATACCAGTTTAAAGCTTGGAAAATGTTGGATACAATGCACGATGTTGTCAAGTTGTAAACCTGTGTAGGTCCCGTGTAAACACATAATTATGTGGATGGGGTAAGATAAGAAACAAATTATATGAAATACATTTGTCAAATTGAAATTGTCTTAAACCCAACAACTTAGGGCTTAGCAAATTCGAATTCATGATTTTATGATTGAATAAACCTGAAGGGATATACAGAAAACGTTTCAATTTATTATAGGCAGAAATAATGCTCATATATTTCGTAGAATTGCTCATGGCGGGTGGGGTGTTTTATACACAGTAATGTACGTAGCCACTCAAACAAATAATATCATTATTGTTCTGTGAAACGTTAGTCCAACCGTTTATAGATTAAATACAAACTTTTTTGGATCTTAGTAAAACATCTTCACCCAATATCTTAACAGATATATACAAGACAGGGTTTTAGACTGTACTTGAAAATGCCCCTTGTAATTTACAACATAGTCATTTAGATGATATCACTCATGTGGGCTATTGAAGGAGTTGCTGTGTCCGACCACAATTTACAAAATCTGTTACATACCACTTTAAAGCTTGATATATGCTGGATACAATGCACGATGTCGTTAAGTTGTAAACCTGTGGAGGTCCCGTGTAAACACATAAATATGTGGGTGGGGTAGGATAAACATTTTTTCAAATGCATTTGTCAAATATATATCGTCTTAAACCCACCCTTTTAGAAATGCGCTCATTCAAATGCATGGAATTATAATTGAAATTACCTGAAGAGATCTACTAAATACATTTCAATCGATGACACCAAGAAAAAAGCTACGGTGGATCAAGGATTTCTTCTAAATGAATCCATTTTTCTTCAATATTCGACCTGAATAAACAAATAAAAAAGTGATGTCAGTGTCCTTAGGTCTTGTTCCAAATTTCTGTTTTGGCCCTGGGCCGTTGGAATTAGGAAAATAGCGACGTTTTGTCGTAAATTGGGAAAAACTAAAACATGTATTGCAGCTATCAATTAGACTGTATGTATGTAAAATACACTTGTAAATACTCTTGTTTAAGAACATTCATCAAAACTGTATTCAAAAGGTTTGCAAATAAAGATATTGCCTTATCTTTGGGAAATCTGGGTGCTCATTGGGAATTTTCACACAATAATTGGATAATAACGATTAGATTGTGATCAGAAAAAATATTGCAGAGATTCTTTTTGTGGTGATTCTCACCACAGATGTGCTACCGGTGCACATAATTGCACAATGGCAGCTTACAATCGTGATGACTGCAGTGATTATGATAACCATGGACATCAACCATGTAACAGCTATTAAACTGATTGTAATGTGTAAGTCTCCAAAGTTGGGTTAAAACATAACATATAGGTGTAAGCTAAGACAAAAAGCTTTTAAGCAATTTTTGAGGACAGTTAATTCTTGATATAATGGTCTGATTTATTCGGAAGTGCAAATAGAGGAGTTAAATTGCAAGCCCAGATGATCAAAATATCTGAATTGTGTCCCTCGTTTCTCATTTTAATTGATTAATAAAAATAGAAAAATATCAAGAAATGAACAAAATAAAGGGAAACATGAACCCAACAAAACCATTCTCTAAAAGAGCCCGTCGAAGTCTTTTACTCCCAAAAGTTTCAAATAAAATACGTCCCCGTATTAATCATTACCGGACTATATTATCGATTTCAAGTTGACATATACATCTTTTTATGAATCTTTGCTGTCCTTAGAATTATCTGTATTACTTTTCCACATCAATTTAGAAACAAAACGAATGTTGTATGCGCCTATTCGATGTGTAAATCTGCTGTTGGCCGTCATCTTGGGCGCCATCATGTTATTAGTGTGTTGTCCAATGATACTACAGTAAAATATTTTTCATTCACAAATCAATATATCTTATTTAAAAATGCTAAAATATTTTCAAAAGATGTTCTTGCTCAGATGAACTGTCCATACAATATGTATTTTTGCTATATGACTATGGATACTTAAAACATAGATTATTGTAAGTTAGAGGTGAATATCGAACATATGAGAGCAGCTTAGAACTATTATGTCTTGTTTATATCTGTTCAATTGGGCGAAGATGTTGAACTAATCTCCAAATAATTTGTATTTAATCTATAAATGGTGTACGAACGTTTCACGGAATAATAAAATGACTATTTGTTTGTGTGGCTAAGTATTTAACTGTGTATAAATTACCCCCCCCCCCACACACACACACAAAAAAAACACACACACACAAACCGTATGCAAATTGACTAACTATCTGGAACTATTTCTGCGTATAACCGATTGAAATGTGTTTTGTATATCGCCTCCGGTCATTTCAATAATAATTTCATGCATTTGAAGAGTGAGAACATTTCTTGTGAGTTTAAGACGATTTATATTTGACAATTGCTTTTCAAAAAAAGTTATCTTACCCCACCCATATATTTGTATGCTTACACGGGACCTCCACATGTTTACAACTTTACAACATTGTGCATCGTATCCAGCCTATTTTAAGCTTTAAAATGGTACATAACAGCATGGGTACATCAAGGTCGGAATTAGCAACTCCTGTAATAGTCGCCTTGCGAGATATTAATTAAAAGACTATGTTGTAAGTAACAGCGGGTGGGTGGGAGATTTTCATGCGCATTCTGCAACTCTGTCTTGTATATATCTGATAAGATATTGGGTGAAGGTGGATGACTAAGATCCAAATAAGTTTGCATTTCATCTGTAAATGGTTAGACTGACGTTTCACAGAACTGCGGTAATTTGTTTGTGTGGCTACGTATATCACTGTGTATAAAACATCCCCGTCATATGCATTTTTACGAAATATCTGAGCATTATTTCTGCCTACAATCAATTGAAACGCTTTGTGTATATCCCTTCAGGTTATATCAATGATAATTTTATGAATTCGAATGTGCTAATTCCTAAGTGGTTGAGTTTAAGACAATTTTGATTTGACAAATGTATTTCAAATAATTCATGTTATTTTACCCCACCCACATACGTATTTGTTTACACGGGACCTGCACAGGTTTACAACTTGACAACATCGTATATTGTATTCAGCATATTCCAAGCTTTCAAATGGTATATAACAACCTTGGTGCATCGGGGGTTAGGGGTACAGAGATCTCCTTAACCCCCCCCCCCCACCCCCTTATTTGAAATAATTTGACGACGTTGTTGTAATATCAGGAACGTAGGAGGCACTTTCAATAAAAGCCTAGAACTATATATTGTTTATAACTGATTAAGTATTTGGTGTAGATGTTTAACGAAGATCCAAATAAGTTGTTTTCAATCTAAAAACGGTTGTACAAACGTTTCACGGAACAATAAAGCGATTATTTGTTCGTGTGGCTAAGTGTTTTACTGTGTATAAATTACCCCCACCCACCATATGCAATTTGACGAGATATCTGAGCTTTATTACCTCGTATAATCTGTTGAAATGTGTTTTGCATGTGTCTTCTGGTTTATTCCATAATAATTTTATGAATTTGAATGAATACATTCCTAAGCTAATGGGTTTAAAACGATTTTCATATGACAAATGTATTTCAGATATATCATATATTATATTACCCCACCCACATAAGTATTTGTTTACACGGGTCCTGCACGGGTTTACAACTTGACAACATCGTGCATAATATCCAACATATTTCAAGCTTTAAAATGGTATATGACAGTCTTGGTACATCGGGGATTAGGGGTGCAGCGATCTCCATAAAAATCCGCCTTATTTGAAATCATTTGACGGACGATGTTGTAAATTACAGGGAAATAGGGGGTACTTTCAAGATAAGCCTAGAACCGTTTCTTATGAATATCCGATTAGATTTTTGGTAAATGTGTTTTACTAAGATCCAAATAAGTTGTATTTAATCTAAAAACGGTTGTACAACGTTTCATGGAACAATAATGCGATAATTTGCTTTTGTGGCCAAGTGTTTTACTGTGTGAAAATTACCCCACCCACCATATGCAAATTGACCAAATATCTGAGCCTTACTTCTGCGTATAATCGGTTGAAATGTGTTTTGTATGTCTCTTCTGGTTTATTCAATAACTATTGTATGGATTCGAATGGGTACATTAGAAGGTTTTTGGGTTTTAAACGACTTTTATTTTACAAATGTATTTCAAATAATTTAAATGTTATCTTACCCCACCCACATATTTGTGTGTTTCTACGGGAACTGCACAGGTTTACAACTTGACAACATTGTGCATCGTATCCAGCATATTTCAAGCTTTAAAACGGTATATAACAACCTTGGTACCTAGGGGGGTGCAGCGAACTCCTTAAATAGCCCCCTTATTAGATTTCATCCGACGGACTAATAAGAGAATTTGTTTCCGTAGGAAAATAAGCGAAAGTTATGGTCCTGACGTCGTGACGTTAGACGTTGACGACAACTTTTCGGGCGACCGTCAGTTGTTCGGTTCGTTCTAAGACGTTATCTCATGCAACATTTTGTCAACCGATGTACACCAAAGTCAGTAGCAATTGCATTTTGAGATGTTCCATTTGTAAACATAACAATTGCTACCGGACGACGTCTTTGAATAAGTCGCAAAATGATATGAGGGGTTAAATCCAAACGAAAATCATTGCATTTTGTTGAGTCGACGTGCATCTACACAAATCAAAAGAGTTTTATGTAAAATTTGGGTTTTAAAGGTGTGCACGTGAAAAACGTGTAAACGTCTTTTTTGACGTTATCTCTTATGTAAGACAGGTTCTAACGTAAACACAAAGATCAATTTCAAGATAAAGTTTCACGCAATCATCAGTAACAACTTTTACTCAATAACATTAAAGAATTAAGAAAAATAACAAAAAATAGTTGTTGCATTTCTTCTTTCCTCTAGTACAAGATTTTATCTAATCTAGTCAAATAAAAATGTTAAGCTACCGTGGTCCATTTGGAACTAAGCTTTCGTTAAAATATGCGTAATTTAAAAAAATAATATTTAAATACAGTTCACATCCTGGTCATACCGTACAGATGGCGAAGGCTAACCAGGATCGGCATTTTTGCATATTCAGTTTACCAATTACCATTTTAAGATGACGCGACAAATGTATGCACGTGAAAATACTGTTAAGTCGTTGAATAATATGATTATTAGCTGTAAATAGGGGAGCATGCGAAGTGTTCGGCAAATCACGAGGGGTTCCGGCATACCTATCACCCCTGGACGATAAGTATGTTGACCTTTCCGCTTGGTCTGCTCTGCCGGGTCAAATCTCGCCGTCTATACTATCAAGTTGTGTTTTAAAGGGACATTTTCATTTCTACACACACTGACCACATGGGTTCAGTCCGAGCATTCCTAATAGAGTTTTGCGTCTTACGTGGACTTCGACTGTGGACATCGGACGTGGAGTTTTTATAGGGGGCCGTCTCAACATTTTCACATAACGGCACAATGCACTGGTAACGGTTTTAATGCCAAACAAAGCAAATGCCAGTTTAATGCATATTTTATTATCCATTTCGCCCGAATCTACATTTAGCTTTCAAAACATATATAAGATATTTTGTACTTGATAGGTATGTTACATTTTAGCGTCCGTGGAGCTAATGTCTAGTGTCGTCGGCATCGTCGTGACGGCGTGGCGACTTCACTTGAAGAACTTTAACATTGTCTATATCTCAGGCACCATTATAGATACAGCCGTGATATTTCACATATGGGTAAATATATTTCATTTGAGACTATGACCCTTGACCTTGTGACCTTGACTTAAGAGTTTGGCCTACTTTTAATAAACTTTAGAATTGTCTATATATATTGGGCACTATTAGAGTACATTGTATTTCATACATGAAATTATGTACCTCCTGCCAAGACCTTTCATTTGGGACCTAGACCTTTGACCTGTTGACACTGACATTGGAGTTAAGCTATTTCTTGACAAGCTGACGTATAGACGAGCTACGTTGTCCGCGGACTACTCTTATTTGTTTGTTTGTTTTTGTTTTCACATTAGACATTTACTGGACATTCTGTTTCGAATGACGTCTTCAAGGAATTGGTTCGTCTCCACTGTCCGTGGTTATTGCAGAAGCAGCTTGATCAGGGTGATCACGGAATGTCCGATGACAAATTACCCTGGTTTTGCCGCACTCCTTCAAAGGACGTATGGCTTATTCTTCGGATGAGCCAAATACTAGTAACCTCTCCGCATTAAAAAATAATCTTCATTTTTTTGGTCGTTTTTTCTTTTCGTTTGCAGAACGGTACCTATAAAGGGATATCTTTTACAGACAAAGTGAAGATTTTCGTGCCATGTTTTTATCATGTTTACAAAATAACATCGCTAATTAAGTAATCTTCATTTACGGCGAAAGGGGTTTCTTCGTAGCCATAAGGAGTTTCCAAATGGACTTACAAAGGTCGTGCCGGGCATAGTGGTACCAAATTGCACCCGAAAATTACAAAAAAGATATTCAATAAATCCGCTAATATGTTACCTGTTTAAACGTTTTCAGCAGAGTAAACGGGAAAAGGGAAAATTGCTGTGAATATCATAGAAGTGATGGGGATTAACGTTTTATCAAGTTTATTTATTATTAATTCTTTTTGTTTTTCCTTTTTTTCTTTTTTTTTACAAAAAAAAAAAAAAAAAAAAAAAAAAAAAAAAATCCACCAAGTCCAACAAATTCCTGACCCTTTTGCTTCCAACCAAATTCAAATCGTGCGCATGTTAACAAATTTATTGAAGATCTTCTGCAATTGTTGTTGTTGTTGCTACTGCTGCTGTTGTTAAGTTATTCCCCAATGTTGCTGTATTGTAGAAAAAGAAAAAAAATAGGCTGCCGATGTAAGATCAACGACATTGTGAACCTATATGTCGGTTTACGCAAACTGAATCTGTTTGCAACTTTCAACAAAATAACTTTCAACTTAATTGAGTGCATTTTGTAAAAGGTACAAATCAAACCAAGTGAATAATTCTAATATAATGAATAATTCTAAAACAATAAACACAATGTTATTCACTTTCAATTATGACAGGTACATTTTTACATGTACCGTTATGTTAAATGGCTGAGACGGCCCCCGATAAAAAGTCCACGTCCGATGTCCACAGTCGAAGTCTACGTAAGACGCAAAACTCTAATAGTCTAGTTTCATTATGTTTTAGTCCGTACCCGCAGAACACTTCCGGTAATCCGAGTCTTCTCTGATGAAAATTCGCTCGTTGATATTTGGATGTCGCTATTCACAAAAGAGCGCTGTCCCATTCAAAAACAAAAGAAAATTTCGAGACAGCGACATAACCTGTGTCGGAATTTTCTTTTGTTTTTGAATGGTACAGCGCTCTGATGTAAATAGCGACATCCAAATATCAAAGAGCGAATTTTCATCAGAGAAGACTCTGATTAACTTCCGGAGGCAAGTTACTAAAAATAGTAACAAATCGACATTATCAAAATGAGGCGCTCAAAAATGTGGAGAAAAAATGACGACGCACGTGCATTCAATATACAGCCATAAAGGGCACATGCATTCAATATACAGCGATAAAGCGAACTTTTAAGTGGAACAAAAACTATGAAATTGATTGAATTCGTTAATAGGCGGTAAGATGGTTATTTTACTCGATTTACAGTCAACCGTTCCCCGTTTAAAAATTTCGCCTCTTGCCTTTAAGGACGACTTCCGGAGGCTGTTGTGTGTGTGTGTGGGGGGGGGTCTTAGGTGAAACTTGTCCATTGCATGGTGAACCGCATAATCTAGAGGAAAAATGCTGTCAATGCATAGAAATAAAAAAAAAACTATGAAATGTACTAGACTTCATATCAACATTGTTTTTGAGCTCGTCTATGCAATACTCTGTGTTTATCTTTTACATGTAAAAGAGAAACAAAGTGCACTGGACGACAAGTTGGCATTGTCTTCGAGGACATACAAGATAATTATTCAAGACATTCGTGCTTCATGAATGATAAATATATTTTCAGTTTGATTAACTACTATGACTCTCTGTATGAATAGATATTATTCAAGTAGAAAGATCTTAGTCGAGATTAACAGAGTAAACGTCGCCGATCCTTCTCGGGAACAGAAACAATTTATCTTCCGTTTTCTTTTACCTTTTCCCAGAAGACCGAATTATAGACTGTTCCAATTTGAAAGCAACCGCAGATCAATACCAGAAAAAAGAAAAGAACTCGGTAAATCTTTGTAGAAAATAATTTAAACTCTTCGGACAAGCTCCGGAGTGAAGTCTAGTACATTTCATAGTTTTTTTTATTTCTATGCATTAACTGCTTAATCCAAAACTGTCACCAAACATTTGAAAGTTCTTCGACACTTCAAGATGTTACTAGAAACCTACGACATAAATATGAAATAAAAGCGGTGACTGTTCAGACCAAAATGACTTACAACTTTTTAATAGGACAGTAAAACATTAAAAAAAAGTTTTAACGCCTCTGAGAGAACGACTTGGAAATATCAAAAGAAAGCACAGAAATGATGTTAAAACTAGCCTTTTTTATTTAACCTCAACATTTTCTATGATAGGTTAACGGGAGGTATCCATGCTAAATATCGCAAGGATCAGAACAACAAGGGCGTTTAGTCAAATGTTGCATCGTTGTGTGATGCATTGTTTAAAGGCCAAAATCTAATGAGTTTTGGAGTGGAGGTCCACTACTATAAATATAAAGTGTGGGTAGGTATGGTTCGATACAGACTCGATATAGAAGGACAAAATGAATCTCATTTGAAATTTCTCTGGACAGAAATGACCAAGCCGTACAGGTTGACCAATCAATGCCGGGCCATGCGATATTTCTTTTGCCTCAATATTTTCCGAGTTATTTTCTAGACAAATCTTTACTTTGGCAACATCCATTTTGTCATCTACAGTAGTTATCCAAATGGAAGAGTCTAATTTCTGCCGTTTGGGAAAGGGTTAATCAATCGCTTGAATACGTAAATTATATTGACATCCCTTGTGTTTTAAATATACATGAGCTGGCGTCTGAAACAAGAAGACCCTCTACTCATGGTAGAGCTACAAAAAAGAGGGGGGGGGGGTTAGATTATTGTTCATCAAACCGTATACTGTGGGTAAGCATCAAAATCGTCTCGTCGAGACGATTCAAATGAGTGCCCACAACATTCACGGTGGATAATCACGTGATAAAATATTTTTAGAAAGTCTTCAATAATTTTGTTAACATGCCACCGATTTGAATTCGGTTTGAAGCAGAGAAGGTGGACAGACATCACGCATTAGATGGGCGTATTTTATTTTTTAAAAACCAACTGATAAAAAAGTTATTGAAGATAAAGCAACATTTTGTTTTATCTTCAATAACTTTTTTTATCATTTGATTCTTCAAAAATCCACCAGATCCACGTTATTCCTGACATTTTCCACCTTCTCTGCTTCAAACTGAATTCAAATTGGTCGAGTATTGACAAAGTTATTGAAGATTATCGGAAATTCTAAGTCACGTGATTATACACCGTGAATAAGAGGGGGAGATAGATTATTGTTCATCAAACCGTATACCGTGGGTACGCATCAAAATCGTCTCGTCGGGACGATTCAAATGACAAACAAAATTTAGGGTTTGGATTTGAAATAAAAATAGAATGTATTCATCCCCTCTGATCTGTTGCTCTGCTGGTGGCATACATACTTATCATTAAACTTGTCTGGATCCAGATCCGCCAGTGTATATATGTAAACGTAGTCTGATCAGGACCAATGGAACTCTTGAAACTGGCAGAGAGAAGCACAAATTGGACAAAACTGCACGCATTACCGGTTTAATCCCATTTGGTCTACTCCCAATTCATCTACTCCCTATTTGTCTACTATTTTGGACGTAATTCCCATTTCGTCTACTTTTTTATACTTTGTTTATGACTATGATATATGATTTTTGGCAATTGTTTGCATTTCTATTTCATTTGTGGATATATTGACGTACTTTCTTTTCTTAAAACAAAAAAAATATGTTGTTTGTTGAAGATTTGACATGAAAGTAGACGAGTTGGGACAGTAGACGAATTGGAACTCAAGGCACTAAAAGAGCAATAGACGAAATGGGAGTAGACCAATAGGGATGTTACCATATGTCCTAGTTGATCTAGACATATATAAGTTCCAAAAGCTTTAAGCGATCCTTTTCCCCAACAATAACCTATTTCCGAAAACGTTTAAAACTGCCGCAAATACAGCTTATTCTTGCAGTAGTTACAACATTTTGGAATGTAATCAATGGTTCCTAGACCAAAGAAAGATAATTTCCTTAGATAAATGATTGATTAGTTTAAATACCAATACAAGAAATAGGAATGGCATTAGATTTTGTGCTAAAATAGACTTGGTTTACCGTTATGTTTTGACAAACCGTCAGTGTTGTTATAGAATATCGTAACTGCGGCTTGAATCAAGCCGTAGTTACGAGATTTTATAACAACATATATGGAAATACTACTGTTTGTCCGAAATTACGTCACTGTTAACTTGATAAAATCGTTTCCTATTAAGGAGCTCTTAAAACTTAAGCGAAAATTCAATATTTGAAAACAATTGCAAATCATTCTAGGATGGATATAAGAACTTGCTTGTTTTTGACGATCATTTCCTTCTATTCGTATGAGAGTTGTGTCACTGCTTCAGTAAATTTTGGGAAGACAGTGGATGCAAAAACAGTTGCACGTTTTTATGAAACGTCATTTGGAGATTGTTTGGAGGAGTGTAGACGAAGGCCAGCCTGCCAATCCGTCAGCTATTTACGCCGATTCCTTTTATGTAGACTGAAAGAATTTATAGATCCGGATAACTATAAAGTGCGATTACGTCGAAAAGCAGTAAATGTGATGGTGAAGGACTATTCCGAAATGGGACAGGTTTGTCAATCAGATCGATGCTTTTCAGCATAAAACTCGTAACTGCAGCTTAAGACCAGCTGCAGTTACGAGGTTTTTGTTGAAAAGCGATGATGCCTCGTGCCGATTTTACCAGCATTTCTATATGTTTGCCTAAATCAAAATTACATAACAAGCAATCTTATTGGACGTCTTGTTTTGTAATTTTAAAATTACACTTAGAGTTTGATTGGATGGTGCAGGCCCCCATGCTGCCCATGTTTTAACTTTTTTCTTATTAGTTTTACGTTTGGAAATTTCTGTCACGGAAAGTTTACATACAATTTATACATGAAACACGCTAAAAATAAAGCTCGAAATACATACATTAGAAGTATTTTACAAGCCATGTTTAAGTTGCAAGAAAGCGAGAGCATGTTTTCTCTGTTTTAGACTGTTTGGAAACTAATCGCGGATCCAGGGGTTGAGCTAGGGGACCATGGGACCCTCTCAAATTAGTAAAGTAGGCTTATTGAAGTTGTATTTCAGGAATTTTACAATCGCCAATGGAGTCGGGTCTACCTGGAAAAACCGGGCCCTCTTATACGCAAAAAACGACGCGACGCTGAACTCGCCGAAACACAAGCTTCAAAGTGACATTTCACATTAAATTTTATTTCATTTTTTAAAAGTATGTCTTGATGCAAAGATTGTTAATTCTAATGCGTAGAAATGCTATCCGTTTTTCGAAGTTGTTATTTATAAGCGAAAATACGCCTTCAAAGTTGAGACAGAAATGACAAATTCTATATAAATCTGAACTGTTGTCCACAACAATTTGTTCAATTTTAGCACAAAAATATATATTTTTCGTAAACGGTTCAATATTTTGGCTTGAACTTTACAGAATTTTCACAGGAAAACATGGTCTTTCAGATAGATTAAAGTAGAATTTATATGAAAATTATTCTGAAATGTCACTTAGGTATCGGTTTTCGTACTGTAATACCTTGAAATTTTTTTAATGCTATAGGCCTCTTGCCCCTTATGACACATCAAACCGGGTCTTGGTTTGAAAAGATAACAAATGAACATATCATCGCTTTCCAACAAAACCCTTGTAATTGCAGCTTGTTTTAGGCTGCAGCAACTAGGTTTTTGTTGAAGAGCAGCGTTACGATTTGAATTGCAGGTGGGTTGCGGCGCTGCAGTATGTACCGGAAGTGACGTTTGTGACAGTGTACGAGAACAGTGCGTCGTTAAGGGTAAGTACATAGATGTCACCACAGGGGATTACGTGACACATCGAATGCATTATACAAGTGGGGGATAGCAATGAATTTTGTGCAAAAATAGACTTAGTTTAACGTTTTGTTTTGATAAACCGCTGGTATTGTTTTAAAATATCGTCATTATGGCTTGAATCAAGCAGTAGTTACGAGACTGTATAACAACAACTATAAAATACTATTTTTGTCCAAAATTACGTTACGATTAACTGGATAAAATTGTGACCTGTCGGATGCATTGTGCAAGAAATCTGTCGTGTTTGATGGATCTTTTACAACAATTATCGTTGATAATACTGGGCCAAGGTCATGCTTATTTTTTGTAATTTTAGTTCGTTCCTTGAAGAAAATAAATGACTAAAAGTTTTTTACGAGTCCGAGGCGATAAAATAAATAATCTACGAGGACGACAAAAGCCAAATTCAGATAGATAACATCTTAGGTGAAACTGCGGAAGGCATACTTACATCAACCCCCCTATCGCAACTCTTATTCAATGTTTGCACCCCTGAAATCATACACGGCTCAATTTTTGTTTTTCATTTTTCTCAGAAACGAAAGCAATTTGATAGCATCTCCATTCTTTAATGACACCATATACATGTAGATCGCAACGACATCATAATGTGTTTATCATATGAACGTGCATATTAGTCTAGAATTGCAAAGTTAAACACATCTTTCTAGAACTTATTCGTGGCAATATTCCCAAGCATCTGATTGTTTCCATAACATATGACATGTAGGCCCCTAACTTTAAAGTACGCAACCCATCATTACCACTAAAGAGCCAGAGGCGAAATTTCAAAAGTGCCAGTAATTCCTAAACTGTGCTACATTTCCATTCCAAATACAAACATAAGTATTTTGAACGGTTTAGAACTTTGAATTAAAGCATACTTATGGAAATATTTGACAAAAATGTTCAAAATTACCTGCCTTGCAAATGAATATAGAGCAAAATAGTATTTGTAAATTATTTTCTACTTGTAACATAATCTTGAAAGCCGGCACGGTGAATCAACTTATGTGAAGTGTATTTACAAGTGTGGGTAACTTGATGCATTTCGTATGACCAGAAAGTGGTGAGTAGCCAATAAACAATAGGCTATTTCATTTACAAAGAGATGTCAGGCGATTGATTTAAGATTTAAATCAAGTTATGAGATAAATTACCTATTTAAGATGACGTATCTATCATTTTTACATAGTTAATCGGATTGATTACGGTATAATTCATTAAAACAAATTGTAAACATCTGCCACTCCCGATTGTCATATATTGATAATCACTCTTAATGAATAGATATCATTTTTAACTGAAATCATTTGAACTGAACAACAATCGAATAGGATATATCGAGGAGATTCTCTAAGATTTCGGCTCAACGATCTTCGATTGAACAAAAAAGTCTATAATGATTCGGTTAATACTCCTGTAATACGTATTTTGTTTTTCGTTACAGAATGTGGAATATTGAATGCGCCAAACAACGGCCTAGTGATAGGTAACACGATGTCTATTGGTTCTAAAGCAGTATTAGACTGTAACATCGGTACATACTATCCAGTCTATCAGGATCTACCCGCGTGGACGGTGTGCCAGACTAATGGAACATGGACTATAACTTCCGTTGAATGTTATATAGATTATTATTATTATTACTAAATTATTAGTTAAAAACTATTTAACATCGATTTGGAATGAAAACTAGAAGCTTATTTAATTCTTTCTCGATTCTGCTTACTGGGAAATATACAAGTAGGCCTACAGACGAAAAAGTCCGTGTAATTCAGGCCCGTAGGAAGCAATTTCATATTGGGAGGGGGGGGGGGGGGGGGTAAAGCCTTTGTCCTGAATATTGGGGGGGGGCTAATTTGGATTTTCCCAAAATTTTCAGTGTAAAATGAAGAAAATTCTGCAATTTCGGCCCACATTGGGAGGGGGGGGGGCTTAGTCCCTCCCCCTGGCCTTGCCCCCTGTTCCTACGGGCCTGAGTAAGTAAATGTTTAATATGCAAGTTATTATATAAAGCACTGTAAACAAGAAGATAATGGAAGATTTTCGGCATTTTCTTCTTTTCTTTCGCCACTTTTAGAACTTCAAAGATCTACTGTACTTAAATACTTTAACCCATTACCAAACGATAAAATTTAAGACTCCTCCAAATTCAAAGATATTGCAGACGACAATTAAAACTGAATGGAATTTTGCATGTTTTGGTATTTTTGTGTAGAAAATATTGTGGGAAATGAAGGAAATGCTTGTGACAAGTAATTTCTTCATTTTCCGCAATGTTTTCCAAAGCCATTATCTTGTGGGGAGTCAAATAGAGTCACTGAGTGGTAATGGGTTATAGTCTACCTACCAATTCCGAAAAAGTGGCTAGAAAACATTTTCGTAGGCATTTTTTGAACATGGAGTTTTGATGTATAATTTGCAAAGTATAAGGCTTGTTCGATTTGTTTTGACCGGTAGTCGCCTCCAGTCGGCCGTATTAAGGTCACAAAACAAGGTCAAAGGTCATTGGGTGCAAAATTCACCTAAGCCCCTTTTAAATGCGTATAACTCTGTCAATTGTATGTCTAAATGCATGAAAACGCTTTTAAATGAAAGCCCAATAAATTGTCTTGCATATAAAATATAGTAAGTGATACTTTTCTCATCTAAACATTCATTAATATTTGGCGAAATGTAAAAAAAGACCAAAAATATGCAAAATTTGAACGTTGTGTAAATGGAAATCATGTTGCATATGAAATATTATTGCAATTTCAATTACACAAATACGCTGAAAAATTTCTATAAACCCTAAGCAAAAATTTAAGATCACGTTTGGTAGTCAAAAGTCACTATTTCTAAATGCAGGTACAGCTCAAAATCAGCTGGGGTCAATATATGTAACGATTGTTGCTTTTACAGTGTCCATTTCATTTCAACAGTATTGATTGAACTTAAATGATATCATTTCTTTTGTCTGGATATTGACTCTAAATAGATCATATTAATATATAATTTCGAAAATAACATTTAAAACAATGTCTTTTACGTTGTAAATGTTAAAAAGTGTGTAAGAGTTACCCCACCCACTCAAATAACCTAGGAAATTGGTACAATTCACTTTGGCGCCCAAAGCATTTCAAGTAATGTAATGAATAAAAAATAACAATCTAGATCAACTTGTTTATAGTATTAAAAAGAATAAAAAAAACACTAGTTTGGAAATGATTGACATTGTTACACCAAGCACACATAGGCCTATACAAACGTTTCTGACTTACTTCGCCTCACCACCTATAAATTCTGATGGGTCACTGTACACTAATAAGACTCAGATTGTAAAGACTGGAGGCAAAACCATATTTCATTAAGCACAGAAAAGCTTATTCAATAATTAAAAAAAAAATGATTTCCATGGTAATTTGTTACGTGTAGGCTCGTAGGATCAGGGCGGGGCTAGGGTGGGGGCTGAGCCCCCCCCCCCCCCCCCAGTTGGCCGAATATGTCGATTTTTCTTTATTTGACGCTGAATATTTGGAAAAATCCAATTTAGCACCCCAACCCCAACCCCCAATATTCAGACACCGGGGCTTCAGCCCCTCCAATATAAAAATGCTTCCTATCGACATGACATGTACATGCAGAAGTATCAAAAATGGCATTTTCTATTCATTGAAAATAAACTTTTGGTCAAACTAAACAATAATTACTTTTTCATAGGAACTGAAAGTCAATTTCGTCAACGTGATATGCGATTAACTACTTGTATCTTCATATTGGTTTGCTTAACTTCAGTGCGTGTATATAGATCTAAAGAACGAAGTGGGATCAAACACCAAAATTTCAAAATATACAAGTGAGATCCGAACAATATTTTAGGCAGGTTTCGGTGAAAAGCAGTAGCAAAATGATATATCATATGGATTCAGTACTATTAATGATACATTAAAGCAACATCCGGTATCCAGTTCTTTCTAACATTGTGCTAGCTTGAAACATTGGAACTGGCTCACAAAGGAGAAAAATATAGAAACTGAGGGATTTTTCCTCAATAAGCGGTATTTTACACATTTTGATTGCCGAGTAAAAAATTAGATTCGAAACAGCTTTAACGTAGGTTGACACATGACAATTCTTGTACCAGTAAGTCCCACAATTCAATGATCTGGTTTGATAAGGTTCTATTGGATAGAACCTTCATTCAAACATCCTTCCATAGGCCTACACATTTCACAAGTGAAGAAAGTTTTAAGGACAAGTCAGACGATCATCCTTGTATGATCCATCCGACAGCTGTATCCACGATGAGCCAATCTTTTAAAAGCAATATAGTCTGTTTCTATGGACAATTGACGGAAAGTACGTTTACAAGAACAACTGGAATTACTTGTATTTGCGTAGAAAAGGTCGAGAATGTGTTTGGTTTATATTCATAAATGTTATGGCCCATAATCAGTGAAAGACAATATGATCAATCTTAATAAAAACTAAACGGAACTTCTACGCTGGTAAACATGCAAAAATTCAATCTATCAGATATTGAAACACGAAATTAGGGTCATTTATGATTATTTTCGATCCTTGTAGGGTGTTGTGTATTGAGGTGTCAGTGTTTGGACTTGGTTGGAATTCTTCTTTTAAATACAAGGGGATATCAAAAAGTTTTGAGCCTCGGGCATTTATTCCATTCAGATGGTATAATACTTTACACCGTTATGCACGAGTATAAATATTTCAAATGCAGATTGATTGTAGGATAATCTTGCTAGATGTTACCACAGTGTAGGAGCGGAAGTGTGTGAACACTTGTCTTTGAGTGATAACTTGTGTGTCTGTACATCGAGGAAATGCAACTTGGTAAACATCAGCGGTTGACATTGGTAAGAATTTATGTTTTTTTTCTGGATAAACACAACACTTTTTGTCAGATCATTGCACCAATCTCTTTATTCATTATTCCCTGTAATATTTTTAGAGCAATCGGAGCCATTAGTTCTAGATTTAAGTCATTTTAGGCCCGATTCACTTGGGCATGAACTAAAACCGGTGATTTAGCTGTTACGAATCGCAGTTTTCATTCGAATAGATGCATACTGTAGGGTCTTTCTCAACAAAATTTTCATTCACAGCTCGTGCCCATGGGTGTGTAGAGATTTGTATAATTATTTGGTTAGGAAACCGTCTAAAACTTCCCATTTTTGCCGTTTAAAAAAATTAATTTTTTGTACAATCGTAGTCAAGTCCTGTACAATAGCCTGACAAGAAATATTTACTTTTGTACAACGGCTTGAATTGCATATGTAACATATTGATTGCAATGAATGCGTCTTTACCTCTTTTTGCATTATATTCCACTGTTATTTTCATGATATTATGCTCGCCCGTAAAAGATACAGAGAAAACATGTCGGGAAAATAAGAATTTTTTGCATGATGGAGATTCACGTGACATAATTTTATAAAATCTTCCATAACTAACCTAATATTTGATTTACACCGACGAAATACTATTCTAAAGTATAATTGAAGTCTAAATCTTTGTCAATCTGTTATCTAAAATCCGGCTTTAACCGATATCAACATTTGACAGGGACCAATTACAGTTGGCGCCACATCGTATGGCACGTGTTTATGTTTTGTTTAACGTTCAATAACATTTGAAGAAAATATAAACATTGTGCCATACGATGTGGCGCCAACTGTAATAGTCATCATCCATGACCCTGGGAAATCCAAAACAGATTTTTTTACAGTAACCAAACAGATCTCCTGTTTGGATCTCCTGTTATATATAATTTTACAAAACACAGTTGTAAACACACGATTTTGCACTGAAATGTGATTTCAACGAGGCATACCTAACGGTTTTTAAAAGTGCGTAGCATGGCGAGTGGCACAATCAAATGCGCGTACTGTACACTCTATCCCACCAAATCCATTGAGTATACACGCGGTATAGTCACGTGACATTTTCCATAGACAGCAAGCTGAGTTAATAGTGTCTTTTGTGGTGAAATATGACAACTACTTGTGAATGATAAAAAATTAGCGAGTCTAAATTGGCGAGGAAAAGAGGGATTTCGATTTATAGAAATATGTGTTTCGAACCTACTATCCTTTAAATAAATCGACGTAATACTATCTGTAGACAGCTACTGTACTGTCACGGCTACTGCAGACAGCAAATGTGTCATTATTCGCCATCTTTCAGTAAGAATTATGCTTCTCTGTCAATTTACTTATATTGGAATATACAGTAACCTTTCGTCACGGCATATGGTTCGATGTAGAATAGGGCACAATTATATTTAGTAAACAGTGACATAATTTTGGACAAACAATATTATTTCGAAGGTGTTGTTACAAAATCTCGTAACTACGGCTTGATTCTAGCCGTAGTCAAGAGTTTTCAAAAAGGCACCGACGGTTTATCAAAACATAACGTTTGGCAAACCAAGTCTACACGTTTAACACAAAATTCGTTGCTATTATATAAACTCATTCATCACTCTAAAATGAATTTTGAAATATATGTAAAGAAAGAAGCCTATCCTGTGGAACATTAGATAACAAATTAAAGAAGATAAACCGAAATTTCGTGTTTGTGTTGATATTGTAATCCGTGTGAAATATAGGCAAGTGACATTACAAACTGCTTGTAAGCGATTGTACAATGAATTCATATGGGAATTGTCATTGGCCAAACGATTGTACATAAAAACTGTCAAAATGCAGACACTTAAATCGGGAATTTTATTGGAATGGGCATCATTTCGTCTGAATCATGTTCTTAGTGAAAAAATACATACATAAAGGCATTTAATTTTGGGAATAAACAATACGATGAATGTTAAAAAAGCGATAAAAATGGCAATTTTATGTGGTGAAAATCATGCTCCAATTTTCCCATCAAAATGATCAAGGCATTTTGTACGGTTTAAACAGCTCAGACCGGGCGCATATTAGGACGATACCTTCCAAGTTTATTCAAGATTACGACATTACAACAAAATATAAAATATATGTCGAAATAATTATCAATCATAAACTTTTTCTTACCTATGTCAAACGCTATTGTTTACCAAGTTGCATTTCCTCGATGTACAGACACACAAGCTATCACTCAAAGACAAGCTTTCACACACTTCCGCTCCTACACTGTGGTTACGATACAGCCACAATAATATTGTTAAAGGGACACATCCTACCCCCAAAATATCGAACAAATGGACAAGATTGAAAACAGGGTTGCGATGATGCTTCTATTCCTGGAGGCTAAATCTGACAAAAGTGAAGTGCAATTTTCCGTAATTTACAACTATCAAACTCTAGGTGAAGGCATCTAAAGATGCGGGGGAGTCAAGAAGATGAAAATTGATTAAATGACTGCTACTGTGGAGGACCGGTTAGAGTACCAAGACGTTGACTTCTATAGATCAAGTATCAACGATAGGCAAAATAGATGGAGAAATAGTATGGTATGGAGTTCGAAGAAGCCAAGTGGAATAACAAAAACAGTTTTAATACGACCATCTGGTTCTGTCTGTGCGAGGCCCAAAACGCTTTGATCCCCTATTAACACACAATGGCAGAATCATGATATATACTGTAGGTTACAGTGCAGACGCTTTAACATGTTGTTATTCTGTAATTTTAGCTATTGATAACATAGTTTGAATATGTCTATAACACTATAAACGTGATACTATACATTGCATATCATAAAAACGAGAAAGTAGGAACGGTTTTTACCGGACCATCCGTTCTCGTAGTGTGACGAAATTGTTTATTCAACTAAGTTTGATTCGCTAAACATGAGCACAGACTAGTCAATTTACACATTGAAACAGATGAGACATTCTATGTACAGGAAGAACTTTGTGTGAAGCCTTGGTCTAGTCGTCGGTATACAATGTGGCGAATATGATTTAAAGACATCAATGCATGTTACCTTGTGGTACAGGTACCTGTGAACATGAATAGAGAAACAGCAAGACATTGTTAGACTAGAATCCAGGCTGCGTGGTGCACAGCATTATCTCGGAAGAATACCAAGTGTCTATTTGAAAGGTTTTAGAGATCTTGAAACAAAATTGCCATACGATTCTAGTTTTTTATCGTACTCTAACTCTTTCAAAAAAGAGGTCTCGCTAAAGCGTTGTCAAGTCTGGTAGTTGATTAAGGTATTCCATCCGTTATTAGATACAAACACTTTGTGTAAGTTTACCTCCATCTTCAGCGTGTCCCATTACCATGCAAATTGACAGGTGTATCCGGATTTTAACAAGATGTGTTTGTGAAACACAAATGCCCCCGAAATGGCTATTTTTCTATAATTATGACCTTAATTGATATATGACATTGACCTACATGAATGACCTTGACCCTGTAACCCAATATCATTGAAAGAAGGCTACATACCAAATTTGATCTTTGTATGTGGAATAGTTTTGGAGGAAAGGCCAACGTTAAGTTGGCACGTTAAGTTGCATGTTAAGGGTTGATAAGTGTTAAACGAAGACCTTGAGGAAGGTCAAATTGCATGGAGCAGATAGAAGTCATTGAAAGAAGTTTACATACCAAATTTGAGCTTTGTATGTGGAATACTTTGGGGGAAAAGGCCAACGTTAAGTTGTTGCGTTAAGTTGGCGCCTTAAGTTGCATGTTAAGGGTGGATAAGGGTTAATTGATGGCCTTGAGGAAGGTAAAGTTGCATGGATGAGATTGATATTATTGAAAGAAATTTACATACCAATTTTGAGCTTTGTATGTGGAATACTTTTGGAGAAAAGGCCAATGTTAAGTTGTTGCGTTAGGTTGCCGCGTTAAGTTGCGTGTTAAGGGCGGATAAGGGTTAAATGATGACCTTGAGGAAGGTCAAATAGCATGGATCAGATAGATATCATTGAAAGAAGTTTACATACCAAATTTGAGCTTTGTATGTGGAATACTTTTGGAGAAAAGGCCAACGTTAAGTTGTTGCGTTAAGTTGCGCGTTAAGTTGCGTGTTAAGGGTTGATAAGGGTTAAATGATGACCTTGAGGAAGGTCAAATAGCATGGATCAGATAGATATCATTGAAAGAAGTTTACATACCAAATTTGACCTTTGCATGTAGAATACTTTTGGAGAAAAGGCCAACGTTAAGTTGTTGCGTTAAGTGGCGCGTTAAGTTGCATGTTAAGGGTGGATAAGGGTTAAACGGTGACCTTGAGGAAGGTCAAATTGCATGGAGCAGATAGATATCATTGAATGAGGTTTACATACCAAATTTGAGCTTTGTATGTGGAATACTTTTGGAGAAAAGGCCAACGTTAAGTTGTTGCGTTAAGTGGCGCGTAAAGTTGCATGTTAAGGGTGGATAAGGGTTAAACGGTGACCTTGAGGAAAGTCAAATTGCATGGAGCAGATAGATATCATTGAATGAAATTTACATACCAAATTTGAGCTTTGTATGTGGAATACTTTTGGAGAAAAGGCCAACGTTAAGTTGTTGCGTTAAGTGGCGCGTTAAGTTACATATTAAGGGTGGATAAGGGTTAAACGGTGACCTTGAGGAAGGTCAAATTGCATGGAGCAGATAGATATCATTAAATGAAGTTTACATACCAAATTTGAGCTTTGTATGTGGAATACTTTTGGAGAAAAGGCCAACGTTAAGTTATTGAGTTAAGTGGCGCGTTAAGTTGCATGTTAAGGGTGGATAAGGGTTAAACGGTGACCTTGAGGAAGGTCAAATTGCATGGAGCAGATAGATATCATTGAATGAAATTTACATACCAAATTTGAGCTTTGTATGTGGAATACTTTTGGAGAAAAGGCCAATGTTAAGTTTCGGACTGACAGACAGACGGACGGACAGACAGACGGACAGACAGACAGACGGACAGACAGACATGAGTAAAACAAATATGCCCCCGATCTCTCGATACGGGGGCATAAAAATCTGGATATCCTTGTCAATCACCGTTGCTACTGATGACGCCGAAAATGCACGATAATATATTGTATTTCGCATCTATTGACGGATGAAATGTACCACAATAGTTATTCGACGTGAATAATTACTAGTATCCAAGAATAGCTGTTATGATCAAGCCTTCATCATTTAGACCTTCTGAAACAATACCTGTTGTCGAGTCTAGCTGTTGAGGGAATAGAAGAGCACGCTCTCTTCCTAAGTTGTTTCCCGTAGGTGCATTCCCGGAAATATTATTTTGTAATTACGTCTCTGATTCTACCAATAAGTCCGGGGGTTTTGTGCCCCTAAACTTCACAAATGGACGTGTATACTGAGAATTTCTAGCATCGACAAATAATAAGATTCCCAAGCAAATGAACCCTGTTTTTGTGGTCATAGGATTCACTTTTTTCGTATGATTTATGATAAGGTACAAGAATACTATACATATTCAAATGAAAGATACAGTTTTGATTATAACGAAAATTATTATTGAATGAAGAGTTCTTAGTTATGTTATAAATTTAAGTCAATGCCCAGAGGTTTATCAGGTATATTGTAATGAGGTTAACTTAAAGCAACCACAGATTCATATATTTTCACTACTTATGTTCAAAGAGTTCCTTGGTGCCAACTCCACAACCCATCAGTTGTGGTAAGGATTGTGCAGGATGGATGAGCTACCGACCGTTGTGTCCTTATTTTCTAATATTCACCAGTAACATAATGTAATATGGTATATTAAAGATCTAGTGATTTGCATAATTAAAGATGCATACAGAATCATATTTAGCTCAATTTCTAAAAGAATTAAAAGCTTATTGGTAACAAAATGAAATAGACCAAAAGACTGAATCTCTTGTTGTCCCTTATGAAAGCATGTACATATCTAACTATATACATGTGTTGATTCATGGGTACTTAAATAGCCATTCATATAATATACCATAACAGCATATCAAAACAGTCAAGTCTCATGATTGTGATAATTTTTCCATATATCCGTTCCTAATTACAATTTATAATACACGTTAAAAATTGCTATTACATGTTCGAATGTTCTCGTACGGCTACCAGGTTACCAAATTGCGATAATGAAATTTAACGTTCGGTTTACAGAATGAAACTACATCATCAATGAACGAAACGTGTTGAAACATAAATGCTTACTTTTAATGTCTTAAGGTAGTAAGATAGTGAAATGACTACTTTCAGCTGCTGATTATTCTTAATTTCTGTTTTTTAGTCTTGTTTTATTTAATTACACTTTTTAATGACAAGGTATTCGTTCAAAGGGTCATTGTTTTGGCTTTGTAAAGTTGCTATAAGCTATATATAGTTCTATTTCTGATTTAATTAAATAAATGTTTTTGTCCTCAAAATTCTTATCATTTTTTTAGGAAAATGCATCAAAAGCTATAAAAATTCATGAAAATATGATTTTAAAACAAGAATTTGCAATAAAACATCGAAAAAATATCGTAGAATGACATTTAAGTGAAAGGCGTATTGCTTCACCAATGTTTGTGTTTTTTTTGTATTTTTTGGAAAATTTACCCCACCCACGTTTATCTATGGCTACAAGGTTAAGTTAAAGACTATTTCTGTACGCAAATATGTATCAGTAAATTGCAGGTATCTAGGCAATTTTTAAGTATAATGTCAATCATCCAAACATACCGTTGGTATTTTTTATGATTTTTTACTTTTCGAAAAAAAAAAAAATATTTTTGTGATTTTTTGGCCATTTTTTGCTATATTTATCAAAAAATACAAAAACACAAATTCGTAAAGTTGCATATTAATGTTTTAAGTATTAATACAGATCATCAGCTCTATTTAGGTACCAAAATAATTGTTTTGGCTTAATAAATGAGTAAGTTATGGGGTATTTTAGGGGGCATGTGTGAAAAATGTACCGAATGACCTTTGACCTAGTTTATTTCAACCAATATCGCCTGCTAGAGGCGACTACCGGGCAAGCCATACGTACCATACCTTGAAGATATCATTGGGCCTGGTAGTCGCCCATGTTCAGAGAATGCCTACGAAAGTCACATTTTTTGACTTAGTAGGTAGACTATTAACAATTGCAGATGTTTGAGAGCCCATGAAATTATAATTCACGTATGTTAATATTATTATAACTATAACGCGGTGGATAATCACGTGATACAACAATTTCAGAAAATCTTCAATAACTTTGTTAATACGAGACCGATTTGGATTCGGTTTGAAGCAGAGAAGGTGGACAGATATCACACATTAGATAGACGTGGTTGATTTTTGAAAATTCAACTGATAAAAAAGTTTGGTTGATCTTCAATAACTTTTCTATCAGTTGATTTTTCAAAAATTCACCACGCCCAGATTATTTCTGGTATTTTTCCACCTTCTCTGCTTCAAACCGAATTCAATTTGGTCAAATATTGACAAAGTTATTGAAGATTATCGGAAATTCTTAGTCATGTGATTATACACCGTGTATAAGCACTATTAAACAATTAAATATTGGAAGTAATATTGCAGTTGACGTAATATTCGTGAAAATAATAAAATTATAATCTTGGAATACGTATGTTTTTCAAATGAGAGCACTGGTGTAAAAGGAGAAAAATGTCATGTTATTTTGTATTTTCTCCTTTTCTATAGACATTTTTCAGAGTTTTGAGAAGTCGATAATATTAGACTTGTATAATATACTGAAACAAAAAAGAAACGCAGCTTCATTTTCAATTCCTTCTTACGCAAAGACATCAAATCAGATTTAAACAAAACTTAATACATTTAAAGCAATAACATTTCACCTTGTAGAGTTCACAAAATCTTGTTGGTAGTCAATTTCATTAGTAAGAAAACACAAACTTTAAACCGGGCGTCAACACAATACGAAAAAAAAAAAAATGGACGTAGGTCGAAAAACACAGTCTGTTTCGTTCAATTTGGTCCGATATTCGAATGTTGTGAAGTCCATACGAGTTATTAGCGGTTTCCGTTGTAGTCTTAAACCTATCCCGTAGGTGGGGTTAACGTGATTATACGGTCCTGCCTTGACGTCATATGCTTATGTTTGTATTTGGAATGGAAATGTAACACAGTTTGAGAGTTACTGGCACTTTTCAAAATTCGTCTCTAGCTCTTTGGTGCTAATGATGGGTTATATACGTTAATAAATCTTTACAATAATTCAGTCATTCTCCAGATTCTTCAGATTTCCACGAAAATAAATATTGGCTCATATGCTACACTTAACTTCATTTTCAGTAAAAGGCTAATCCAAATATATTTGTCATTTTCTTGTAACGCGTCGTCTACTTTCCACTGTGTATCGACCAAAGCTACTTTATCATTATGCTGTATCCATGACTTGCTCAAGTAGTGGATACGGCGTTCTTCGAGCGATATCATAAGAGCAAAAATGAACAAAGCAAATATAAAAAAAGATGCAGAAACAAAAAGTTCAATCATGAAAAAATGAGAAAAGATATAAACATAAATGAATATCTCCCGCTTTTCTCCAAACTTCTGAATAATTGGTACATGTTGTACCTCACAATTACAAAACTATTATTCTATTTAATTCTGTATTTATGCCATCACTTACGGAACAAATTAGTTTATATTGATAATTGTAAAACTATTGTACTGGCATTTATTATTGACATTTATCTCATACAATAAAGAAACTTGAAATCATTATTTAATAAAATTAATCTTTAAAATAATAAAGTCATTCTTGTGTTTCAAAATCTTTGATATTACATACAGTGGTTTCATATTTGTCTCCTATACTTTAACGAATAATCCAACACGCCGACGGGTCAAAGCTTCGCGACTATTAGAAGAAAAAGTTTGCCTTTTTACGCGAGATTGTTGATTTAAAATTATTTCGAACATCGCTATATGTTCTAAACTCTAAAGGATTGTTTGTAATTCTGAAACGTTTAAGTAAAGAATATTTTTAAGTTTTAGCATCTTGACATATACTCAGTTCCATAAATAAGTGTGCACTTTATGTCGTTTCATTTCTCTTTCGAATCTTAACCAAAAATAAAACAGTTTGTTATCATATTGTAGCTATGAGATTGACGAAAATATCTCATTGTTACAATTTTGGCAAAAAGACCATTTTAGTTTGTTTTTCTTATATTAGTCTAAATGGAGATGGTATAAAAATAAAAGTTGCAAAAGTACATAAAAACTGGCCAGATTTAAATTTTGATTAGAAGAAGTTTGTTGGGGTTGATTTTGAATATCTTGTATGACGACATATGCTGCCAATACACTGGAGTAAGTGACGATATGCATGGATCTCAAACAACGCAAGAACACTACATTTGGAATGTTATTTCATTCCTAGGTAAGTGAAATAGCAAAATCCTGGATATTGCTGATGTTTCGATGTTATTGAACGTTCCTTCCCAAATGACCCCACACATGTTAAATCGGACCCAAATTTATACCAAAGATGGCCAGGGAAGAACTTCAACATTGCTTCTGTTAAGAAATAAACATTAAATTCAATATTGAAGGGTATTGGGTGAATAATTCCGATTAACTTAAGATGATCAAAATTCTAATTTGACCAGTTTTTGTGTACTTTTGCAACTTTTATTTTCGCACCTCTGTCGTTTTACCCTAAGAAAACAAACATAAATCGGCATCTTGCTCAAATTTTAAACAGCTAACATTTAGTTGAAACTATAAGCTACAATTTGATAGCAATCTCTTTTATTTTTAGTGAAAAATTAGAGAAGTAATAAAACGAAAGAAAGTGCACACTTATTTATGGAACTGAGTATAGATTATCCCATCAATCTTGACCTGAGGCGCTAAGATTTCCTAAGATGTTTTGATACAGCGTCTTTGAGACCGAGATTATAAGCGAGGTGTTCCGAATGTTCCATACTTCATACAAATGACGTCATGATGACGTCATTTGTATAAAGTATGGAGCATTTGGAACTCCGCGGGTTATAATTCATGGAGCATTCGGAACAACTCGGTCAATTCTCTCCCATATAGATTCTACAGAATTTATTGAGGGGTTCCGAAAGAAGCATAGAGCAATGGCGGCTCGCAGTGACCGTCTTAAAAATCTTGCTCAAAAAAGCACTTTATCCTAAAACATCTTAAGAAATCTCAAGATATCTCAAGAAATCTCGCTCTAAAGAACGCGCCTCGGGCATGTAGGAAGTAGCTTCATATTGGAGGGACTCAAGTCCTTGTGTCTGAATAGTTGAGGGGCTAAATTGGATTTTGCCCTTTTCAGTGTAAAATAAGGAAAATTCAGCATTTTAAGCCAAAATTTGGGGGCTTAACCCCCCCTGTCCCCTGTTTCTACGGGCCTAACTTGTACGCACCCGCATCATATCACCAGAGGTGTGGTTGAGCATGACTGTGTTAAATAATCAACTGCTAAGTTTATATTACTTGTGAAAACATTTTCAATATCATTTTTTGAAATTAGTCAAAAATATTTTGAAATATATTCACCGTCATAAAAACTAGCCACTTTTCAAATAGTCATAACCTTCTTAGTTCTTTACCTCTTGATACATTAACACATTTGCACACATTTACAATCGCCCGTTTTTAAACCAACGTAGATGGTACAACGTTTTCGAAGCTGAAGATCGCTGAAAAGCGGCACAATGTTGAAGCATAAACAGGATTTTTGCAGACACTAACATCGTTAAAACGTTAGATAACATTTAGCTTTACAAGATTACGCATGTCTTAATTTTAGGAAATGGAAAGGAATGCATTTTCTTAATTCGAAAGACCACACGGAAACAATGAAAAGTGTTTGTTAGGCTCAAACTGGAAACCGCCATTTTGCACGTGTCTTGTGTGTTATTAGTCACTTAGTATATCGAATAAAAACAGTATTATAAACATGCATCCTTATTCATTGTTGACTCTCTTCTGGCTCTACATAAAGCAGTGTGTTCTGTAACAGTTACAGATATTCTTGAAATATTACCAAGTCATCATAGATAATGGGACAAGTCAATTGTTTTCGATACTTCAATGAAAGTCTGTTGACTTATAACGATGCAATGTTTTGTATTTATTTTGTTAAGTTTTTAAATAAACCTTAAATAGCTGAACGTTTTTCATAAGACAGGTTGCAACTTGTTATTACGGGTACAGTTGTCGCCACATCGTATGGCACGTGTTTATGTTTTCTTTAACGTTCAATTATACATTTGAACAAAACATAAACATTGTGCCATACGATGTGGCGACAACTATAGTATACATTTAAAAAGACATCAGAATAAACATGGTTATATGTATACCGTTCAAAGGGATACAGCTCATTCCTTTCCCCGTCAAAAGAAAATTGGTTTACCTCCCTTGAATGATTGAATGTCAATTGACTAATCAAATGAAAATGACCAGAATCATCTCGGTCCACACCCACGAAATTCGTGAAAAATGGGAATATTTCGGTTGACGATATATGGTAGTCAATAATCTTGCCCTTGTTAGCTGTGCAATTACCACAATATTCATGATGTAGGCGTCCATTTAAGAAGTGAATATTTTGAATACAACATATTTCTACTAAATGTTAATCATGAATATGAATTATAAACAGTGTCATCTTTTGTCATCTTTGTTAAGTCTATAAATCTCAAAATAAACTGAAACATAGATAGTATCAACATTGAAGGTAATGCTTATTGTTTCATTCCAAATATAGTCTGAAAAGTATTGGTTCTGACATTGAAATCGCTCATTATATAAAGATAACAATTATGCAAAGCCTGTCTAAGATACTTTATTAATGGTGTAAAAATTAAAATGTCGTTACTTTGAATTTTCATGTATAGAGATGATCCATCTGTGGAAACGTATGTTACAATAAGCAAAATAATTATATTTCATGTAACCATAAACACTACAACTTATTATACACAATACAACACTATCTTTCATCTTATGACAAACACGTCTGAGAGAAACAAGAGCTGTCTCAGGACAGCAAAGGGCGACTGTCAAGTACTGGATAGTGAAACAATAGTGCCATGGTCACAATATACGCCGCCCCAGAGACTAAGTTTTAAGGGGACATAACTCAGGCAAAAATCAATGAACCATAAAATCCTTCCTTCATGCACATCTACCAATTGAGGTGATAATATTGACCAAGTTTCAAGAAGATCCAGCCAGAAACTTAGGAGGAGTTGCGTTGACAAGAAAAGTGGACGGACGTACGGACGGATGGACGGACGGACAGACGGAGAAGATGATGCCAATATACGTCCGCCTCCGGCGGCGTATAAAAAGTCCAAAAAGGGTAAAAAATTTCGGTAAATTGAATTTCAGAGAAATGAAACTTCATCTGTTTTTAGAGGCCGATATAATGGTCACAGAAGCATGTGCAAAGTTTGAAAGCAAAATCTGTCACAGAAAAAAAGTATCACATATATACTGAGAGGCATAAATAAGTATACACCCTAGTTCTTCCACGTATTCTAAGAAAACGATGTACAGATTATTACGATTTCTAAACGCCACTGATGAAGGTCGTTTGTTTTATGTACACTTCTTCGCCTACCCGTCTATCTGTCCTTCCTTCCGTTGCGACTGTTTTCCCTATTATACAGCGGCATCGAAAAAGGGGATTTAAGAAATTAATTAACACAATAATCCACGTTGACACAAACCCTACATTTATGAACGGATTTGGATAAACTGTTCGCAGAAAGAGCCTAGTTACTTAGAACCATGCGTATATTGTTAGTGCTTTCCATATTATGATGCGTCATGGCAAAAGGGGGCTTGATGCAAACAAGTTATCTGACATAACTCGTTCTAAAATTATAGACGGATTTTGATATCAGGATGTTCCTATGCTACCTGAATAAGTGTATATTGTGTCACGTTTCTTTCGTATTACGCTGCGTCATAGAAAAAAGGGTCTTAATGGCAAAAATGGGTATGTTGATCGTTTTCTACCAGCCACCGAGAATTGTGTTATGGTGTTAGAGAAAGTTTAACGTTGTGATTTGTTGTAATAATTGATAAAGAATTCCAATAAGGATTAACAGCAATATTTGATGCTCCACTAAGTCGCACGTGCAAAATTTGCAAGATCGGCATGTAGCAAGAGTGCAGGTAGTCAAGCAATTTCAGGTAAAATTTAACATGACTGCATTATTGGTCTATGAGTAGGAATAATTAGTGCAAAATTTTGAGTCGATATAATGGAAATTAAGAGAGATATCGAAAATCAAAAAGTGTATACTTTCTTTTGCCTCTCAGTATATTTGCAAGTTGCACGCAAAAACTTTACCAAGAATTTCTAAGTCCAAAGGGGTAAAGAAAATCACACTAAATTACATATTAGAGCAATGAATCTTTGCCTAGAGACTGATATCATGGTCAAAGAGGAAAGCGCAAAGTTTCAGAGCAATAACATACGTAGAAACCGAGATTTCAGAAACATGCACGTGAAAACTTGACCACAGCATTACGCCGACACCAACGCCGATGCCAAGGCCGACGCCGACGCGCTAAATATCGTTTTGGACAATTAAACTGACCACAACACTGTTTCTTATTGACTAACGAGATTGACTTCGCACGTAATCAAATACTGTTTAATTATAGACAAAACTCAATGATTCACCAAAGTTTCACACCAGGTTTCTACTAAACCTATAATGTCAAGAGATGAAGCATATTGCTTTATATTTAGTACAATAAGAGCAGCAGAAATAGGAGGAGTCATGTCAACAGACTGGTTGGCGCCATCACATGCCTTGGCCACCTTACGTTTGAGGGAATACCCAATGCGCATAATCATAATACAATGTATTATAAAGTAGATAACCCATCAAACGCGATTACGTCATTTTCATGCTTCTCGCATTCACCACTCGTATGCTGAGCCCCTGCCTAAGCAATCGAATTTTGTCCGTGAAATCCTCGATCACCGGGTTTATCGACTCCTTACCCAAACCATCTCTAGCCCGCTGTTCAATTGCACAGCGATTCTTGTAGCGCGATGATTTAACAATAATAGGACAGGTATCTTTGTCTCTATCTTTCAAACAATGAGCACGTTTAATTTCGATCTCGTTATGATGTGTCATCTGCAGTTCATCTTCTAAAAACTCTCCCACCTTTAACTTCGTCTGATCCCAACCTTCTTTAAAACGAACGAACTTTCACTTCGTAAATCTTCAATTTATTTCGCCATCAATGACGCTCTAACGTGTACAGTTTTTCAAACATGTTAAGCAATTCATCTTTGATTTCACTGTTTTCTTTCTTTAGAGCTTTATTTTTCAATTTCAATACATTGACTGAGTTACTTAGACCATCCATTTTGTGTCACTCCATGTAGATATTGACGAATTTAATTCACATTTGATATCACGTAAAATCATAAGATAATTATTCTCATTTTGCTTAGCAATTCCTCTAATAAATACGGACAGCAAAACGGGGTTACTGGGGTCTTGGGACAATAAACGGTGTGTTGGATCATCGTTTAAGGTGGTGTCAACAAAGTGTTTCGTTGGGCCTGGATTGACCTCTACATCCCTACCCAGTGTAATAGGCGACGACAGGAAAAGGACAGCTCGGAATCCTGTACTTACAGTCGTTGTGCTGACTCTGAGTGTCTTTATCATAATTACGCATCTTCTAGGCAATACAAAACATCCAATTAATGCCCCGTGTACCCCAAAACTTCCTCCCATTTTGATTTATTTTGGTTTATCCTCAACAGGAGAAATTTACGTGCCCAAGTATCCAATGGACGCAAATCATCGATATACTAACATTGAATTATTTTTTTGTATTTTAAAGCCATCATCCCTTTTTAAATAATTCGTTGGTTATGTTAGAAAAAGCCAGATGTAGTTAGGATTTATATGTATACTCAGTTCCAAAAGAAAATGTGCACTTTTAAGTTTTTAATATCTCGACAAGTATACCCTCTACTGTCAGGAGCTTTTGTACGACACATCTCAAGACTATTGACAAACGATATATTGACGAAAAAATCATATAGCACGCACGCATTTTCGGCTTTGTTGCGACTTTGCTTTTTTAGTGTTAGTCCAGTCATTCTAGGGTTAGACCTTCAACTAATTGCAACAGAATTCATTTTCGGATTTTTAAGTAGCATTTGGTGATATGAATAACATATAAAAAGTCTCCAGAAATCTGACGGTGGGAAATCACTAAAATTTAGCAAAAACATTCGGATAGATGTACTGTTTGGATACTCTTCCTTTCAATTTTGTATTTTTACGTTTCAGTGATCAAAATGACAACATATGCGGCAATTCGTGCAATAATCTCGAGAAATTCATTTATTTGGTATTTGGGAGTAAAAAGGGGGTTGAATTTGTCTCAAATAGAATATATTTTCATAATCACTTTCAAATCTTTAACCCAGAAGACTCCTTTTACCCCCTCCCACCCCCTTTCCCCCGTCATTTTCGGAAATAATTAGACTATTCGATTGAAAAGAATGCTATTGCAACTTCTATAGAGCATCATATTAGTAACACTAGATCTAATTCCTTTAATTCAGCAAGGGCGAATCTAGAGGGAGATCGGGGGGGGGGGGTCGAGGGGCGGGAGGTCCGGATCCCCTCCAAATCGCATTGGTCGAAAATTAAATTCTTATTTTGACTTTATAACATTAGTAGGCTATAGCATTACATAATATTGAAATATTGAAAGTAATAATTTTGGCTTGGACCCCCGCCCCGGAAATATCCTGGATTCGCCCTTGTTCAGTGCAGACATTTGAACGCCATTCTAATTGTTCTTTTGAATATTGAATGGTCTACCAGTAGATCTACATGTTTCTACGCCATAGGAGAAAGATATTGGCTATAAATAATTACCTTTATCTACCATTTTCTTGGTTTTCACATCCCTGATAGAAACTGATAGGAAACGAATATAAGAACAAATTCTGATCATCACCATTTCTTCTTTTCACTCAACGTTTTCTGTCCTAGTGAGGTTATTGACCCTTATTTGCAAGAGCAAGAGTACCACAACCACGTTCTGTATACCGAAGGTTGTCACGCACTTAGGTATCATCTCTAAGGCATAGGCTGATGAAGGTTTATAATATGAGGGGGGGGGGGGGTAATATTTAAGTGAATGCAAACCGACCAAGTACCGTTACTAGGGGGTCTGGAGGCATGCCCCCACTCAGAAAATTTTGGATCTCCTGCAATCTGGGCACTTTCAGACAGCATTTTATACCCACAGCTTTCTTGAAGGAAAATATGGGTGTATTATTGGGGGGGACAAAGGATATGCTGCCCCCTCTAGATTATTTGGGGGCTGGTCCTACTATTCCTACGCCAGTGTCAGTCTGTCCGTCATGTCCGCCCATGTTACACCAAGGGTCCAACCACCGCTCAGATCAACTGGGTCAAGCTCGATCATGCGATTGAGAACAAATCAAGCTAGTCAGCATGGATGATCGGGAGTGGTTATGAGCGGAGATCGAGTTTGATCTAGACCTAGCTTGGTCTTCTTGCTCGAACATGTTTACATGTCAAAATTACTTGTGTGTTATCGAGTAGGAAATTTATTTGGAAGCCAGGTATTGAGTACTGGTATTGATCGTGTATAAGATCAACCTGATTAAGAATAAATCTTGTCTGGAGATCGAGTGTGCTCGGGTTGCTTTCATTTAGAAGAAATGTACGTGATCACTTCGACTTGTAGTGGAGTGATTCCCAACCTCATCCCGAACCTAATGAACCTGTGCTGGGCTCAATCTGTTCACCCGATCAAATGGACTGTGGAAGTCGGAAAGACTAAATCGACTAGAGATCGAGAAGAAGTCATTTGATCAGTGTTGATTTGGGACGGGGGTGGAGGGATGGATTTAAGAGATAGAGTTGATCATGTAGGTAGAGGGAACCTAGCATAATGGGCTAATTTGGATGAAATGCTTTCATTTTAGTTTTTTCTTATTACCATGTGAATTTTGTCAAGGTTTCGTCATATAAAGACGTCATACCATATACGACCATACCATGTACGACCACTGCTGATATACATCATAAAATTTAAACGGACGTGAAATAGACGCAGTATTTAGCAGTTTTCCACCTGTGATTAACATATTTAGAGACACAGATGTAAATGACAAAGTTTTTTTATCATCGCCAATGTAAGCCTTCTGACACCTTCGCAAGCCAATGGTTCTACCTCCAATTTATTTCTTACAAGCAAGATGGGAGTGGAGCAATTGGCTTGCGAAGATGGACACCAGACTGCTATTGCAAAGTGATTTCACTGCTGTTCCACTCTTATCCATGAATATCTTATTTACATTGACTGGGAGCCGAAATCAGAATTGAGGCACTGGCTTTCGTAAAAGTTAAGTTTTAGAGAAGGCAATCGCTCAGAATACATGTTTTTATTTGGCATATGAGCAGCGTAAAAAATTAGAATGGCACAATTCACTATTTATAACAAGTCGTAGAGTAGAAGTCCCAGGAAAAGCATTGATAAATATCTGCTACTACATGTACAAAGAAATTTAAGATGCTCTTTTTGGGTATACATAATAAGCAGTCCGTTTCAAAATTAAATTGAACTTTACTTGAAAGTGATTTCAACATAAAAACACGCTGGATTGACAGGAAAATGGTTAACCTGTCGACAGGTAACATTCTAACTACATTCCATAGCTTTATTTTGAAGTTTGACTATGCTAAACTTGCTGGAATGAATCACTCGAGCACCTGCCCCATTGCAACATATACGAAGCAATTGTAACCAAAACCAGATCAAAATTCGAAAAGGTTTCTGTTACATTATTGCAACTACATGGATCTTTATAAGGCTTCATTTCTGATCTTGTTCCACGGATGTCTCAAATGCCGTCGGCTAGGCCTATATAGGCCTTGGTCTGTAGGCCATTAGTCTGAACTTTTCCATTGTCCAGACTCAATTTAAAAGTGTTGAAACAAAAGAAAAAAACTCTGTTGACAATTTCTTACACTCAAAATTCATTATAAATTCGTTTTTATGTCTATACACATTGGTAACTACCGAAATCACTCCTATATACACGAAACTGAAAGTACAAAAGGAAGAGTATACGGACAGTACATAGATATCCGACTTTCAACCTTCAAAAAACCTATCAAGAATAAGAATATTAGGGTAGTATTCAGTGTAATAAATATGCTGATTCATATATGTTGCTAATATTTTCATTATAATTGTTGGATTATGATTAAAAGTGCCGGGTAGGCATGGAGAACGTTATTTTAAAAGGAAATTTTTGTTGGTGACGAAAATTACAGAAAATAATTTCTTTTTCGTAAAAAAATCTACCTTTATAGACACTAATGAAGGCAATTGGATAAATCCAGTAAAATAAATGCGTGAAATCCCTTCAAATGATATATTTTCTCATAAAAAGATACATTTTAAAGTAAAAGTCGAATAGTATTCGGATAGTACATCTATCCGAAATATTTTACTTAATTCCTCATTTTTTGTGATTTCCCACTCTCGGATCACTGGAGACTTTTTATATGTTGTGTACAATACCGAAGGCTACTTAAAAAGCCAAGAATGATCTCTGTTGCAATTAGTTGAAGGTTAGTCCCTATTTTCGGCTAGAATGACTGGACTATGTTTAACGTATGCCTTCTGGATGAGATATCGATCTGAAATTAAACTTACTGCAATCCTTTTGGTATATCTTAGCATAAAATTACATGTTCATTACATTTGTACATAACGTATTAGTTGGAAACGAATTAAAATTAACTTCGGTGAACCTGGTGAAAACAAAAGCCCTCAACAAATTTGAATTTAAACGATATTTATGTTCTAATAGCAAGTGTCTATTTGTCTGGCATCTGAAAGGCATACAAATTTGTTGTAGAACGTTGTTGCACCGTTCGACGACAATTTACTAGACTGCTAACGTAGCGATTACTAACGTTGACGTACACATAACGTCTTCAGGAAAGTTCAAACTTAAGCGTTGAAATGGCTTTGAAGACATGGTCAAATCCTACAACGACATATAGGCTTCTAACTCTTTCCACAAAAGAAGCTGTAAGGAGTGCAAATCTCAACACCGTCAGCACCATAATGATCTTGTCGCGCGTATGCAGTATGAGCAATTTTATCGACATCTGTTTTGATTCCAATTTTCTTTAAGGTCTAATCTGAAGTAAGATATCACTTTTACACACTAAATTGTCATAAACTTTGTGAAAATTAAGGTAAAAGCAAAAGGCGAAAGTGCACACTTTCTTTTGCAACTGAGTAAAGTTTGCCATTTCTGTCTCAACTGTAAAGGCGTATTTTTCGCCTATACTCAACCAATTTTAAAACCTGATAGCCTTTAAAATGCATTAGAATATCCAATCTTTGCATCAAGACATACTTTTACAAAAATGCTATGTCGCTTTAACACTATCAGTGATCTTTTGATTGTGCCAAATGTTAGCGTTGGATACGAAAACATTTTGTTACTTCCACAGTCATCTGTTTAAATAAATCTTTAATCCATGGTACACGAGAGGCATAAACGATCGGATTGAGTCCAGAATTCAAGATAAACAATGAATTCGTTAGTAAGATCACGTTTGGCTTTGCAGTCTCAACACTGCCAACAATGAAACCGCCGATCGTATTTGGTAGTGTCAGAATGTTAAATAAGATGAGTAGATATCCTATTGTTACCGTGATATCGCTCTGATATTTCATCAGTCGCCTTTTGGCTATGTCTGATGTTGTGACATGTGTGTTTTCTGTTGCTACACCTTCCGTTTCAACATTCATAACTACAACAGGCTCAACTGACACGCCGTGTTTCCGCATTTCAATCCAGAGATGTATAACTGTTGTACAGTAAACAATATCGGTTAAGAGCTGTGACGTCAAATAAAAAGTACTCCCAAAAAATGTCGCTTTTCTTACGTTTTCGCCGAACACCATGTCAAGACGACATATTGTTTCGTTCACACTAAGTCTTGCCCAGATAGCAATAGGGATGCCCATAATTACCATTGGAACTGCCCACGAGATACTGATGATAATGATTATCCACCGTTTTTGTTGTTCTTCTAATCCCTGAACAGATTGGTTTCTGAGAACTTTGTTTCTCAAAACACAAATACTCAACACGTGGTAAAGACTTACACATTGTAATGACACGATAAGATAAAGTGTGGTGCTGCATATCAATTCTATCACTTGTCCTTTGTTTTGATTTATACCGAGGTTAATCGCCCAAACTAAGCCTACCAGTAGATCACTGATGGTCATACTTGTGAGTAAGCGACAGAAGCTGCTGAACTGATGGTTTCTATAGAGATAGAAACACACCAGAATAACAGCATTGGCTCCAACTGTCCAGCCGGATATAAGAACGGAAATGAGGTAGAGCGAGGAACTGGTGGGCTGCCATGATGGAATGCTAGACTGGTTTAGTGTGGTATCGTTCATCTGTAAGATAAAAGTTGTGTTCGTTAAATCAAAAGGGGTACTTTGAAATTGCATATGTTTGTCAGCTGCTATTAACTCCTGCTTTTTGAGAACCACATTTCAATTTGGTACACTATGCTATTCCTTGTAAAATAAATAAGTGACCCTTGTTTTTCATAACAAATGTTAGCATAAATGCTAAAGTGCCTATTCGAAAACTAGAACTGTCGCAAAGCTGACAAATACCCCCCACTGGCGCATTGTCACTGAAAAAGTGCTATAGGTCAAAAGGTTCTTTAGTTGGAGCACGGAAACAGATTTTTATGCAAAGTCTAATTGTGACCTTGACCTTTGACCTTCGTGACCCAAAACAATAGGGCACCTCCTTGGGTCATGGGCAACAACTGTGAAAGTTTCATGATCAAAGGTCAACCAGTTCATGACTTAGAGCACGGAAACGGATTTTAAACAAAGTCTGATTGTGACCTGAACCTTTGACTTTTGTGACCCAAAATTAATAGGGCACCTGATTAGGTCATGGGCAATAACTGTGTAAAGTTTCATGATCCTAGGTCAACTGGTTCATGACTTAGAGCACGGAAAGGGATTTTAAACAAAGTCCGATTGTGACCTTGACCTTTGGCCTTAGTAACCCAAAAACAAAAGGGCACCTTCTTGGGTCATGGGCAACTGTGTAAAGTTTTCATGATCCTAGGTCAAACGGTTCTCGAGTTAGAGCACGGAAACGAAAAAGTCTACGGACGGACGGACGGATGGACGGACGGACGGGCGGACAGACAGAGAGACATGGTGAAACAAATATACCCCCCTCTACTTCGTAAGTGGGGGGTATAACAATTTGTCCATCACGTAGCGTAGGCGATGGTTTGTGCTTTAGCACAGTGCTTTAGCACAACGTATTTTCAAGTTCAGAACAAATCTGTAAAGTGAAAGTTGCATGTAAATGTAATATATCGTTATAAGAACGGAAATGACGCAGAGCGAGGCACTGGTGGGCTGCCATGATTGAATGCTAGACTGGTTTAGTGTGGAATCGTTCTATCTGATCTATACAGAAAAAGTTATTAAACTTCAAAGTAAAAATTTGCTTCTCATGTCAATTTACCCCAACCACTTTGTTAGCCATTATCTCCAAAAATAAGCCCTCATCAGATTTTTTACACATACAAATTAAAGATATCATGTAACCCTATCAAATCACAGAATTTAAAGAAAATCTATTTTCTGAACCCTTGTTGCAACCCATCCTTTATTGATACTGTTAAAATATGTTAGTATTATAACATCTAAAGAAAGCCTTGAAATTGACAATTGAGACAAAAATGAATAAAAAATCGACACTTACGTTCCACACTCCGTAATTACAACGAAATATTGATAATTTGCTTTGACTTTGTTTGCCTCAAAAGTTTATCTATTAGCGTCAGCAACACCTCTCCTTCTTTTGAACACGGTTAAAACTGAAACATAATACTCGGGTTTTATTAAGACATTAAAGTAGAATTTTCCACATTGCAGTCTACAAGCAATGCCAAAACAGTCAACGGAAATAAGAAGTACAGTTAAATTACTAGTAGGTAAACGAAATTGAAAAAAAAAACCCAGACAATATATGTTATGATTGATTATGCTTTTCTCTTCCGTTAATGTTTTCCAAAGCTATACGTATGTTTCAATAAGGCGTTGTATTGTTAACGAAAAGTTTCACATTAATTTTTTCTTAGTTCACAGAAGAAATATTTTGATTAGTCTTAATGACATTCTTGTGATATCTAAGATGTCAAACTAAGAACACATGTGCCAAGCATTAAAATAATCAAATTACATAAAGACGAGCTCATTACTTTTCTCACAAACACAAACATTTTAACGCTAAAAATTTTTCTTCATTTGTGTAAAAAGTAAGATCAGAGAATATAAAA
The DNA here is from genome assembly GCA_963680895.1 of Fragum sueziense. Taxonomy (NCBI): domain Eukaryota; kingdom Metazoa; phylum Mollusca; class Bivalvia; order Cardiida; family Cardiidae; genus Fragum; species Fragum sueziense. The sequence continues at coordinate 78,052,509 of OY804593.1, read as the reverse complement.
TAATGTGGACAAAAAAGGATCAGTGTCAATAAGGCCCTTTCCGTGACCCAGTCCGATTTTCTTCATTTTCACTACACATGACCACTAACATATTGACATTATGTAGGCAAAGTATCAACTTGAACGGAGCCTTGGTTTGGAAGATATATTAGATCAAAGAGGATGGGGTAAATCATCCTCTATGCCATTAGATGGTTATCAATTCTTGTACTGTTTTACTAATAATTTATATCTTGAAAACTGTTGATGTAATGAAATACATACATGTATGTCGTGCACTTTGAATACATGTTGTTATTCATTACATTGATTGCCGTGTACAGGAGAAAAGGGGAATTAAACATGTTTATGAATTTTTAGGATTTTTGCATGGACTAACTTTACGAAAAACCAAAACAGGCTTTTATTTCTCAGTTCATTTGATTTATATTTCTGGTGGTGAATGAAGATATGTTACCATAATTTGTGATATAAAAAAATCAAAATGGCTGTTGTATATTTTGGATTACTCGCCCTTGATTTCTTGATGAAAATGCCAAAAAATATAAGAAGTACTATTTCGTTTGAGCTCAAACAGTGACTAACCTTGTGTATAATTTTCACATTGATTGGTCAAGAAATGTAGATGCTAGAGTGGAAAAAAATATCAAAACTAGCTATATTTGATGTGCAAGGGCAGATAACCTTTGACCTTTTCCTTTCGATCAGGCCCATGAGTTAACACCTAAGAGAACTTTTGACCATTTTTTGACAAAGTTTGGTCAAGATTTGCTTATATTTTCGGATGCTAGCATGTAAACACTAAATTAAGACCACACAGATGGACAGATATACATACTATACGGGCGACGTACAGAAAGCAGTAACAATAGTCCAACTTGAGCAATTTGTGTTCAGATGACCCAATAAGAACGTTACAACACAATAAAAACGCTATACAAGCAATTCTGACAATGATATATGCCTGTCTGTTTCACGATTAATTTTGTAGTATATTACCCCACCCACTCTGTTAAGATAACAATTGCAACGTCTTTATCTGATGTTTTTGTGTGCATAAAGCTCATATCGTCCTCCTATTGATTAGTTTATGGTAATTTATGACGAAATGGCTGGTTCAGAAACGAAATAGTACTTCTTATAATTTTTGGTCTTTTTATCAAGAAATCAAGGGCAAATAACCCAGAATATACAACAGCCATTTTGAAAATTTTCATATTATAAATTGTGGTAATAGATCTATATCTCCATTTACCACCAGAAAGATAAATCAAATGAAATGGGAAATAAAAGCCTGTTGTGGTTTTTCGTAAAGTTAGCCCATCAAAAATAAAAAAAAATCATAAACATGTTTAATGCTCCTTTTCTTTTCTACACGGCATCCAATGTAATAAACAACAACATGTATTCAAAGTGCCCGGCATATGTATTTCATTACATCAACCGTTTTCAAGTTACGAATTGCTAGTAAAACTGTTTAAGGATTTGATAACCATCTGATGGTATAGTTGGTGACTTACCCCATCCACTTTGATTTAACATATCTTCCAAACCAAGGCTCCGTTCAAGTTGATATTTTGCCTACATAAGGCCAATATGTTAGTGGTCATGTGTGGTGAAAATAAAGAAAATCGGACTGGGTCACGGAAATGGCCTTATTGACACTTTAAGACGATTGCAATGGCATCAAAATATCAATTTTCGCAAATGATAAGTTACACCAGTCTAATATTAAGACGACAAACTGCTACGTTCAACCTTGAATTAGCGTTTTTGGAAGCAAATTTTGCAAAATTTGCTTCTCTTTGCAGCTACCTTTCTCTGCACTTTACCATTCTCTGTATACCACACAACATCTTCCGGTCCTCCTCACTATAAATAGTTCTATCAAAAGCAAAGATTAATGAGGTAACAGTCATTCGAACATTCGATATGTAAGTCTGAAGTCATGTGTAGATATTGAATTGTGTGACTGAAAATGAAACATTCAATTAATCGTGTCTCTAAGAGAAGAAAAAGTCGACGTAGTAATTTTCTTTATTATGGTTCAAAGATCAGTCCAATAGCCTTCCATGTAAATGGGTCAGTCAAGTTTACTGAACTATGAAATATATTAATGTATTCAAAGCTTACACAAACAATTAATATGCATCAAGTTCAGCTAAAAATAGATACAACTCCAGCATGGAATCAAAGTATTCAAGGTATCCTGGATAATCAAAGTACCTAATCAATGTGCTCTACAAATCAAAGTATTCAAGGTATTCAAATGGACAATAAAAGTACATAATCAAAGTACTCTACTTCTGGACAGGCCTACATTATTGACAAATTTGCTTCCCAACAGTAGTGTCAGTACTTTGATTTTATAAATGTATTGCCTAGTCATATTGTAAAGGACAATCGTGCCGCCTAAATAAGAAACGTGGTTGAATAAAGATAACCTGCGATAGGCATGGGTTATTCCTGGACTAATATATCGTCGGCTACGCTAGAAAATGTCGTAACAACAACTAAAATAAGCTATAATTAGCATATGCCCCTTTTAATTACATATTGGAAAGCCAGAGAAAATATCATATCAGTTACAAAACAAGAAAATACCTTAAATTTCGTAGATTTCTCCATAGAAAAAAGAACGATCTATATCCATCAACGGTTCGACATGAAAAGAATTATTGAGAAAAAATATCGTCACTTTTCAACGAAAACCTCGTAACTGCAGCTTGTTTTTAGCTGCAGTAACTAGGTTTTCGTTGAAAAGCAGCCATATATTTAATAAGCATAATTACAATAAATCAAAAGCCCGTTTCCAAGTAAAACCTAGTTTTGAAGCCACTACAACATAGAATTTGGACGAATTTGAGTAGAAAATGGGAAGAATCTGATAGCATCCACTCCTTTATCTGAAGATCTTTTATGTTTTTTTTGTGTGTTTTTTTGTTGTTTTTTTTTTTGTAAATGCCTTTTTGTAATAGTACACCCTATGGCGTATACAATGGAGACAGTTGCTCGAGATTCTGTTGTGTGCGAAACGAAGACATCGTTTAACCCTTTTCCAAACGGCAAACGTTTAGGGTGATCCACTTCAAAAACTGCCATAAACTACAAAATGGTTGTTATTAAAGAAAGGATTTGTGTGAAATATGGCATAGAAAATATTGAAACAAAAGGAGAAACTGTTGATTATCAGCAGTTTCTTCTTTTGTCTCAATGTTTTCCCATTCTTTTTCTATTAGGGACGTCAAAACAAGGTCTTCTTTGGGAAAAGGTTAAAGTCTCTTCGAGACATATGAAGTGTTGAGATGAAATATTGTGATGAAATAAGAAAATGCTGATGACAACTATTTTCTCTTCATTTCCTTTTCTGTGCTACATTGAACTTCTCTTGCATTATATCGTCTGCAAGAGTAGGCGTTATACATGTAGAACGCTCTTAAATGGGAAAGGATCATGTGACCATGGTTACTTTAAAAGTAGCTGACTAATTATGTACATGTACTTCGTAAGTCGATTCCAGACGGAAATGTGTGTAATTAAGGATCTGGAACTGTAATACCTGTAATTTTATCAAAATTAGGTACAATACAAATATACCTGATGGTGTTTGGTATCATATTATATCAATTATGTGTATGGCAAAACATCAAACGATTTATTATTCAAATAGTAAATAGTCAGTATGTTGTTTTTTTCGATGTATTATCGTAAATTATAATATAAATGTTAGTGTATTATCTGTCCTTGAATAGCATAACACATTTGCAAAAAAGATGGTAAACATACTATTTTATTGTGTGTTATTGAGGGCAAAAATATTCGTGAACGTTCTACCATTTCTTTTTTATTTCTAGTCTTGGGGGCTGAATCTGCCAAATACATGTATACTTATGGACAAAAGATTTGTCCATGTCTAAAAGTGTAAATAATTCGGTAACCACTTGAGGTAAGTCTATCAAAATTTACATGCATCATATACATATACTGCTACACATGTCACAGGAAATATTTCAGTATTTTCTCATCAAACTTTATCATATGGTGCCCTCCGATTTTTTCACGTTTTGGCACGTGCAAAGCGTGCATGTTTTGGGATTTCATATTTCTTTTGTCGTCTGACAAACCATCTATTGGGAAACAAAAACACATAAAAAATGAATTCAATACTATTATCAACTGCTATGCGTCCTTCAAAGGAACAATGCTTATTAGCTATAGGACGTTAGCAAGCTGGAGATACAGTTGCAAACGTAGCAAACTTTTTAGGCGTTTCAATGCGTACTGTTAGAAATTTGTGTGCTAAATATGCTGCCACTGGGTCCCCTGAGGACCTTCCAAGGTCCGGACGTCCCAGAGAGACGACGTTACGTCAGGACAGGCATATCATTTTGACGCACTTGCGTAATCGGTTTACTGTTCCCCGTCCTACAGCCATTAATACACATGTCCGTAAGCACCCTCATATCAGTGCTAGAACCGTCAGTCGTCGTCTTCGTAAGGCAGGGCTTCGCTGCCGACGTCCATATATCGGCCCTCGATTAACCAACGCTCATCGGCGTAGACGTTTAAACTAGGCAACACAGTATCAGCGGCTGTGCCATAATTTGATAAGAAATTACTGAAATTTTTGCTGTGACATGTGTAGCATTATATGCACATGACGCATGTAAATTTTGATCGACTTACCTCAAGTGGTTACCGAATTATTTACACTTTAAGACATGGACAAGAATTTTGGATAAGACTTTTGTCCATTAGTATAGGTTTGAGAGCATTTGCCTTTAGTTTATGGGGAGTCCAGACAAACGTTTGTTCAAATCTAATAGTTATCTCCCGCCGATGAAATCATCAGGGTGGGGGGGATATTGTTTTTGCCAAGTCCGTCCGTCCTTCCGTCCGTCCGTCCGTTCGACATTCGTTTCCGCGCTTTTTCTTGAAATTATAGACCGGATTTCAATGAAACTTGGTACACAGCTTCACTACAAAGAGGAGATGCGCATATCGTCGGGGTTACCCGGTTCGACCATTGAATTCAGAGTTACTGCCCCAGACTATTTAAGCCATATACATACAGAGTGATATTCGTTTCCGCGCTATTTCTTGAAAACTATAGACCGGATTTCAATGAAACTTGGCACACAGCTTCACTACAAAGAGGACATGCGCATATCGTCGGGGTTACCCGGTTCGACCATTGCATTTAGAGGTACTGCCCCTGACTGTTTAAGCCATAAACATACAGAGTGATATTCGTTTCCGCGCTATATCTTGAAAATATGAACCGGATTTCAATGAAACTTGGCACACAGCTTCATTACAAAGAGGACATGCGCATATCGTCGAGTTTACCCGGTTCAATCTTTGAATTTAGAGTTACTGCCCCTGACTATTGAAGCCATATACATGCAGAGTGATATTCGTTTCCGAACTATTTCTTGAAAACTATAGACCGTATTTCAATTAACTTTTGTGCACAGCTCCACTACAAAGAGGACATGCGCATATCGTCGGGGTTACCCGGTTCGACCATTGAATTAAGAGTTACTGACCCTGACTGTTTAAGTCATGTACATACAGAGTGATATTCGTTTCCGCGCTATTTCTTGAAAACTATGGACCAGATTTCAATGAAACTTGGCACACAGCTTCTCTGCAAAGAGGACATGCGCATATCGTCGGGGTTACCCGGTTCGACCATTGAATTCAGAGTTACTGCCCCTGACTGTTGAAGCCATATACATACAGAGTGATATTCGTTTCCGCGCTATTTCTTGATAACTATAGACCGGATTTCAATGAAACTGGGCACACAACTTCACTACAAAGAGGACATGCGCATATCGTCGGGGTTATCCGGTTCGACCATTATATTTAGAGTTACTGCCCCTGACTGTTTAAGCCATATACATACAGAGTGATATTCGTTTCCGCGCTATTTCTTGAAAACTATAGACCAGATTTCAATGAAACCTGGCACACAGCTTTACTACAAAGAGGACATGCGCATATCGTTGGGGTTACCCGGTTCGACCATTGAATTTAGAGTTACTGCCCCTGACTGTTGAAGCCATATACATACAGAGTGATATTCGTTTCCGCGCTATTTCTTGATAACTATAGATCGTATTTCAAATAATTTTTGTGCATAGCTTCACTACAAAGAGGACATGCGCATATCGTCGGGGTTACCCGGTTTGACCATTGAATTCAGAGTTACTGCCCCTGACTGTTTAAGCCATATACATACAGAGTGATACTCGTTTCCGCGCTATTTCTTGATAACTATAGACCGGATTTCAATTAAACTTTGTGCACAGCTTCACTATAAATAGGACATGTGCATATCGTTGGGGTTACCCGGTTCGACCATTGAATATAGAGATACTGCCCCTGACTGTTGAAGCCATATACATACAGAGTGATATTCGTTTCCGCGTTATTTCCTGATAACTATAGACCGGATTTCAATGAAACCTGGCACACAGCTTCACTACAAAGAGGACATGCGCAATATCGTCGGGGTTACCCGGTTCGACCATTGAATTCAGAGTTACTGCCCCTGACTGTTTAAGCCATATACATACAGAGTGATACTCGTTTCCGCGCTATTCCTTGATAACTATAGACCGGATTTCAATGAAACTTTGTGCACAGCTTCACTACAAATAGGACATGCGCATATCGTCGGGGTTACCAAGGCGACCATTGAATATAGAGTTACTGCCCCTAACTGTTGAAGCCATATACATACAGAGTGATATTCGTTTCCGCGCTATTTCTTGAAAACTATATACCGGATTTCAATGAAACTTGGCACACAGCTTGACTACAAAGAGGACATGCGCATATCGTTAGGCTTACCCGGTTCGACCATTGAATTCAGAGTCACTGCCCCTGACTGTTTAAGCCATACACATACAGAGTGATATTCGTTTCCGCGCTACTCCATTGACAATGAAAATATGTTCGGCGGGGGATATCAATTCAACGAATTTGTTTGTTGTCCAACCTCAGATACCCCCGGGGTCTGCTTATTTGCTACGTTACATGTAGGTTACATGTACGTTACATGTAGCGTAGCAAATGGAAACCCCGGGGTATCCGAGGATAATTGTAGTCCATGTAATTCAGAATTAATACGTTCCTAAATAATGATAATCTTTGACGCAGCGTATTGTACATGTTGTAACAGCTTTGGAAAATACTGCATTGAAGTCAGAATATTCAAATCAAAAGCATTTTTTCTTTCCTAAATACTTGTATTTCCATATTATCACGGACCATTCATATTTCTACCACCTGATTAATTTTGTCACCAGCAGGGCATTTCTGCTAACCCGTTGCAGAATTATGTGGTTGATATTTTATACAATAATAATATTCTGTCAAAACTTTAACATACGAGGGCAGTCCTAAAAGTTTCGGGACAAGTGCCATAACTTTTTTTTATTTATTAATATTTCCCAATAATTTTCGCATCACTGATAGCTGCAATATTATTCTTTTGGATGATAGTCTCATTTTAATATCGGTACATAGATGTACGAGAAAGCGTCTCCATAGTAACGTCAGGTAGGCGTGAGCGGGGCACCTTGACGTCGCCGTGCAATAGGAATTATTACACACCAATTATGTATCGCAATTAACGCCTCTATACGTCTTTGACGTCGCAATAAATTATGGCGCGAACGTGTACGACGTTAACGACGTTATTTCCTGTATTTACGGTGTAAACAAGTGACGTCTTTGAAAACAAAGGCGTGAATTCTGTATCTGTATCTATACGTTGCTGTATCCAATTCTGGCTTTAACACAACGGTGAGGGAGTGCAGCCTGGTGTTACTGGCTGGACTGGCCAAGGGCTGTTTTTAATGCCTCGACGTTTTAAGAGTTGACTATGTCTTCCTCTAGTTTGTTCCAGTTGATGATTGTTTGGACGAAGAAAGAGTTTTTGTATTGATTTGTGTTAGCATGAATTGGTTCGCAACTTTTTGAGTTCTGTTTGATCTGAGAGCTTAACACATTTGAGGTTTCACAGTCAGTATATGTTTTTAACTTTATTTTGCGCGAGGGTCTGGATGCTTTCAGGAATTGTGACGGCGGAAGCCCCCGGAACCAACCCCTCAACCACCTTAAACATCATGATTAGTCTTTGGTCTTTTCTTCTCGATTCTAAGCTGGGAAGTTCTAGTTCTTTTGCCATTTTTGAATTGCTGCCTTCTTCTCTGGATCTGTTCGTTTTTTATGAATCTTATTGCTCGGTTTTGTATTCTTTCAAGGCTGTCTATGTCTTTTTGGAGATACGGATCCCAGATGATTGCTCCGTAATCCATAATCGATCTAACCATGGAGACATAGGTTACTTTTTTACAGTTTTCGGTGCAGTGTTTTAGATTTCTGCGTAGGAATCCGAGTGTTGAGCTGGCTTTTTTGGTTACTTTGTTAATATGGGTGCCCCATTTAAGGTCTGATGATATTTGTAGTCCCAGATATGGATTGTTTTCAACTTCTTCTAAAATGTGGTCTTTGAAGGTGACGAATATTGAGATATTTTTCTTTATGCTCAGGATGTAGCATTTTTTGGCGTTGAAGCGCATACCCCAGTCTCTTGCCCAGTTTTCTAAATTTTTAAGGTCTTCCTGTAGAGTGATTTGATCTTTGTATGAATTTATGGTTCTGTATAGAAGGCAATCGTCTGCGAATAGGCGTACTTTTGACTTAACTCTGTCTGGAAGGTCGTTGATGTGACAGAGGAATAAGAGTTGTCCAAGAACGGTTCCCTGTGGTACACCAGAATCTACTGGGACTGATTTTGAGTATTCGCCTTCCACTACTGTTCTCATGGTCCTTTCCGTTAGAAATGTTGATAGCCAGTTCAGCATGTTTGCATTGATACCATAGTGTTCCAGTTTGTAGAGGAGTTTTTTGTGAGGGACTGTATCAAATGCCTTTGAGAAGTCTAATATTGCAACATATACTTGTTTTGATTTGGCATATTGTGTCAGGAAGTCGTTGAGGGTTGTTATGAGTTGTGTCTCGCAAGAGTAGCCTGATCTGAATCCATGGTTTAGGTTTGTGAGAATGTTGTTATTTTCAAAGTGTTTCAGCATATGGCGGCAGATTATATGTTCCAGTAGCTTGCAGGGTACCGATGTTAGGGATACAGGGCGGTAGTTTTCTGCTTGACGTTTATCTTCTTTTTTGTAGACGCTTGAGATATTTGCATCCCGCCAATCCTTTGGTAGCTCGCCTGTGTCCAAAGAGAGTTGAAAGAGGATGGTGAAGCAGGGTGCCAGCTCGGTAGATTATTCTTTTATGATTTTGTTGGGTATGTTGTCTGGGCCAGAGGCTTTTGATGGGTTTATCTTGTTTAGTAATTTTTTTACACCTTCTTGGTGGATTTTGATTGCCTTGATTGTCCTTTTGCATTTTCCTTTTTCGTCCAAAGTAGGTAAGTCTCCTGTTGTTTCTTTTGTGAAGACGGATTGGAATTGTTGGATTAGTATTTCTGCTTTGCCTTTGCTGTCAGTAGTTATTTTGTTTCTCGTTTTCAGTGGGGCTATGCAAAATTTACATGCATCATATACATATACTGCTACACATGTCACAGGAAATATTTCAGTATTTTCTCATCAAACTTTATCATATGGTGCCCTCCGATTTTTTCACGTTTTGGCTCGTGCAAAGCGTACATGTTTTGGGATTTCATATTTCTTTTGTCGTCTGACGAACCATCTATTGGGAAACAAAAACACATAAAAAATGATTTCAATACCATTATCCACTGCTATGCGTCCTTCAAAGGAACAACGCTTATTAGCTATAGGACGTTTGCAAGCTGGAGATACAGTTGCAAACTTAGCAAACTTTTTATGCGTTTCAATGCGTACTGTTAGGAGTTTGTGTGCTAAATATGCTACCACTGGATCCGCTGAGGACCTTCCAAGGTCCGGACGTCCCAGAGAGACGACGTTACGTCAAGACAGGCATATCATTTTTACGCACTTGCGTAATCGGTTTACTGTTCCCCGTCGTACAGCCATTAATACACATGTCCGTATGCACACTCATATCAGTGCTAGAACCGTCAGTCGTCGTCTTCGTACGACAGGGCTTCGTTGCCGACGTCCATATATCGGCCCTCGATTAACCAACGCTCATCGGCGTAGACGTTTAAACTGGGCAACGCAGTATTAGCGGCTGTGCCATAATTTGATAAGAAATTACTGAAATTTTTGCTGTGACATGTGTAGCATTATATGCACATGACGCATGTAAATTTTGATCGACTTACCTCAAGTGGTTACCGAATTATTGACACTTTTAGACATGGAAAAGACTTTTGTCCATTAGTATAGATTGGAGCCTTTAGTTTATGGGGAGTCCAGACAAACGTTTGTCCCAATCTAATTGTTATCTCCCGCCGATAAAATCATCGGGGGGGGGATATTGATTTTGCCAAGTCCGTCCGTCCTTCTGTCCGTCCTTCCGTCCGTCCGAGATTCGTTTCCGCGCTATTTCTTGAAAACTATAGACCGGATTTCAATGAAACTTGGCACACAGCTTCACTACAAAGAGGACATGCGCATATCGTCGGGGTTACCAGGTTCGACTATTGAATTCAGAGTTACTGTCCCTGACTATTGAAGCCATATACATACAGAGTGATATTCGTTTCCGCGCTATTTCTTGAAAACTATAGACCGGATTTTAATGAAACTTGGCACAGAGATTCACTACAAAGAGGACATGCGCATATCGTCGGAATTACCCGGTTCAACTATTGCATTTAGAGGTACTGCCCCTGACTGTTTAAGCCATATACATACAGAGTGATATTCGTTTCCGCGCTATTTCTTGAAAACTATAGACCGGAGTTCAATGAAACTTGTTACATAGCTTTACTACAAAGACGACATGCGCATATCGTTGGGGTTACCCGGTTTGACCATTGAATTTAGAGTTACTGCCCCTGACTGTTTAAGCCATAAATATACAGAGTGGTATTCGTTTCCGCGCTATTTCTTGAAAACTATAGACCGGATTTTAATTAACTTTTGTGCACAGCTCCACTACTAAGGGGACATGCGCATATCGTCGGGGTTACCCGGTTCGATCTTTGAATTTAGAGTTACTGCCCCTGACTTGTGAAGCCATATATAGTGATATTCGTTTCCGCGCTATTTCTTGAAAATTATAGACCGTATTTCAATTAACTTTTGTTCACAGCTCTGCTACAAAGAGGACATGCACATATCGTCGGGGTTACCCGGTTCAACCATTGAATTTCGAGTTACTGCCCCTGACTGTTTAAGCCATATACATACAGAGTGATATTCGTTTCCGCGCTATTTCTTGAAAACTATAGACCGGATTTCAATGAAACTTGGCACACAGCTTCACTACAGAGAGGACATGCTGTGGTCTAGTGGTAGGACGCGGGCTTAGGGATCGAAAGGTCCTGAGTTCAAATCCCGCCGAGGTCACAGGAATTTTTCTGAGCAAAAAAGTTACCCCACGTTGCTCCACTTCACCCAGGTGTATAAATGGGTACACGGGAGAGTTGAAAGCCGATGAGCTGTGGCTGCCGCAGGCGCCGACTTTGAACAGCCGACTTGAAGCTCGATGATCGTGGAGTAAAGTGTGAAAGTCGCGCGAATATGGACCCAGTTCGTAAATTTGAGACTATAAACCACCTTTACTTTTTACTTTTTTACATGCGCATATCGTAGGGGCTACCCGGTTCGACCATTACATTTAGAGTTACTGCCCCTGACTGTTTGAGCCATATACATACAGAGTGATATTACCCGGTTCGACCATTGCATTTAGAGTTACTGCCCCTGACTGTTTGAGCCATATACAGAGTGATATTACCCGGTTCGACCATTGCATTTAGAGTTACTGCCCCTGACTGTTTGAGCCATATATATACAGAGTGATATTACCCGGTTCGACCATTGCATTTAGAGTTACTGCCCCTGACTGTTTGAGCCATATACATACAGAGTGATATTACCCGGTTCGACCATTGCATTTAGAGTTGTTACTGCCCTGACTATTTGAGCCATATACATACAGAGTGATATTCGTTTCCTTGCTATTTCTTGGAAACTATAGACCGGATGTCAATGAAACTTGTCACATAGCTTTACTACAAAGAGGACATGCGCATATCGTCGGGGTTACCCGGTTCGACCATTGAATTTAGAGTTACTGACCCTGACTGTTTAAGCCATATACATACAGAGTGATATTCGTTTCCGCGCTATTTCTTGAAAACTATAGACCGGATTTCAATGAAACTCGGCACACAGCTTCACTACAAAGAGGACATGCGCATATCGTCGGGGTTACCTGGTTCGACCTTTGAATTCAGAGTTACTGTCCCTGACTATTGAAGCCATATACATGCAGAGAGTTATTCGTTTCCGCGCTATTTCTTGAAAACTATAGACCGGATTTTAATTAACTTTTGTGCACAGCTCCACTACTAAGAGGACATGAACATATCGTCGGGGTTACGCAGTTCGACCTTTGAATTTAGAGTTACTGCCCCTGACTATTGAAGCCGTATACATGCAGAGTGGTATTCGTTTCCGCGCTATTTCTTGAAAACTATAGACCGTATTTCAATGAAACCTTGTGCACGGCTTCACTACAAAGAGGACATGCGCATATCGTCAGGGTTACCCGGTTCGACCATTGAATTCAGAGTCACTGCCCCTGACTGTTGAAGTCATACACATACAGTGATATTTGTTCTGTTGAAGCCATATACATACAGAGTGATATTCGTTTCCGCGCTACTCCATTGACAATGAAAATATGTTCGGCGGGGGATATCAATTCAACGAATTTGCTTGTTGTCCAACCTCAGATACCCCCGGGGTCTGCTTATTTGCTACGTTACATGTAGGTTACATGTACGTTACATGTAGCGTAGCAAATGGAAACCCCGGGGTATCCGAGGATGATTGTAGTCCATGTAATTCAGAATTAATACGTTCCCAAACAATGATATTCTTTGACGCAGCTTATTGTACATGTTGTAACAGCTTTGGAAAATACTGCAGTGAAGTCAGAATATTCAAATCAAAAGCATTTTTTCTTTCCTAAATACTTGTATTTCCATATTATCACGGACCATTCATATTTCTACCACCTGATTAATTTTGTCACCAGCAGGGCATTTCTGCTAACCCGTTGCAGAATTATGTGGTTGATATTTTATACAATAATAATATTCTGTCAAAACTTTAACATACGAGGGCTGTCCTAAAAGTTTCGGGACAAGTGCCATAACTTTTTTATTTATTAATATTTCCCATTAATTTTCGCACCACTGATAGCTGCAATATTATTCTATTGGATGATAGTCTCATTTTAATATCGGTACATAGATGTACGAGAAAGCGTCTCCATAGTAACATCAGGTAGGCGTGAGCGGGGCACCTTGACGTCGCCGCCCAATAGGAATTATTACACACCAATTATGTATCGCAATTAACGCCTCTATACGTCTTTGACGTCGCAATAAATTATGGCGCGAACGTGTACGACGTTAACGACGTTATTTCCTGTATTTACGGTGTAAACAAGTGACGTCTTTGAAAACAAAGGCGTGAATTCTGTATCTGTATCTATACGTTGCTGTATCCAATTCTGGCTTTAACGCAACGGTGAGGGAGTGCAGCCTGGTGTTACTGGCTGGACTAGCCGAGGGCTGTTTTGAATGCCTCGACGTTTTTAGAGTTGACTATGTCTTCCTCTAGTTTGTTCCAGTTGATGATTGTTTGGATGAAGAAAGAGTTTTTGTATTGATTTGTGTTAGCATGAATTGGTTCGCAACTTTTTGAGTTCTGTTTGATCTGAGAGCTTAACACATTTGAGGTTTCACAGTCAGTATATGTTTTTAACTTTATTTTGCGCGAGGGTCTGGATGCTTTCAGGAATTGTGACGGCGGAAGCCCCGGTACCAACCCCTCAACCGTCTTAAACATCATGATTAGTCTTTGTTCTTTTCTTCTCGATTCCAAGCTGGGTAGTTCTAGTTTTTTTGCCATTTTTGAGATGCTGCCTTCTTCTCTGGATCTGTAGTCGTTTTTTATGAATCTTATTGCTCGGTTTTGTATTCTTTCAAGGCTGTCTATGTCTTTGTGGAGATACGGATCCCAGATGATTGCTCCGTAATCCATAATCGATCTAACCATGGAGACATAGGTTACTTTTTTACAGTTTTCGGTGCAGTGTTTTAGATTTCTGCGTAGGAATCCGAGTGTTGAGCTGGCTTTTTTTGGTTACTTTGTTAATATGGGTGCCCCATTTAAGGTCTGATGATATTTGTAGTCCCAGATATGGATTGTTTTCAACTTCTTCTAAAATGTGGTCATTTAAGGTGTAGAATTTTGAGATCTTTTTCTTTATGCTCAGGATGTAGCATTTTTTGGCGTTGAAGCGCATACCCCAGTCTCTTGCCCAGTTTTCTAAATTTTTAAGGTCTTCCTGTAGAGTGATTTGATCTTTGTATGAATTTATGGTTCTGTATAGAAGGCAATCGTCTGCGAATAGGCGTACTTTTGACTTATCTCTGTCTGGAAGGTCGTTGATGTGACAGAGGAATAAGAGTTGTCCAAGAACGGTTCCCAGTGGTACACCAGAATCTACTGGGACTGATTTTGAGTATTCGCCTTCCACTACTGTTCTCATGGTCCTTTCCGTTAGAAATGTTGATAGCCAGTTCAGAATGTTTGCATTGATACCATAGTGTTCCAGTTTGTAGAGGAGTTTTTTGTGAGGGACTGTATCAAATGCCTTGGAGAAGTCTAATATTGCAACATCTACTTGTTTTGATTTGTCATATTGTGTCAGGAAGTCGTTGAGGGTTGTTATGAGTTGTGTCTCGCAAGAGTAGCCTGATCTGAATCCATGGTTTAGGTTTGTGAGAATGTTGTTATTTTCAAAGTGTTTCAGCATATGGCGGCAGATTATATGTTCCAGTAGCTTGCAGGGTACCGATGTTAGGGATACAGGGCGGTAGTTTTCTGCTTGATGTCTATCTCTTTTTTTGTAGACGCTTGAGATATTTGCATCCCGCCAATCCTTTGGTAGCTCGCCTGTGTCCAAAGAGAGTTGAAAGAGGATGGTGAAGCAGGGTGCCAGCTCGGTAGATTATTCTTTTATGATTTTGTTGGGTATGTTGTCTGGGCCAAAGGCTTTTGATGGGTTTATCTTGTTCAGTATTTTTTGTACACGTTCTTGGTGGATTTTGATTGCCTTGATTGTCCTTTTGCATTTTCCTTTTTTGTCCAAAGTAGGTAAGTCTCCTGGTGTTTCTTTTGTGAAGACGGATTGGAATTGTTGGATTAGTATTTCTGCTTTGCCTTTGCTGTCAGTAGTTATTTTGTTTCTCGTTTTCAGTGGGGCTATGCCAAAGGAGTCTTGTTTTTTTGCTGTAATATATTTCCAGAATGGTTTTGTGTTGTTTTGGTTTAGGCCTTCTGTGATATTGTGATTAATGTATGTCCATTCTGCTCGCCTGAAGTGTCTCTTGCATTCTTTTTTAAATTGTTTGTAGTTCTTCCAGCTGTTAGTTTTCTTTGCTTGCTTGTAGAGTCTACTTTTTTTCCTGATCATCTTCTTTTCTTTGTGAGTTATCCATGGAGTGGTGTGTTTGGATCTTATTTCTTTAGACGGTATGATTTTGTCCATTTGTTGTTGTAGATTAAGTTTGAAATAGTCCCAAATTGTGTGGATGTTTTCTTTCTGTTCGTACATTGCTTTGATTTTGTTCGAAATTTCATTGATTGCTGATTTGAGATTTTCCGCGTTTGCTTTTTTGTATATGTAGCATTTCCTTGGTTTTTGTTTTTGGTGGTAATGTTTAATTTCTAAATCTGTGATGATCATGGAGTGGTCTGATATTCCAGGTACGCTGAGAGAGGATTTTATGAGTGAAGGATTTGTTGTAAAGACGAGATCTAAAAGTTTATCTTCCCTAGTCGCTTGTTCATGGATTTGAGAGAGGCTTGCGTTGTTTGTGATGTCAATGAGGAGTTGTTGTTGTTCTCGGTCAGCTCCGGTTTTGACACTTTGTTTCTCCCAGTCGATGTCCGGACAGTTAAAGTCTCCAGCTAGTAGAATGTTTTTCCCAGAGTTGCTTAGTTTTTCCAGTGATTTTTCTAGTTCCTTAAGGTCTGGTGTATTTCGGTGTGGCATGTAGAAGGAAGAAATGTACATGTCTTTTGCGTTTTGGGTTTTTATTTTAATCCACTCTATTTCACAATTTGTGACTAGTTCTGTTTGCTCTTCTGATACTATGCTGTTTTCTACTAGGATAAATACCACCCCCCAGGGTTCCTCTATCATTCCTGTAGGCTGTGTAGTTTGGAGGGAACACTTCAGACGATTTAATGGCGTCGTGTGTAGGATTTTTCCCAGGAGTTACACATTTTAGCCATGATTCGGTTCCACAGATTATGTCTGGTTTTAGGTAGTGGATTGATGCTTGAAGTTCTTGATGTTTGTCCTTTATGCTCCTGCAATTAACCGTTAGGATTCTTAGGTTTTGTTTTTTTGGTGTTGTGTTTTCACAGCTTTTTTCTGAGTTGGTTTGGGTTTTTGTTTTGTTTCGTGCTCTGGCGATGGAGTTTTGGTTGAACATTGGGCTACTTGTTTTTAGTGGGCTGAAGACGTCAGATTTAATCGAATCCATTGTTTCATCTAGGGATAATAGTGGGTCGTAGTAGCTGGAAGTATTGATTTCATAACTCCTGAATGTGAATGATGATAAGTTTATGCTGTCGCATCTGCAGCAAAGCCATTGTACATTGGAGCGTTCAAGTAATTCAAAGTCGTTGGTGCATAGTTCTAGACAGGATAGGTGATACCATATGTCACAGCCATCACAGCATACTGCTTAACATTCCCATGTGACTGGGTTTTCACATAATTCGCATGGAAAGATGTTTTTAAGGTTGTTCTGGGGTCCTGGATTCAGTTCTATATCTCTGGACAACAATAGGGCCAGTGAAAAAAAGACATGTATTTAGGTTTCTGTGAACTGGTAGGGTGATAGGTCTTCTCCCTGATGAATGCAGTCTTGGGTTTAAGGCGTAGATGGAATGTGAAATTTGACATGTTTCTTCTTCATTATGTTTTCTGGTAAAGCTAATTGCTAAAACAAGGGTGGCAAATGCTATTGCAAACATGTTGGTATAGCGCGGAGAAACCCGTACTGACCAGTATTCAGTATAGCGCGGATAAACCCGTACTGACTAAAATGTTTACAATAGCTCTCGCTTCCACTTATTTAGTCTTTATTCCCAGCAGTCTCTGCTAATTTGGTTGGAAATTTTTCTCAGCCAAGCTTTCCCAAGTGTTTTTCCGGGGTGGATTCCGTCTGCGTAAAGGTTGAAATTATAGTACTTTCTATTCTTGTATTCTTGTTTCTGGCCGCTTTTGTATTTTGAGTTTATACTCAGGTCTGATGAAAAGTTTGGTGAAAAATGATTCAGAGTTTGGTTTAATTTTCTAACTTCTCCGTTTAAGGTTTCAATTTGTTGTTGTAGGAGTGAATCTTGTTCTTTGAAAGTCTCTGAGTTTTTGTGTCCTTTAGTCAGAATCCATTCACAGGTAAAAGTATCTACTGAAAACACGATGGAAAAAGGACATTAGATAGATTAATTGACAAGGTTGATTAGATTGGAAATACCGGAGGAGAAAGATATGGTGACAATTTCATTCCTCAAAATATATTCAAATCGATAAAATAAACTTTAAAAACGGAGAGAAAACGTTCAATCGCAAATGCGATACGTAAATTAAATCATTTCACATCAGAACCAAGTCACTTACATTGACCAAATACGCTTTACTGACTGTATCTACGCATTTGTATCACAACATTGCTGTCAATCGTTTTTACACCGCCATGAACCTTCATCGATGACAATCGAAGTATTCCGAAGCGTTTTGTAAGGAAGCATTTCATTGGTCGTTTTTCAATGACATCGATGAGTCTCCGAGTACTTGACACGATGACGAAATGGAGGTGTGTTTCAATTAGCCAATGAAAAATCGCGACACTAAACATCATTCGGATAACCTCTAATCATGGCAAGATGGAAGACTTTGGAAAATAAACTGTGCACTGTGCTCTTCAATATCGATTTATACAGACGCCTACTGAAAAGGGTAAACATTTAAGGCTTCTAAACAAACAAACAAACATTGTACTTACCATTAATGCTGATTTATTAGTGATGATCGCGAATATTTCGGCGAAGTCGTCATTTAAATTCGGTTTTACAAAAACAAATTGTCACCACATCTTTCTCCTGTAAACTGTTTTATGCATTTTTCCCTGTCATTTCGAAAGTATAAGGCCGGCGACAACGAAATTTCGCATACGTGAAGTCATTAATATGAACTTCAAAGAAACGTTTAAGTTTTCAGTTGAGTTACTTGCAATTGCTCAAAAAATTATCCGAAAAATCGAGTGGATTTCAATCTAATCAACCTTGTCAATTAATCTATCTAATGTCCTTTTTCCATCGTGTTTTCAGTAGATACTTTTACCTGTGATTCCATTTGGTGATCGAGTAGATTGGTGTTTCTAGGAAAGAGATGTTTGTTCCCGGATATTTGGATACAATGTCGATGAGTTCTTTGTATTTCTTAGTGATCAGCTGGATTTGTTCATCGTTTTCAGTTCTAAGCGAGATGTATTCTTTATTCTTACTTGTGAGGTTGCATGTGCCTAACCATACATAGATCCAAAGGTCTCCATGGTAGATGATTTTTCGAGCAATATTTGATCTGAGCCAGTTTGTGGAGTCTTCAATCTGTGCTCCGCTTCTAGCACACCAGATAATATCTAGGTCAAGTTTATCAGTGGATAGTCTTTCGAGCCATTTTCCCTTACTGCCTGTTTTGGTTCAATCCTTGGCTTCTGAATGAATTTGTTTAGTTTTGATTCTGACATCGAGGTTGATCAATATGGCGGATGTGATGTGGTGGGGTAAGGTGGTATGTTGGGGCTGGTGTTTTGGAGGCTTACCGACCTTAAAGAAGCGTTACATTTCACAATTTGGCTGTCCAGTTGTTAGAATAGATGTTTGTTGAGTTTCCATGTCAAGAAGTCCTAAAGTTAGATGAATTTCTCTATTTTTCGGTCTTGGTTTCTTCTTTAAATTTTTTCGCGTGTACTTTCGCGCGCATGCGCACTCCCTCCAGGAATTAAGTGCGAACTGAACCCGGAACAGCGATATTCAGTGAAATTTTGTGTTTTGATGGGGAAAAGTAGATCACAGACACTTTCGATGATACAATCTACCTATGGAGCGGCAGCAATGTCAAGAACACGCATTAATTGGTGGTATAACACCTTCAAAGACGATCCTACACGCCAACCTACCGATCTTCCTAGGACAGGGCGGCCCAGTGTACTGTCAGGTAACGCACTCGAAATTGAAACATTATTGAGATCTGACAGGAGATTAACTGTACGTGACATTGCGTTGAAAACTGGACTTGTATCCTCCTCCATTCATAGGATCATTAGACAGGAGCTTGGTATGGTAAAAGTATGTGCCAGATAGGTCCCGCGTGTGTTGTCCAGCCAGCAAAAGCTGCAGCGAGTCGCCGACAGTACGGCTTTCCTAAAGCAGTACAGGGAACGCGGCGAAAGGTTCTTGGATTCCATTATTACGGCGGATGAGACCTGGGTCAGTCTATATGACCCGGAAACCAAACTGGACAGTTCAGTATGGAAAACACCTTCTTCGCCGTCCCCGACAAAAGCCATGGTGAAACTGTCTGCTAAGAAAATGATGTTTATTGTCTTTTTCGACACGAGGGGCGTCGTTCTTTGCCACGCAGTGCCGACCGGGAGGACTGTGACCGCACAGTATTACTCAAAGGTATAGTTTGCATTTTTTTTTTCATTTTATATTAATATTCTCATCGTAGATAATTTATAGAGAAACAGTACAGGTAGGTTTATACTAGTATTATAAAAATTATCTAATTATATATTGTATATGTACAATACGTTGCGTGCATACTTTGGACGAGCCCGTTATCTCATTGCAGGTGCTTCGACGTGATTTGGCCAGGGCTGTACAGAAGAAGAGACCGGAGAATGATGGCAAACTCTACCTTCATCATGACAACGCCACTCCTCATACCTCATCCTTCACCAAGAGCGTACTTGCTGAGAAAAAAATCCGCACCGTTGGTCATCCCCCCCCCCCCCCCCCCGCCATACTCCCCAGACCTCGCGCCCTGCGATTTCTGGCTCTTCCCCACTATCAAGCGTGATTTGCGGGGACGTCGCTTCGACGACGTCGATGATCGTTGTCAGGGAGAACATTCGCAAAATACCGGCCGGAGACTTCAAAAACTGCTTCAAATCATGGGTAGAACGACACCACAAGTGCATCCAACACAGGGGAGAGTTTTTCGAGAAGATTTGAGCATTACAGACGACTAAAAAGGTATGTCTTAGTTCTTCACAGGCATGTGCCCCGCTCACGCCTACCTGACGTTACTATGGAGACGCTTTCTCGTGCATCTATGTACCGATATTAAAATGAGACTATCATTCAATAGAATAATATTGCAGCTATCAGTGGTGCGAAAATTAATGGGAAATATTAATAAATAAAAAAGTTATGGCACTTGTCCCGAAACTTTTAGGACAGCCCTCGTATAAAATATAACTCAAAGTTTATAACTTTAAACCTGTATACAAACACCATACTATTTGTTGTTGAAAATGGCATAACAAAAACGTTTCTCTTTCGAGAATAAACGAGTTAGGATATTAATTCGCTCGTATAGCTCACGATGACAGGTTTGGTGAATATTAAAACTATGTATAGCCCGACAATATCAACCTGGGACATCTGCATATTATATGTAACGACCCCACTTCGGCAATGTTTTGTTAAAACTGTCAACTAATATTTTTTGCACACAAACTTAAAGTTGTCCCGTGTTAATTTTGCTCGACTATATACATGTAGGTTTTAGTGTTTGTATACAAGTCCATTTGAGTCATTAATATATTATCATACATCCACATTTGCGTATTATACATTTGCGTATATATGATCTCATTAAATTGGAACAAGCACCACCTTATTGGAACGACCTCTACTGCAATTTTCTCAATAATTTGTTTAAATAATTCGCCAGGTTGCCATTTTTAACAGGATGTGTAATAAAGAGTGCTCGTTTCCCCAGGGCGAGCGTAACAGGGCTGTATTCTTCGTTGAAAACCAAATTATGCAAAAAGGTGTCAGTTGTTGACAAACTGTTTTGAAAAAGCAACATCATGTTCGAACTTTTAAAAACGACCCAGCGGAAACTAATTCGGTTTGGGCCGTATGCGTCGAGAAGCCATCTTTATACGACATAGCATTGCCATAATTGTCCATTTTGGCTAGAAAACTTAGAAAACAATCAAAAGAACCACCGACACCTAAATTTGTTAACCCGTTTCTAGCCATTCGACCGACCTCGCGAGTTCCCGGATGTGCGAATGGAACAGAAATTCACTACCTCTTTTTGGAGGCCGTTCCAAAGTTTACCACCCGTCAATAAGAGCGGCAAATGATATCTATTGGCTGATGCCTAGTAGAGAGACTTTAACCCATTCTAAAACATTGTCGCCCGTTTACACCCCATACAATAAAGACATGGAAAACATTGCGGAAAATGAAGAAATTCCTCGTCACAAGCAATTTCATAATTTTCCACACTATCACTCACCTTAAAAGACAAAAAAGTAAAGGTACAGTCACTTAAAGTGTCCACTGATTGGTAAAATTAAACTCTTTGCGTCGAAAAAACACCTTCCTAATAACCAAATATCAAAGTTTCTACAATTTTCAAACATTAGAAGTGTTTTTATTTCGTCTTTTAAATTGGATATTTTGGTCTTTTCCGATCTTTACCGGTGAAAAAACGCTAAACTTCCGATTTGAAGTTATGACCTCATACCAGCCACTTAATGACGTCATGGCGGGAAAAACGGGATTTCATTGGTCATTTCCCGGAAAGCCTGAGATTTCTGAAAAAGTTAAATGTCCGACTTTTCTGTCATAAAGCGACTTCCCCAAACGATACTCAAAACTCGGAATTCATCCTTAGTAAATGTTAGAAAAAATGTTAAAACAGTCAAAGAATATGTCTTTAGTGAGTGAAGGAATGTGCCGAAGAACGGTTTAAGTTTGTCTGTATTACTCTGACGATCGAGCGATGGATAAAAACTGTGACTTCGCTTTATGGCAGAAAAGTCTAACACTTTATCTTTGTCAGAAACCTTATGCTCTAGATTGGGGGCGGAGTCAAGCCATTGTATTACGTCACTTCGTGGCAATTTTACGGAAATTGCCGATCTTTACTTTCTCGAAAATCATCCAAGTAACGACGTAAAGAAAAGCAAACAAAACTTTTAAAACAACCGAGTTTGGCGGATCTTTTATAAAACACGTTAATTCAATGATTTTCCTCCAATTTACGGTGAAATCAACTGACTAGCTTAGTAGCCTTTAAGATTGTCGGCTGCATCACTTTATAATTCGGAATAGTCTAATCTTTTGCCATTTGATAGAGGATTCAAAACTGAAATAGGCTATAATTATGCCCCCTTTCGAAGAAAATGGGGGTATATTGTTTTGCCAATCTCCGAGCAGAGTTGTCGTTCGTTACTCTCACATACATCTCTGCAACGGCCTGGGCGTATGAATGACAAGAATCTTGTCAAACCGAGGAAAACGTGTATTATTACTGTTTAACTGTTTCATGTGTAACATAATAAAGTAGACAAAGAAATGATGATTCTGGTTACATTTGAAAGGCACTATAACTGATGAAATAACCCATATACAATGGAACTATTTTCTCAAGCCTCCTTACCAATGGCAGGAATTTTGTGCTAAAAATAGACTAGGTTTAATGTTTCGTTTTGATAAATCGTCGTTGTTGTTATATAATATCGTATCTACGGCTTGAATCAAGTCGTAGTTGCGAGATTTTATAACAACACTTACGAAATGCTATTGTTTGTCCGAAATACGTCACGGTTAGCTGGATAAAATCGTTCCCTATCAGAATGAAACATACAGAAAATTTGAATGAATGACATCAATCTAAAAAAAATAAATTATTTTCGTTGGAAAATGATATTAAATTTTAAGCAACGTGAAGTATGACATATATTGGACTTTGGAAAAGAAAAATTATTTGTTATTGCCGTTTTGATGTGATAGAAAGTGACGTAATCTAGCAGATGATGACGCAATACTCTCTGAGGCAACTACAGAGGTGAATGTAATGAATGAACCGTGTGCAAGAGAGTGTTGTTTTGCAAGTGTCGCTCGGTCGGAAGGTCGGTCGGTCGGTCGGTCGGTCGGTCCGTATGTCGGTCGGTCTGTCCGTAGACCAAGCCTTGTCCGGAGCATAACTCGAAAAGTATTAAAGGTAGCATCATGAAACTTCATAGGTGGATAGATCTCATTATGGAGAGGTGCAGTGCACAAGAACCGTAACTCTGCCGTTCAATTTTTTGAGTTATTGCCCTTTGTTGATTTTATAACTTGATTCTTGTCCGGAGCATAACTCAAAAAGTATGTAAGGTACAATCATGAAACTTTACAGGTGGATAGATCTCATTATGGAGAGGTGCAGTGCACAAGAACCGTAACTCTGCTGATCAAATGTTTTGAGTTATTGCCCTTTGTTGATTTTCAAACTTGATTTTCGTCCGGAGCATAACTCAAAAACTATGTTAGATAGAATCATGAAACTTTACAGGTGAATAGATCTCATTATGGAGAGGTGCAGTGCACAAGAACCATAACTCTGCCGATCAAATTTTTTGAGTTATTGCCCTTTGTTGATTTTCAAACTTGATTATTGTCCGGAGCATAACTCAAAAAGTATGTAAGGCAGAATCATGAAACTTAATAGGTAGATAGATCTCATTATGGAGAGGTGTAGTGCACAAGAACTGTAACTCTGCTGATCAAATTTTTTGAGTTATTGCCCCTTGTTGATTTTCAAACTTGATTATTGTCCGGAGCATAACTCAAAAAGTATGTAAGGTAGAATCATGAAACTTAATAGGTGGATAGATCTCATTATGGAGAGGTGCAGTGCACAAGAACCGTAACTCTGCTGATCAAGTTTTTTGAGTTATTGCCCTTTAATGAGTTTATAACTTGATTCTTGTCCGGAGCACAACTCAAAAAATATGTAAGGTACAATCATGAAACTTTTCAGGTGAATAGATTTTATTATGGAGAGGTGCAGTGTACAAGAACCGTAACTCTGCCAATCAAATTCTTGGAGTTTTTGCCCTTTGTTGATTTTTACACTTAATTCTTAACCTTGCCTATATCTCATGTCCTTTTACACATACAGCCTTGATATCTCACACATAGATACCTCCTATCAACATCGTTCAGAT
Source organism: Fragum sueziense (assembly GCA_963680895.1). Classification (NCBI taxonomy): domain Eukaryota; kingdom Metazoa; phylum Mollusca; class Bivalvia; order Cardiida; family Cardiidae; genus Fragum; species Fragum sueziense. Next base: position 78,028,031 of record OY804593.1, on the reverse strand, counting down.
TTAACCATGACCTTGTGACCTTGACCTTGGAGTTTGACCAATTTTGAAAAAATTAAACCCGGCAAATATCTCATGACCTTTTACAAATACAGCCTTGATATTTCACACATGGACACATCTTACCAAGACCTTTCATAATTGATCATGACCTTGGACTCTGTGACTTTGACCTTGGAGTTTGACCTACTTTTGAAAAACTTTAACCTGACCGATTTATCATGTCCTTTTACACATACAGCCTTGATATTTGACACATGGAAACCTCTGACCAAGACCTATCACACACGACTATGACCTTGGACCATGTGGCCTTGACCTTGGACCTTTGACCTACTTTTAGATAAATTAAACTTGGCCTATATCTTATGTGCTATTACACATACAGCCTTGGTGTTTCACACATGGACACATTTTACCAAGACCTTTCACATTTGACCATGACCTTGGACCTTGTGACCTTGACCTTGGAATTTGACCTACTTTAAAAAAACTTTAATCTAGCCAATATATCATGTCCTTTTACACCTACAGCCTTGATATTTCACACATGGACACCTCCAACCAAGACCTTTCACATTTGACCATGACCTTGACATTTGGCCTACTTGTAAAAACTTTAACCTGGCCTATGTTTCATTTTACTTTTAAATATACAGCTTTGATATTTCACACATAGACACCTCCTACCAAGACCTTTCATATGTGACCATGACCTTGGACCTTGTTAACTTGACCTTGGACTTTGACCTACATCAAATGTAGGCCCTTGAGGGGGCATATATGTTTTACAAACATCTCTTGTTATTCTATTGTTTCGAGACATTTTGATAGACAATAATTCATTTAACTTGCAATTGCACATAGCCGGTCATGAATCGGACTCGATTTTTAAAAGCCGTAACCGGCTTTTTGTGTTGGAATTAAATGGTGATTTGCATATCTAACGGCAACCTTAAGTTTTGGAATATGGATTTAATATTCGGTACGGTGAATTCCGGAGGACGGATAGAACTGATTATTACAGGGTTAACACGTGTCAGGACAGATAAGGTGCACGGATGGATACGGATTATTGCAGAATATGGTGTTTCCTTACATGGAAATTGAAATCAACTTGGTGAAGCAGGGAATAACGCCACAAAGTCGGTTAAAGGTGAAGTTAAAATAAATGTCAAAAAAGTCAAAGTGTGACATTGAGGTAAAAAATCAAACAGCCTCTTAGCTGTTTAGTTTCGGTAAAAATCATTACTAAAGATGTTGAAGTTTCAGGAATTAATAGCGAACACTCTCTGAAAGCATCCTTGTTTCTGCAATTCATATGGTTTTGTCATTAATGGCACTTTATTTCAAGACACAGTACTTCTTTAGAAGAGCGCCATAAAGTTGTTACATACACGTTTGATATAAAACATTTGTCAAGTTCAATTGAATATATCTTGTTTCATAATTCTAAAACGTTAATTTCAGCAAATTCCGTGACAAAAAATCTTTTTCACCATTTTGTCAACATTTTACATGAAATGCATTGTTTCTGCCCATCATAGTTATCCCACTCATTTGATTTCTCCATATATACTCGGCAAAACTGCTAACGCATCACTCAGATCTTTGTTAATATTTATTTAACGAATCTACAGAATACGTTCAAAATTCGCACATACCGACTGCCATCATCTGATAAGAAACCTTTGAAATTTAATAGTAAATGATACAGTCTGTTCTGAAATATTTAACTTTTAATAAGGGCACCCTTAATTCTTAAATTCATAAAGTCTGAAATTTGATTAAAATGGGAAATTTACGCAAAACTTTCAAACCTTTTGTATTGGCTGAAAGAGTCCTTTTGTAGAAAAGTTTCATTTCCTTAAACAAAACGACGGCTTAAACACTTTTGTGGGCGCGTAATTTATTCCCGCAGAGGTAATGTTACATCACTAGTGTCGTTGGCGTCATTGTTGGCGTCGACGGCGACTTCGGTTACGTAGACAAAAACATATCGGTCTATATCTTATGAACTTTATGAGATACAGTATTGGTTTTTCACACATAGACAGGTCCCACCGAGACCCTTCACATGAGACCATAAAATTTGACCTTGTGACCTTGGCCTTGAAAATTTGACCTTGTCTTTTGAAAAGGTGCGTCTATGAGAGCTAAGTTGTCCGCGAACAGCCATTGTTACGTTAGATAAGGAATTGATTTTTCCAGGATTCAATCCTACAATAAACCAGCTTTCATAATCAATTCAAACAAAAATGATTGAAAAATATCACAAGTTACACCAACCGAAAAACTGTTTTGGTCCCCTTTTCGTATGACGCGGTCACATAACAGAGAAAAATTTGAAATAGTCTTACGGAACAGTGCATAATCTTGTGGGATAAACATATGCCAAATTATAAATCTAAATCTTTAACAATACAGAAATAATGCAATTTTAAAAAGTGATGCGTTAGCTCTTTTGCTGAGTATATATTGCAATTAATATATTTTTTTTAACTTCAATACACCCCAAAACAGCTCTGAAAATTTCGAAGCGATACAATGATTAAATCTGGTAAAACATGACTCTCAAAAAGCTGCCTTCTTTCCTCATTGCGTTGCACTTGGGACAAAAATATGTCAATAAGGCTTCTTGTAGCAAAAAAGAACCCTTTTCACTTAATATACTCAATTCCAAAAAAAAGTGCGCACCTTCGAGTTTTGATTTTAACTTAATTTTCACAAAGTTTATGGCAATTCAGGGAGTAAAAGTGATATCATACTTCAGATTAGACCTTAAAGAAAATTGGCATCAAAAAGTGTCCATAGATTAGCTCATACTGCATACACGCAGTCAGACCATTATGGTGTTGATAGTGTTGAGATCTGCACTCCTTACAGCTTTTTCTATGGAAAGAGTTACACGCTTATATACAGTTTAAGGGTTTGATCAGGCCTTCCAAGCCATTTCCACGCCTAAGTTTGAACTTTCATGTAGACGTTAAGTGTGTGTCAACGTTTGTAATCGCTACGTTAGAAGTCTAGTACATTGTCGTCCAGGTGTGCAACAACGTTCTACAACAAATTTGTATGTCTTTAGAATCAGAACATAAATAACGTACAAATTCAAATTTGTTGAGGGCTTTTGTTTTCACCAGGTTCGGTCTTGTTCACCGACGTTAATTGTTAATCGTTTCACGCTGATGCGTTATGTACAAATGTAATAAAATGTAATTTTATGCTAAGGTATGCCAAAAGGAGTGCAGTGAGTGTAATTTCAGATCGATAGCTCATCCAGCACGTGAGGCATACATACAACACTAAAGATGCAAAGTCGCAACTAAGCCGAAAACTAGTGCGTGCTATATGAATTCTTTATCAATATATCGTTTTTCAATAGTCTTGAGATGTGTTGTGCAACATTTCCTGACGATTGACGGTAAAGTTTTCGAGATACATGTATTCAAAATTCAAAAGTGCACTTTTTCTTTTGGAACTGAGTATATATTAGTACTTATGTGCCATATGTATGCCGAAAAACTAATAAATGTAAGAAATTTTAACTTTGAGCATGAAAAATATTCAAAACAGCAAACTTTTTTCGCTTAGAATTGAATGCTATAGTTTATGTATGATAATCACGCTGGTTGTTTTCCATTGGTTTGAAAATGAAAGTAAATCAAAGAAATAAGTCATAATAATTGTAAATTTGATATTTTCCTTGAACCTCAAACAATCCTAAGACTGGTTATCAACATATCTTTGGTGATGAAATGTTGCACTTGGGACAAAAATCAGATTCTTCGAATTTAAGGTTTCCTGGTTAAAAAGATCATATTTTTTGTTTTATATAAACATGATAATGAGTGAGGGTAACACATTGATAAATGTAAGGTATGGAATGAAGTTTATAGTCCGTGGGCTGGCTACACCCTAGGTCCCCCCACCGGGATTTTATGACACCTATATCATTGTAAAGCTTAATGAATTCCCTTTCAAATGCAACTTGTTGTTTGATATATAAGTGCTGGATAAGCATATGCGGAACGATTGATTATCTCCCCTTGAATTACAAAAAATACTTGTTTATAACTCACCATATACACATTCATGGGATCCAAAATAACCCAAATTTAAGCGCAAATGACCAAAATGCTTATAGATTTTATCAATTCACATCGTTAAATAGTAAAAGATAACTTAACACCAAAATTAACAGGAATTATGCCCCTTGAATATGTAAAACCAGAGAAAAATAGTATAGATATTGCCTTTGTTTATATTTACTTTGCATTTGAAAATCATTTCCACAGCGAATAATTGCTAGAATGAATTTGTATTAAAGTGTTTGTTAGATGCCTTGTAATAAAAATCAAAGTGTTGACTATCGACATTCTAGGATATACTCGACATTTTAAATGATTTTCAAGATGGCCGCCGCAAAATGACCACTTGATTAAATATCGAAATATCACTGCCCTATAATTTTTTATCATATTCTGTATGTAAATGAGATCATTTCTTAGGAAAATTGAGTATATTAAATCTAAAAGAGTGCTACCATGCTTATAATAGGCTTTTTTGTCATTTTTTTTAAATTCAAAATGGCCGCCAAAATCTCAAATATGCAAAAATGATGTAAATGTTTTTCATTTCTGCTAATCTTCTGCACTTAATATTGTATTTTTAAATGTATTTCAATTTCTTTTTAAAACTACATGATTCAACAAGTAAATAAATGGCATAACCTTGAAAATATATATTTCCAGAACGGTCCTAATTACCGTATAAATAGTAATAAATCCCCATTCCCATAAATTAAGTACTGAAGAAAGTCCAAATTGATTATTTTCTATGAGAGATAAGTATTTTCCCTATTTGACAGAAACCATGTACCCGATTCTTTGATAATGAGTCCACATTGGAGTACGTCATTGGCATCTTTTTGCATGAAGGTTTTAAGTCTTACATGGACAAGGGACGCTTTGGATAATAGGTGTTATAGAGGGTATAAAGACATTAAGGCTTATTTTGGTCATACAGCGTTAAAGCTCTTTTCTGTGGGGTGGATATGTTGAATACAAAACACCAGTATCAACAATTTTGCCACGCTAAAAATGGCTTCATCATTATTGATTTGCATGACATATAATACAATACAATAATATGTATTTTGTGGAATCTGCCTAAATGCTCAAATACGAGCATGGGTCAATGAATAACTGACCTAACCTTTTTATGTTTAGATCGACATCTTTTCTCTTGAAATACTTTCCATCCAGGCCTATGCGCTTTGACCAAAAGGATATGACCATAGCAGTTGAATAAGGAGTTAAACTCAAATTAATCAACGTTAAAGGTGGTCAAGTGACATCACTCCTGACCTTTTTTCTCGAGACTTAAAATTGCAACCATTCATATCCCTTTTAGGAAAGAAGTCTATAGCAGCAAGGTCATGTGGATAGGAAGGGTGTGATCTAAATTGATACCCATTTTTCTCGACAGCATCCATTGTACTTTGGCAATTGTGTACTAATGTAATTTTTTGTTGCAAGCAGCGGTCACATTTTGAGCGTTTGCCAAAACGTTTCTCACGCATGTTCTGCTTCAGATTGTCTAGCAACTTGGCATAGTATGCTTCGTTAATTGTACCTTTCTTCGGTAATATGTCCAACAAAATATTTTATTGCAACCCCCAATTGTCCCAAAACATTGAATACCGAACCTTGTCTGTTATATATTGAATAATTTTCTTGGCCTTTGGGATTCCATACCAGCGTACCTAGGACTCTGGACATTTTCTCGTTCATAAGAATGCAACAAGTACTGGTAATCTCTTTGTCATTTGCCTATCGTTGAGGAATTTTAGACCCAACAGTCTTCAAGTTTGTGCATCCTTTTGCGATCAAGCAATGTCTTGAAAAAGATAATGCATGGACAATTTCTTACTTTAATTCTCTCATCAAGTATACCAGATATGTGAATTTATGACACATACCATCGACAGTGGTTGCAACTTTGCCTTCAGACCGAGCGTCATCTTCTTAAGTTTCTCTGTTGCGTTGCACCCCCCCACCACTACCACGATATTTCACTTGTGAATAAGATGGTACAGAAGACCAGTGAACTCATCATGCATGTTTTACCTTCATTCCCTTTTCAATACAAGGGTCGAATCATAGCAGGCTCTCCCTTTTTTGTGAAACGGATTTCTAATAACCATATACGAGGGTTGTCCGGAAAGTTCGTGGACACAGGACAATATATAAAAATGAGAAAAGAAGAAAATATCACACAAACATGATTTCATTAAACAATATCTTAGAAACAATATTTGAAAATTTGAATGAATTCCCTCCATTTTTGACAAAATTACATACGTTTTTATGAAGAAGGTTGAGGCACCCCGGAGCACGGAATGACGTTACGTCGTTCCAGCGACGAAGAAGTGACTTTGCCGCAAAGACTTGTTCTGCTCTATTTTTTTCAGAGAGCAGTTTAGGCACCCATCGTGGACACAATCTTTTTTATTTTCAAATGTTACATGAAGAATTTTGTTAACAATTGTTTTTGACAGTTCACATTTTTGCCCGATATCTCATATCGTATTTTGCCTATCGTCATTCACGGCGTTACTCGCCAAATTAACATTTCTATCCGTTATAACACTCTGTCTTACCGACCGCCAATCTACAGTTGTTTTCTCTGAAGCGTTTGTACATTTTACACGCGAGAATATGTGATACACATGGGCTCATCGTAGAAGAATTAACCCATTCCCTGGTCTCTGCAGGCCTTTCCCTAGTTCAACGCAAAATTTCACACGAACGCGCTGCTCCACCCAAACGTCCGACGTCGTCATTTTTGACAGATTTTCTTTCATATCATACTTTAAATTATCCTCAAATGTCCATTTTTAAAGCCATTACTTTGAAATTAAAACAGCAATGAGTCGGAATGTGATGTCAGGTTTTTATACATTTATTATTACGTTTACAGACAATTTCACATGTTAAGTCATATTTTAAAATACAGATTTGGGTAACCAAAAAGCCCAAATTTTGACGTGCTCCGGGTACCCCTATGTAGGGTGGTTAAAGGTGCTATTGCAAAAAAACTGCATATAAAATGGATTTCTTTTCGACTTAAAAGTACTTGATAGATGTTGAGCTTGCATGTGATATAGATTTTTTCACGAAGAAAGAATTGTAAAGCAAAATAAATGATGTGTCTACGAACTTTCAGGACAACCCTCGTATTTAGACACTTTTGTGGACATATAATGACATATATAAATCGCGGATTCCTTGGTTGATTGGAAATTGCTTATATGTATTATTCATAGCTAGCCCTTGTGTTTTATGGATTTTACCTCATCCTGAGGTTAGCTTGTTGTCTTCCACAAAAGTTAAAATTCCAAAAACTAATTTGTGGTGAAGATGTTTGAAATAAATTAAGAAATGCACGAGCATATCAAAAAACTGAAAACAAAACAAAGGATTTCAAATCTTCGACCAGCGACATATTACAACACGACAAGTTGGAATATGATGTGTTTCCCTCTCACCTAATCAACAGAAATTGCAAATTGCATTTGCTGTTTAAACGAAATCTTTCAAAACAACTTTTTGTTACACGAATACGGAGATTCCTCACAAATCAAGTGTCTTCGAAGTACTGGTATCCAATAAGGTACATAATGTACAATTTATAACTGTTTATATCATCACATAATAATAATTAGTTAATAGAAGTGGTTGGGAAGATTTCTCTTCTGCACAGCATGTCTCCAATATTATTGTTAAGTTTAGACTTGGAGCAAATCGTCGGTGTAAATGCAAAACCTCGTATGTCGATTCTGGCGATTTTCAAAGTACACACTTGTATGCCCACTTTAGACAATTCACATGGGTTTTGAGATAATTCTACTGATCATTAAAGACACATTGTTTGTGAACAGTATGTCCGAATTTCAAGTAAAACCCTTCAGTTTCAAAAAAGTTATTAAACTATTTTCTTCCCCTCTAAAAGTTTACCAAAAACGAGATACGAGGTTTTGTATTTACACCGACGAAATGTAAAAAAGCATGCATTACAAGGCAAAAATGGTATAAATCAAAGGTGACCAAACAGGTACTCCTATGGGAATTCATTATTAAAAACGCTTTACATTTTTTAGTACTTAACTTTAACAAAATAAAGTTTCTTGTATAAAAGAAAACTGTATTTCACATAGAAAAAAATTAAAGAAAGAAGGTTAAAGTTTTCAGTATGTCATTTGCGCTAAATCGAATTTTATTGCCATTTATACGGTAATTTTTCAGAGCATATAGTGTTAAGATTCTCCCTTTTAATTGGTAAATCGTGAAATTTTAGTTTTCAAACACAACAAGTACACAATTTAGGGAAAAAGATGCAAAAATGAAAGTCATTAACATAAATAGAGAATATTTGAGATTTTATTTGCTATTAAGAGAAAAGTATGCAAATAATTGTGAATGCGAATAAGCCGGTATTCGCTTGTTCTGTGTAGCTGATGAATGGTTTATGAACTTATTATTCATCTGTTAGTGTTTTTATCCATTTGAAACATTAAGCATTTTAAAAACGAAATGCATCAGCATATTTATTCCCTAGAAAAGCATAGTTTTAGCTAATTAAACACATATTTCTACTTTCTCATTAATATTCATGAATATGCAAATTAGCTAAAAAACAATGATTTCAATAAAAATGTCCATTTGAAATTCTCAAACTAGTCTTAAGTTTTATTACCAAAATAAGTATATATCTTAAATAAGTATTTTGAAATAATTTATTGCAATTAATTGATCCAAGTACTGAAACGTAGGAAAATGAGCTGTTGCCATGGTAACAGGCCTGCCATTTGGTTATCCAGCACTTTTAAATCAAACAAGAACCTGAATTCATTTACATGTTTCCTACGCTTCAAGAAAATATAGGTCTTACAAAATCCCACATGGTGGGGAGGGTTTCTAATCACTAGTAAACTAGTAAATGCGTCTTTTTTGAAAATTGAACACATATTTTCCACAATCTCATTAATATTCATGAATATGCAAATTAGCAAATTTTCTGAAAAATATCTTGGTTGTGAGAGAAATGTGATGACAACATTTCAAAACTGGCCTCAATGTCTTCTGAGCAAAAATAAGTAATATTATTGCAATTAATTGATCCAAGCGCTGGAACGAATGAAAATGGGTGGTTACCATGGTAACAAGCCAACTACTTGCTTATCCAGCATTTTTAAATCAAATAACAACGTGAATGTATTAATATACATCATAAGCTTTAAGAAAAAATAGATCTTCAAAAATCCTTCCTGATAGGGAGGTTTAAATTCACTAGTAAAGTCTTGTTTTTAGCAAATTAAACACATTTTTATACTTTCTCATTAATATTCATGAATATGCAAATTAGCAAATTTGCTAAAAAATATCTATATTGTGGGAGAAATATCTTAGTAATAATTTAAAACTATTTTGAAAGATTTATGACAAAAATAAGTAATTTTATTGCAATTAATTGATCCAAGCGCTGGAATGTAGAAAAATTGGCGGTTGCCATGGTAACGAGCCCGCCATTTGCTTATCCAGCACTTTTAAATTGGACAACAACCTGAATCCATTACTATACATAATAAGCTTCAAGAAAATATAGGTCTTCAAAAATCCCACTAGGGGGGGAGGGTTTCGGTTATGGGCCCATGGACTATTATGTTGTCTTTGGAACAATGCAAAGTATTCTTTAAAAGCGTTTCGTTGAAGTTTGTGTATTGTAGATATTTTGAAATCTTTTGAAATTGAATTGAAATAGATTTAAAAGCTTCGATTGTCTAGTTTATTGATAAAAGGTTCTGTAAGTTTACAGACTTGTAAAAAAGGTACTCTCTGCACATCAGTCAACGTTTTAACCGATGCCAAACTCGCCTAATCTGGAGATCAGTAAGAGATTTCATTGTCGCGTCATAAGCTGTCAATAGAATAATAATTAAAAGTCTGTTACAGTTTCCTACTGGTTTTATAAAGCTTATGTGACACCGTTAACAAATAAAAGTAAATTGTATGAATTGACGAACAAGAAAACTTAATTTCATCTAATGATTATAAATGTTTGGATGTGAGTCACTCAGAGTATGTGATTACCATTGACATAGACTTTCATTGGATAATACCAAATAAACATAACACAGTAATTGACGTCATGATATAGTAAAATAGGACAAATGATGACATGGCGACAAAGTTTGAATCAATCGATAAGATTGATAAATTCTGTAATGAAAGTAGTAAAAAGCATAAATATCAATTATGTCCCAAGTGCAACGGTCTAAATGTAGTTGTGTTGATCTTCTAAAAAGTAACAACTGTGTTTCTTTGAGATTATCTCTTAGCATCAGAAATACCAAACATAATCTTCACCATTTAAAACAGATTTTGCACCTTGAATAGACACTTGTTTAATTCTAAGCAGGCACATACTTATATAAACCAAATGTTTGTCTTGATTGGTTCATTTTATTATTCTGTGTCCAAGTGTTTTCCTTTAAAAGGAAGTTTTACAGTTAGTTTCTTCATTTTCTTTGCAAATCAGCTCCGTTTCTTTGGAAAAATAAAGATTCCTGCATGGATTTTCTTATTTTAGATTTTTTTTGTCCAAAGTGCAACGTTTGAAGGTTCGTTGTAAAACAGTTACTGAAACATGTCAACAGACAGTTAAGCTCCAGTTATTGTTGCGACTGACAGCTACATTGAATAAGCGATGAATAAAAGCAAAAAAGATTGTTTTGCAAGTTTTGATTCATGAACAAAAAACTCCACTGAATATATTTTTCGATAAAATAAGCTATTCATTTCCAAATAATTTCTCCATACGGCATGACAAAGTGTTTCCAATGCTGTTACTTGATAGATGTATACTTTAAAAATAAGATAAAACCAAAGTATGGCAAGTTCAGTCTGTTTTTAAAGTTTCATAATGCTCTTAGTTTGCTTAGAAAAACATGTTGCACTTGAGACATCACTTTCGGCAAAATTTAGGAAGACAGCATGCAAAGAATTGCAAAGAATTGCCCATGAATTATATTTTCTGACTTGCTGATCTGAAAAATGAGGAAAAACAACATGTTACGCAGATAATGCTTCCTTTATGGATCCAAAACCTCAAAGTGTTGCACTTGGGACAAATTCAGGTAGCAGTTTAAAGATGGTATTTTCTGATATATCTTGCTCAATCTTATTTGCAATTGAAAATTAATCTTAAGACATACTGCTATGCCTCGGATACCTTTCCAAGTGTATAGTGATGATAAATTATGAAATGTACTTGATCAAATTCTAAATGTGTTATTCGGAAGGATACTTTTTTACAGGAGGTATCATCATTAATGCTTAAATTTGAACTAGCACAGATGGTGCCACATAACTAAATTACATTAGAACCTTGAGTTTCATTAATGACTTTCCAATTGCAGGATCTTTTAGGTACATGAAGAATCACGCTTTTCTTTAAATAACATTTGAAATTGATGAATGTATCAAAATGTCACGCTTTTTACGTTGCACTTGGGACATTTTTGGGCATATTTTTCGCCGTGACTTGGATTTGGATGGTTCGAGTTTCACGAAATTTTCCACGATGTTTAACACCATCAAAATGCATACTTTTAATCCAACAACAACATAATTCTTGAGAACATATTCATTCAGGCCCTGATTTTAATAAAAACTTCATTTTTTAACTTCATCCTTAAAAGGAAAATCTTTTAAACATCTGATGTGAAAATATTGTTCGGTCTTTATCGTGTATTGTTTAAAACACAGTGGAGATTGCCCATCATGAGACGGATAACAAATTTGGACAAACTAATCTCGATTCTGGTCAAATTTTGTTTGCAATAACTTTCTTTATACTGTGTCAATTTTTAAAAGGTCTGTTGCATATACACCGCCTTACTTAGATCTTTTCTCAGATATATGATTTTTTGTAGAATACTTTTACTTTCTCAAAAAAGTTATCCCAACCGACCAGAAAACAAAATGGTAACAACTACGACCAAATTGACAACGCTTCAGGTAAGACATTGCGCAATAACTTTCTTATCTATGAGTCAATTTCAACGGTTTGTTGCATGTACCCCGGCATACAGAGCTCTTTCCTCAGATGTATGGCTTGTTTGAAAACTCCTCATAGTTCTCAAAAAAAAAAAACGGCTTGAAAAAATGATCTGATTTTTAGTAGTTTTTCTGGTTGGTTGGAATCAATTTTTGCAAACGGTCCAAGAAGGTTTCAAGTAAGTCATACAACTGTTACAGATAGAATAGAACTCAGTAAGGCAGGATACGTGAAACGAACCGCTTAAATTGACGCAGAAATAAGAAAGTTATTGCAAAATGTCTTACCTGAAGCGGGGCGAATTTACACATCGCATGATGCACTATTTATCATGTAAAAGATCGAACAAACCCAGAAAATGCATAACTCTTCTCTGCTTCAAATTATCAAATCAACAATATATATATTAAGAAAATCATTAAATAAAAATTATAAAAAAAATATTGTGTCCCCCCTCCCCGTCTTGGTTAAGCAAGCTGTTGATATAGTCGGGTCATGATATTCTAAGAAATGTTTTACAAAATTTACCTATATAACAAGGGGGTAACGCATTTAATTTTTGACAGAACTTTGCATGTGTTGGTTCGAATCTTGCATAAGTGAGACACCTGCAAGATTCGTACCAGTGTGTGCAAAATTTCGGTAGTTTGGAGTTCGATAACGTATTGTTTAACCAATTTCCACACAATGACTCTTTTTTACTTCCTTTTGAGATAATGGCTTTGGAAAATATTATGGAAAATGAAGAAATTGCACGTGACAAGCAATTTCTTCATTTCCCACAATATTTTCAACACAAAATGACCGAAAAAGTTTTAAATTCATTGGCTTGAATTTTCGTCTGCAATGTAATTTGGACCAGTCTAAAATGTTGTTGTTTGGTAATGGGTTAAATAGCTGTGAATATATGCCATTATATTGTGACCGGACTATAAGAGAGTCGGTGGAGTCTAATGTTGCAGTTCATTGACTTATACAATGCATTTCGTGAATAATTTAGCAATCTCATTCAATTGAGCTGTTTTGTAGCATTTGAAACTTTCATGGTACAATGTTATACTGTGGGTATATATTATGCAGTCTGATCGAAATCGATGTTGTTCTCTGGTACTTTTTAATGGCATGTAGCAACTGTAACAGAACAGTATATATTCTCATCACTTTGACCTGCGAAAACTGATCTTATTCTATCATCAACCTATGCCTGAATAGTGACGCATTTTGACGCCCAACAAGATGAAAGTTTTTGAAAACATCGTGTGAAATGAAATAAATGCTTGTGGAGATCACTTTCTGTATTTTCCACAATGTTTTTTTACTCGGAAGGACATAAGAAGACACAAAAGAAAAATGTTAAAAATTATTCTATTGAAATTGTTGTCTACAACATATTTGAATATGGACCAGTCTAATATTTCTCAGTTAAGGGTTTATCTGTCAGACATGCCTCTTTTCAGATACCCAACTTCTTACGTTTCTGTCTCAAACGCTTTCTATGAGGGAAGTGAGAAATGAAAGACAAAAACTTTCGTCATCAATTCGTTGTTTCCGAATCAAGATTTGAAAATATTCTTTTTGATATTTAACGGTTATCATCCTTTCCACTTAACGGAATACTTTTAAAATGATTTACATGAATACGATTTCGGACAAGTGTATTACAGATTTTATTTGACATGGCACATCGTTAGCTTTTATTATCATGAATTATACGCCCGGGCTTTTTTCTAAAACTTTTTAAGAAATATTTCGTTTTGATACTCATAAATCTTTGAACTATGATACAAGTATATCTGGCGATAAATGACCTGACAGAGCATCCCTATCGATTACCTAGAGATGCTCTGACAGGTCAGTCATCGTGAGCTGTATAATTAAAGCATGTTAGGCAATTCTCAAAGTATGAACATGTTTTGCTTAAAGGCAAGTGACATGTCAAATGGAACGAGACGAAATGGTGGTTTGGCGCCGAATTGATTGACCAAACTGTCTCCTTTCGATCAGGTCGAAAATCTAATAAGCCCAAAAACATTTTACACTGTAAAAAATATATGAGTACTTTTCAATCAATCATTTAATTTTGAGAACCCCCCTACATTCAATACATTTACGCGTTTGATATATCGCTTGTTTTCTATCCGTAATACGACGAACTTTTGTGGTCAAGAAATCGATCCATCTATAGCCCGAATAAAAACACCAAAAACAATAAGACACATTTTTGACGCATAGCATCAAAGAGGCCGGAAATCTTTTGGTAGACATCCATGAAAATTTTGCTGAAGCGATATATTTTAACCATGTCACGTTAATTGTCTCTTCCTTTTTCTTGTTAAACTCACAGTATCAAGACCCAAACGGAATTACCGATGACTTGCAAAAGCAATTATGTGGTAGCAAAATAATTTAACTACATGTATTATCATCACGAATTTGGATCACTTCGATAATTTCAAATATAATCAGACCGAAGAAGAAGAAGAAGAAGAAGAAGAAGAAGAAGAAGAAGAAGAAGAAGAAGAAGAAGAAGAAGAAGAAGAAGAAGAAGAAGAAGAAGAAGAAGAAGAAGAAGAAGAAGAAGAAGAAGAAGAACAATAACAACATCAACATCACATTTGTCTGTAACTAATGTCAACAATGAAGCGACAGCGATGCTGAAATGTATTGTTTGCAGTTCAAGCGATTTCTTCTTTTTAAATGTTTGTATCCTGCAAGTCCCGCAAATTGCCATGTTTGCTCACTTGGGTGACCCCAAGAGCAATAATAGAATATGCTGACTTTAGAGTTCTCAGCGAATAGTCCTGCACCGTCTACACACGTTCACACAACCATGGTTAACTTAAAAATAAAATACCAGTTCGCTTAACTATGATTAACTTAAAAATACCGAATTTATAACAACAAAATGGAAATCTGTTGTTCTGAACCTATCTAAATATTTGTTCATTGCTTTACTTCACAGAAATGGATATTTTGTTCACGTTACTGACAGGTTCTTATGTAAATTCATGTTATTTTTTTCTATTTTTTCACTTGTTTCATTGTATGGTGTAGAATTTGTAAATATCTAATACAATTGTATTGACTAAAGAATTAAAGACAGTACGATTTATCTAAACATTTACAGCAAATTCATAATGAGGTCATAACAGTCATGTTCAAAGCGAGATGAAAGTGTTTATTTATAACTTCTTAAACAATTGTCAACTTCAAATTGATACAGCTAAAAAAATAATCCTGGTCACTCTAGGCTCGTGCTGTCTGAAGCAGTTGTTAGATCTTACAGTGAGTTAATTCCCTTTGTAGTAGGGAGAACATTTGTCTCGGCTATCTATTGGCATTCTGTCAAATCTGGCTGTTTCCATGTATGGTTTTTATGGTGACACTACTCAACGAAAATTGCCTATTAAATATATAGTAAAATGGGTCAATTTGTCAACTTCTAGCTTCTCTCTGTGGCACCTTTTACTTAGTCTGCCTGATGGATCATTCCTTTGTCTTTGATTTACTACCAATAAAGTGGTATCAATAGCACTATCAGCTACACTGATTGTTTACTAGTTTGCAGAAGTATATTTCATGCATCTGCCTATTCTATAGACACAGAATCAATGCCACAAAAGGAGCTAATCCATTTTGACGGAACTATATTTGTATGCTACGGCCCGGAAGCATTTGCCGTTGTGGAGTGTCTCCTTATCATAATGAAAAACAATGATAGAAAAAATATTCAACGCTTAAATTGCAAAGCATGTTAGAAAAAAAACACTCATTCACAAAAAGAAATCAAATTGGATACGTAATTAAATTGATAACAAAAAAGTATTTGAGAAAAATATGAAGCAGGCGTGCGTGGGTGTTGAACCCACATCGTGGAATACAGTTATAACTGTCAGTACGAGCGTCCAACCGATTGAGCTATGGCGTTTGATTGACACATGTTGCATGAATAGAAAATTTAATAAATTTATCGGGTCCTTAAACTGGTACCCCGCCATATCTCTTCTAGGGGCAGTAACCCAGTCTATTGGGTCCATAGAAACACCGAAACGTATGAGTATTTCATCAGATGCTTTCATCAAAGACGTGCATATGGGAATGGGTTAAGTGCCGTATTTGATACGCGTTTCGGTAACTACCAAAAATTGCCGATTACGTTTAATAGATAAAATATATCGGCATTCTAAGTACGTCTCGGTTTTTGCGCATTCCGGAATTTCTATGGCTGATAGTCAAGTGATCGGGGGCGGTCAGTTATTAGAATTGGAATGGTATACAAATGCGGTCAATTTTCAGATTTTTTGCTCGCAAAGGTGCAAATATGTAAAAGATATAACCTGCAAAGTGAACGTTTATTATTGACTTACAAATCAGTCAAAATACACCAATATGTCGAAAATGCTACATACATTGTTAACCTCCCACATCATACATGTCCATTTCGAAAAAAAATACATTCCAGTGAAGGCCGGCTCCAAGAGCCGGCCTTCAATCACTATCTTGACAAACAAAGATCATGATTGGCTAACACAGTCCGGAGTTGAATGAAATAGACGGAACAGCCAAACTGTCGCTCGAACTATCGCAAATCGAAGTCGGCCAAAATGAAGTACAGATCAGTCACGGGACTGTTCGCTACTCAATTTCCTTGTGCAATTTACATCTCCCGTGACTAAACTCAAATAACACACCAAATAGAAAGGCGCGTATAGACAAAAAACACAAGGTCCATATAATTCTGTCGGTAACTTTAAAACGCCGTAACTGAAGTTAATTCATTCTGTAGTTACGGTAGTTCTGAAGGCAACTGAGACGTAACGTCAAATACTCCTACCACTTTCAAGAAATTGATGTAGTTGCGTTTTAAAACTGTTGACAGAAAATTACCGTTCCATTTTGGTGTCATTGTTATATATCAAACGAAAGGTTATGGAAAATGGCGCACATTTTTGTGATTAATTTTTGTTTTTGTGTAAACGGCACACTGAATACACACACCCTATTACCGGCTATCACTACAGCAGTTGCTAACCTTGGGCAGTATCATCTATAAATAGCGGGTGTACTGGGTAGGTCATACTTTTTCCATATTTGTTTTTGTGTTAAAGCCTTTCTCAACTATATTTGTAGTGCACTTGGCTGGCCATACATTTGAGCACCTTCATGATAAATATTAGCCCAAAGAATCCCTAAACAACAAAATTATTCAGCGATAAAGTCGTAACTTCACAATTTTTTACGTAAAATCCAACTTTCAGTCCATATAATGAGAAAATGATAAGACGATCATTAAAATTAATGTAACTATTAAAATAGTCAATCAATTTTCTTACACTGTGTAAATTTAGAAAACTGTCTGAATTGAATTAACTTCAGACTGACCGATTAAAACTAAACACTGATGCCGATTTGGCTATCACGAACAGCATATTGAAATTTTGAATGGCAAACCCGGACATAAGTTGATGGCAACACAGAACAATATGTCTTGTTGGAAAAGCGGCATCTCTTTCAACAAGAAGTTGCCTGAAAGGAGCATAAATAATGAATTAACACCATTTCTTGATAGACTAGCAAATTTCTGAATTATAGACATAGAAATCGTGCAAGTTCCTTTCATCTAGATATGGTTGAAGCTGAGTAACACAAAATTGAAGGACGTATGCAACCATTGGTTGTAGATGATAGTTTGTCGGTTAAGGTATACATCCCATCATTAAAAACGCCACTTTTTAGCCGTACAATATGCATCAAATTACAAAAATTTGTACATACACTTCTTATAAGTTGATTCAACGTGCCGGATTTCAAGATTATGCTTCAAAAGGAAAATAATTTACAAATATTGCTTTACTCTATATTCATATGCAGCGGAGGTTATTTTGAACATTTCTGTCAAATATTTCCGTAAGTATGCATTGATTCAACATTCTAAACCGTTCAAAATGGTTATGTTTAGAATGGAAATATAACACAGTTTAGGAATTACTGGCACTTATCAAATTCACCTCTGGCTCTTTAGTGCTAATGATGGGTTGCAAACCTTAAAAACTACACATACTTTACAGTGAAAATTGTGGATTTTACATCATGTCGTCGCTGTTTCAGGCACAAAATATGTAATATTTTTAATGGTGTTAAATTTCATTTACTAGTAGTCAGACTTAACTTAAATAGATGGAACCCATGCAAATATATGTATATGAATCCTGCTATTTCAAAGTTGGTCAATGAATCTTCAAACATTTCGATCGAATATTTTACGCGGTGCAAATTTGTATTTTTCATTGCGAAACGATTTGGTTTATTGGGATTTTTACGCCGTTTTCAACTGCCATGGTTATATCGCGGCACCTTAAACGCCTTACCATGGATTCCTGTTGTTTCTCATACACAATAGACTAACCGAGCCTCCAGCTGTTCGCCCACATAGGTTAACATTATCAAACCATTGGTGGGTAACATTAGTTAGAAAAGATATTTGCCACGGCCGGGGATTGAACCCGGGTTCTCTCGAATGATAGACAGATGCGCTATCAATGTTCAGCGTTTTGGCTTCATTGCGAAACGAAGAAGAGATATCGGTGATAACGGATTATCAAGCAAGAATCTGTTGATATCGATAAAACATCATGGTTGTCTGCATAAAGCACATGATTGCAACTAGCCTAGGTAAGTGAATACAGAAACTAGTGAAGGATCAAAGATCAGTCAGCTAGGTAAGGATCTCTATAGATAAGGCGAGAAATCTCCCTAAACGTCTCAAATGGAAAAGTCAATTTTCAAAACATTCAAATTGATAAATATCTCGAGCTGTATTGTTAGATCTATACCTAAATCATATGAAAATTGATTTTGTACAATCAAAACGATCCGACATGTACAGATAACTCTTGGTTTCTGAACCTACCCCTTAAATTATATTTTCTTACCCTACCGGTATTCATTTAACCAGAATTAAGTTTTCTATTGTTTTATCAGCAATAATTTTTAGCTCCACTGGCCTTTCAGGCCAGCGGGCTATTGTCATGGCGTTGTGTCCGTCGTGCGTGCGTCCGTCCGTCCGTCCGGTCGTCAACTTTTTCTTTAAAAATCTTCTTCTCAGAAACCACTGGATGGATTTCAATCAAACTTCACAGGAATGATCCTTGGGTGACCCTCTCTCAGATTCCTCGAAATAATTCAGATTGAATAAGAAAGTCTGGAGTTATCTGCCCTTAAATATCAAAATGTGCGTTTTGGCTTTTTATCACTCTAGCAACAACAAATATTGACCAATCAATAAAAAATTTGGACAGAATGTTGGTGAATGGTAGACCTTGCATGACTGTATATTTCAGTTTGATCGGAAATTCACTGCCTGAGTTAAGAGCTCATTTATATGGCATAAACTCAGCCAGGTAATGAGTAAAGTGTGAAATGGGTGGAAGGGTTACTGATTGCTGTGTATAATTATCTCTTAGACAGGGCTACAGATAAGTGGGGTGAAGACATTATAACTTCATTATTTCAATTCCAAACTCTATGTTGTGGGTACTCATTTGAATTGTGTCGACAGGACGATACAAATAAGTACCCACAACATAGAGTTTGATGAACAATAAGAGAATTATTGCAGTTTGAAAAGTCATCACTCCCTCTTATCTGGAGCTCTGCTTAGAGGTTGTTAAGTTACAAGTTAACCCATTACCAGAGGGTAAAATTTTAGGCTAGTCTAAATTCTAAGACCTTGCAGACAACACTTTTAGGTTAATTTTTGGTCTCTTGGGGAAGTCAACATTGTGGGAAATGAAGAAAGTGATAGTCACAAGCAATTTCTTCATTTTCCACAATGTTTTCAAAGTATCTTTGTGTGGAAATGGGTTAAATTAGCTATAGATAGTTTTAATTGATCATTGAGCAATTTAATGGACTATGTATCTGTTTAGATTGCCAATATCATCCTAAGCTGGAATTTCCACTCTTTCCTTTACTTTCTTCTTGTTTTAGAGTCACTGTGTGGTAATGAGTTACGGGTATACTTAGAAGTGCACACTGTGTGTTCCTAAATGTGTTAACTAAATAAAAGAGTGAGTCATAGTGAAGTTTTAACCCATTAGCAGATGGCAAATTTTTAGACTGGGTAAATTCAGAGACCTTAACAGTGAATGGAATTTCACCCTTTCCCAAATGGCAAAACATTTATTAGAAATATGGTATATTTAGGGAGATCTACAGTTCATGAGCAAATTTAGATCTATTTGGCACAAGGAAGATTTTCATTACTAGTATCGCCGAGCCCGGATAGCTCAGTCGGTTACGTCGAAGTCTGTCAATCCAGGGGTCTCGAGTTCGAACCCTGCTCGGCCAGTACCCATTCTGACATTTGACAAAAGTCATTTGTCTCTAACCAATGGGTGTGAATCATCTATGTGAGAGAGCAGCTGGAGGCTCGGTTTGGATATTGTGGCTGTACTGGTGTGAGAAATACCAGGAACCCACGTTAGGTGCTCCAGCCGCCGTGATATGACCATAGAAGTTGAAAACGGCATAAAACCTAAACTGAAATTATCTCCCATTTCATTTAACCCTTTCCGAAATGGCAATTATCTGGTTATAAACGTAGGATATTAAGGAGTAATTGATAAACAAATTTAGATCTGCTTGGAAGAAGGAAAATATTCATTGCTAATATTGACCTAAGCTGGAATTTCCTTAAACCCTTTCCCAAGTAGCAAACATTTAGTGTTGCATTCTTCTTGCTCTAAGAACCACAGGTATTGAACATTCTAATTAAGATTTGGATTAAATATTAAATGAAGCTCAGGCCTGTGGAGTGACTCAAGACCTTCAGGTCTTTCTAGTTTTTGTAAATGTAAGGAAAATTGGTTTTGAAATCACAAACCAGTTTTCGTTTTGTCCTTAGTGCGCATGCGCACCATTGAAATGAGTTTAAAGGCGAAATCTTCCCGCCAAAAAATATGGCAATTGGTATATGAGCACTATTTTAAGAGAGCGTAGGCTCTCTATTGCAGCCACAAGCCAATACCGGTATTTTGCAAACCGCACAACGAAAATAGTTCCTTCCAATCAAGATAAAAAAGATCTAAATAACAATTGGAATAGTCTACAATTATACATGTCATTATATAAAATATATTACTTGTATGATCTATGCAAAAAAATCAAGTAATCAAGTCTTAAATAGAAAATAGATCAGTGTAGTAATTTGCCATTCACAATTGGGTCATTCAGTCAAGTCATGTGACCTAATTTTGGACAATGCAAACAGTCTAAAAATAGAATCACATTCAACAGAAAGAGATGTATAATTTGTTCTAGTGCATAGTGAGTGTCTATCTGGGTAATGTGTAGTAAAGCCATAGTATGTTGTGCCATGAATAAAAGGGTCATTAGAGCAAATTTCCTTATCAACCCAACTTCCCATACATTTACGAACGGTTTGATTTGAAACGTGTCTCTAAGAGAAAGTTTTTGAAAACATTGAGGTATTTTCTCCTTTTGCTCAATATTCCCTGAACAATTTTGTGCATATTTCTAAACTTTAATAATATTCTGTCATTTGCATGAGCTTTTGAAATGGACCACTTCAAAAATTGTTGTTTGTAAATTTTTGTGGTATGGTGACACTATGCTGCATCACAGAAAAGGGGGCTTCGATTCTTTTGTCAATAGTTAACATATCCCTCCATTTATGGTTGAGTGCATGGCCAAAAGTGCTGATCTTTCCTTATTTCACATTGAAAATTTAGGGAAAATCCAACTTAGCCTCCCCCTCAATATTCAGACACATGGGCTTCAACAATATAAAATCGCTTCCTACGGGCCTGACACAACTCCACCTACATTCCAGGATATGCAATATTGTCACAGTTCGAAATTTATGTTGTGTCAAATACGCTCTCTAACAGTACCTTCAGTACTTTGATTGATATACATATAAAAGTATGTTCCCCCAGTGACCCAGGAAATCCTTTTTACCAAGGAAGTCTATGATTAAGTGACAAAACATATGTCAATGGGAAGCTGGGTCAAGGGGGGGGGGCGATGTTTGCCAGCCAAAGGAAGGTAGGTATTCATCGGTTTTTGGCGGGAAAGCGCGTTTTTAAGGTTATTTCAGTGGTGCGTATGCGCAATACGGACAAAACCAAAGCTGCCATATAAAGTCAACACCATTTATCCTTGTATCTGTAGAAATTAAATTGGGAATAAAACAAAAAGAAACTTCATTTTACATCTATGAATACAGGTAGTGTAAGAAAATGAAAACCATTTACGGTAGGTGGGTAAAATAATCAAGAGTTATCTGCACCTATAGAACTTTTTAAATGGCATAAAATCGGTATTCATTTCATTTATTTATTTAACTAACCATAAAGCTATATTTTGTTTCTCAATTTGTAAGTTTTGAAAATTGACCCATAGAGCTGAGCCTTTTAGGGAGATTTCTCGCCTTATCCATAGAGGTTCTTTACATCTAGGGTTGTAAGATTATCATTTTCATATTGGACCATAACTACAACAAGAGCTGTCCGAAGACAGCGCGCTCGATTTTCTAAGCTGCTTAGTATAAAGGGGGCATAATTCCAAATATAGTGGAGTCAGGGTCATGGGCCCTGGTAGTAAGGTAGAGGGTGTGATGGTGAATAAGTATTCCAAGTTTGGGTTGAATCCCTTTGATAGTATAGAAGTTATTGATGTTTGAAAAATCTTTAACCTTGGTTGCAACGCCAACTCCAACGCCGACGCCCGGGTGACAGTATAAGCTGTCATTTTCTTCGAAAAGTCGAGCTAAAATGTATACGGACAAAATTGGGAATGCCCAAATTGACAGGATGTTGCAGAAGACAAAGTGGATGCTGACAAGAATATAACTTTGTACAAGATAGCAAGCTTTTTCTAAAAGGAGCGTAAAAAGAGGCATTTTTTTAAATGGTTAAAAATGTTTATTTTTTTTATTCTGTGTTATGTTTCACCTTGCATGGTGAAGTAAAGCCGAGTGGTCATTGGGCAAATAGACCTCTCAATAAAAGTACCCAGCCTCCAGCTGTGCTCTCACATAGATGATTCACACCCATTGGTGGGAGACAAATGACTTTTGTCAAATGTAAGAATGGATACTGGTCGGCCTGGGGTTCGAACGCGCGACCCCTGGATTGACAGACTCCGACGTTAACTGGACTCGGCTTAAACAGATACATGTTGCAGCAAATACTCTTTATAAAGCAAACCGCACGGAATCTCGGACAAACAAAAGTGCTTTGTCCATATGATTCTAAAGCCACACAACTGCAGCTTGAATGAAGCCGTGGTTACGAGATTTTTAACACCTAAAACCGCTTGGACCATTCTATCTATAGCATAAGATTTAACCCTATTAACCATAAGATTCCATTTCCTATATTATCAATAGCAATGAACTCTGTGCTAAAAGTGCACTAGATTTACCGTTATAAGTATTGACAAACCGTCGGTGTAGGCCTAGTTATAAAGTCTCGCAACTATGGCCACGTACGAGATTTTATAACAACACATACGATGCACTATTGTTTCACCAAAATTGCGCCACGGTTAACTGGATAAAACATTCTCCATTTATCTGATTTTAATATCAAATAAATAACATCGACATCGCTGTATTGTCCACCCAAATTAACCCGGGACAACTTAATTCTCGTGTGCAAAGTCCGTTAGTTGAGTGCCTTAACCTTAACAAGTGGGGTCATTACATATGCAGATGTCTCGGATTAATCTTACTGGACAATATAAATTACCATTCGGATATTTGGCTAGTATAATTACCCGGTCAAGGTCAGTAATTATCCTCCAAATAGTGTTCATAATTAAAACTCTTATTAAATTCCCCTGCAATTAATCGAGTTCATAAGCAATAATTAGATAAAGCGGAAACTCACAATTTTAAAACTTAAATTTATATTGCTATAATAGACGAATAACGCAATGATATTTTTGAGCATAGGATCTAATGTTGAAGGTATTTTTTTAATGTTAGTCTGTGCCCGATTTTATAAACGTCGGCTAGAGTTAACCAAATGGCCAAGTATCTGTTTCGGTTCGATTATTCACATCGGAAAATTTGAGCAAATCAGTGAAATATTTTGTTTGTGCTAAACAGCGTTGATACTATCGGGCCTATGACTTGATTTCATGAGATGTAACGCCGTTTTAAACCGCTATGGCCATATTGCAGTGGCTGGAGCACCTAACCGTGGATTCCTGGGAAGTTCTTGCTTCATATATAGCTTATTCTTATCTGATGCTCTTTTATCAAACAAAAGTACCAGCATTCATGTATTGTTGTAATTATTATCAGCAAATTTTAAATATTTCACACCATGATCACTTGGATAATGAAAAAGAATTGTACATAGACAAGCAAAATAGTATCATTTATGCTGTCTGTGATTGCCTATTTCAAGTACGAATCTCCTGTCGGTGATCCCCCTATGTGCTGTTCGTGATTGCATAAATTTGTAGCTCACCAAACTTTGTTTGACTATAACGACATAACGGAATAGTTGATTGTCTTCACAAGCAATTAGTTGGTAGATAATATACTAGATATCCATTTTGTAATAAAATCTCTAACATTTGCTTCAGTGTTTTTCTGCTATTTGCATGGAAAGATGAATTTTATATGCAAATATGTGAAGTTTCGACTTTGTTGGTGAATTATTTTTTTGTTTGAGGACTCTCTGTGCTAAAATTTGACATGTAGGTGCTCAAACGTATGGCAAGCCAAGGGCACTACAAATTATAGCTGAGAAACACTTTTACACAAAACAAATATGGAAAAAGTATGATCTACCCAGTTCACCCGCTATTTATAGATGATACTGCCCAAGGTTAGCAACTGCTGTAGTGATAGCCGGTAATAGGGTGTGATACAGCGCCAGGAAAGAAATGAAACGTTTAAAATTTCGATGTCCCGCGTAACAAATTGTTCAACTCCTAGCTGGTTTTCACATTCGCTCTCTGTAAATCGCAGAGAAAATAGCCTGATTCGTCTTTTCAACTTATGTCACGTCATTACCGGTGGTTGTGATATAAATTCTTTATAGATGTCAGGGAAAAATGAATAAGAAATATGAAAAAAAGAAAAACACGAAAAATGTCCCATGATCATGAAAAAATGTATATGAAATTTTTGGCGATTCATAATTTCATGCACATACAAAATTTTATAACAAAAAAAATAATTCTAAAAGTACGTTTTTATCGAAGTTTTATATTGTTAAATTTTGTTTCCGTATTTTGATTGTAAAGTTCCGAAAAATGTAATTAAAATTGTCACTAAAAATGTCCCCGTGGTGTAAAATGACGTCTTTTCCAACGCAATTGATAATTTGCGACGCTCTTAATTTTGTTCTATTAGATTTAGTGGATATTCACATTGTAATTTAAAATACGTTTTTCCTGTAGATTAATTTGATATAACACGCGATGATAACTCCAAAAATCAAAACACTATTTCTTCTCAAAATTGTCACCAAAAATGTCCCCGTAGACAAATTACGCCGGGTAACGTCTTAACGTCAGTCTAAACCGATCGTTTACTTTTTATTCGGCAAGATTTTAAAATGGGTAAAACGGACTGTCTTGGTGAGAGAATTGGTGCTTGTGCAAAAATGGGAAACACAGACAAGAAAGAAAAATTGAATTTAACCGTTCGGTATCACAAAAACAACAAATCTAAATTAATACATGTAAAAGAAATAGTTTGAAGCGATAAGATCAAATGAAATCCGTAATACATAGATCTAAAAGGACGAAGCTAGAAGCTTATTTAATTCCTCTCGATTATGCTTCCTGGGAAACACACAAGCAGTACTCGCACCGAATGTGTCGGCCAATGATAAGGACAACCTTAGCTACTGAACTCGGAACCGCTTGATCGTGAATCCGACGCGCTACCTCTCAGCTCCGCACACCGGACAAAAGTTGCAGACAAAACATTTTCAAAGAAAGAGAAAACAAGACTGTCTTTTAAAAAATAACGAGGGGCTAGAAATGAAAATTGTGACATTTTATAACTTACTGTACTTAAAATGATTTAATTTATATTTTCGCACCTGACTTTTTATAAAAAGACTTAACCTAAGACAATAATAAATATTGACTAGTTATGTCATCAAAATCAAAATTAACATTGGAACATCTGTAAAACGCATGTATAGTTCTTATTAACATAGTATATGAAATAGGTAGAAAAACAATATTATTGCAATTTATGTCAAAGAAATCTTATTGATACACCCAAACTATGATAAAATCGCGTCTGTCAAAAACGTTGACGTTACGTGTTACGCAAGGTGGTAGGAGTATTTGACGTTACGTCTAAATATATGACGTCAGTTAGAGTTTGAGTTTATTGGGGTTTTACGTAGTTTTCAACTGCCAGGGTCATATCGCGACGGCTGGAGCACCTACCCATGGATTCCTGTTGTTTCTCAAACCAGTACTACCTCAAAACCCTTACCGAGCCTCCAGTTGCTCGCCCACTTAGATGAACGATTTCAAACCCATTGGTGGGTGACAATTTTGTAAGAAAGGGTGTTAGCCACGGCCAGGTATCGAACCCGAGACATCTCGAATGAGAGGCAGATGTGCTACCAACTGTGCTAAGGCCGCGGCCTGAGGTCGATAAGAACAAAGGGTGCAAGCCGCGGAAACAATCATTTCGTCGGTGTTATTGCAAAACCTCGTAACTCTAGCTTGATTAAAGCTAGAGTTACAAGATTCTGTAATAACATGGGTAATTTGTAAAACCATATTTCAAAGCTACTTAATAGGGAACGGTTTTATCCCGTTAACTTTGACGTTACTTAGGACAAGCAATAGTACTTCGTAGGTGTTGAAATAAAATCTCGTAACTACGGCTTGGTTCCAGCCGTAGTTAAGGGATTTAATACAACGCCTATGGTTTATCAAAACATAAAGGGAAACATAGTCTATTTTTAGCACAGATTTCATTGCAGTTTATTTTTTTGATTATGTCATAACGGCGACTATTATTCTTTGCAAGAGAATTCATTGTTAGATGTAGATTTCCCTTGATAGACATTAATAATTAGCTATGCACGAGGGGCGATTTTACAGGTCTGTAGCCCTTTCCAAGTCAAGCCCTAATTGTTACGTCCATATGAAAGCCGTTCTTAGGGGCAAAGCAATTCTGAGAAAGGAGGAAAATACCGAAAGTCAATATCTTATTTTACATCAACATTATATATGATTAGATGTATAAATAAATCTTTTTTTATCAATTTAAACCAATTATGTTGTCTGTGACAACTTTCGAATTATGTTATTAAGGTAATTTGTTGCCTGTGGAAAAGATTTAAACATTTCTCAAACAAGACCTGGTTTTGACGTCCCTATTAGAAATGTCTTGGGAAAACATTGAGGCAAATGAAGAAAATGCTGATAATCAACTTTTTCTCCTTTTGCCTCAATATTTCTGTGTTGTAATTTGCACAAATCTAATCTTTTTCAACATCCATTTTGTCGTCTGATGCGGGTGTAAAATTGGAAGAATCGAGTTTTAAAGCGATGTGATCGACGACTTATGAATCCTATTTTCATCGCTTCATTTATATTAATGTTGTCATAATTGATTTTTGAATTTCCATGTTCAACACTGAAACGCTTATAATTATGTAAGACGGTATATGAATTTCACACCATAGGATGTAAGCAAACAATTTTTAAATAAGCGCACTGACAAACCAAATCAGCATCCAAATATATTGAGTCTGAAATTAATGATACAACGAAAAAATGAACGTTTGGACTAACATGTAATTTATGTGCCTCGGGTTTGCTAGCATTAAGTAATAGATAAACTTCCATAGATTTTCCAAGAACATGGAAGTTTTAAACATTTTTATTTATTTTTTGTGTGCGAATGTTGTTCATGTTTACGCTACAAATATAAATACTTCGCATTTCGGTATGTCTTTACGGACAAGAACCTACTTAACCATCCATGGCTACTCATTCGGGGAATGTAAGGAACAGTGTAGATTGCGACCAGCTTGCCAGTCAGTGGATTATACCCGACGCACTCTACTTTGTAGATTAAATCAACATACTGTTGCCGCATCGTACATTCTGGTTCCTAGACCAGGGGAAGTACACGTGGTGCTGAAAGAATTGTATGAGGTATGTGGGTCTATAGTACGGTCAAGATACCTTGGCACATGTTTACAAATCGCTGCTTTTCAACGAAAACCTCGTAACTGCATCTTAAAACAAGCTGCAGTTACGAGGTTTTCGTTGAAAAGCGATGAAATGTTACTTATGTACAACATATCTTACTAGTCCGAGGGAATAGTACACGTCATGCTAAAAGGATTGTATGAGGTTTGTAGGTCTATAGGCAGGTCAAGATACCATGGCACATGATAACAAATCGCTGCTTTCCAACAAAAACCTCGTAACTGCAGCTTAAGACAGCTGCAGTTACGAGGTTTTCGTTGAAAAGCGATGCAATGTTACTTATGTACAACATAACTTGCTAGTCCGGGGGAAGTACACGTCATGCTAAAAGGATTGGGTGCGTTCAGGGTTCTCCCATCGGTAGCCATCGGTGCCGTTGGTAACCATCGGTAGCCATCGGTAACCGTCGGCATACCGATGGATATTTTGTTGGTAACCAATTGTCCCGAGAGTAGACAAGTCGGGTAGCATCGGTAGCCTCGTTTTCATTACAGTAAGATGGCGGATAACAATCCAACTACGGCGTTCCTAATCATATATTTTCTTCAATAGCAAGCGAATAGCATTCCAACCGATCTTGATAGAATTTATTGTAATAGTTGAAGCTACAGTTATTTTATTTAGCCATTTATTTCTGAAAATATCTTTTTGTTCATAATTTTTGAAAACGAACGATCACTCTGCGGGGAGAATACGCTCTTGGTAATTGATTATCCGCCTTGTTTTACCGATCGGTACCATTTTCGTTCAGAGTTTGTTGGTTGCCGACGGTGCCATCGGCTACCGATGGTACCATCGGTAGCCGACGGTAAATACACTCGGTAACCGATGGGAGAACCCTGAACGCACCAATTGTATGAGGTTTGTAGGTCTATAGGCAGGACACGATGTTGTGGCACTTGTTTTCAAAATCGATTTGTGTTTTACGAAATTATATCAAACTCCAAATTACTCTACATTTGTATGTGATTGTTCAAATCATGTATGTGTCTCATACATACAAGATCTAAGTCACTTCATGCAAAATTGTATAGATTTAATTTTAAAAGAACACGTTTCCCTTGATTACGCACATAAAATTGAAAACATGTGCTTTTATATCGTTATTATATTATTACTTGGCTAGAATATCATTTACCCAGTTTGAAAGCGCATATTAAAGACGAAACTGTTGGAGACCAACATAGATTTTGATCAAACTGTGCATATGCACAGGCTGATCAGAATCCATGTTGGTCTCAAATGCCACAAGGAACTTTTTTCCAGATCCCGGCTCAAATATATTTATTATTGTAGGAAACGTTTTGTGGGAGTGAAAATTGTGAATGGCTCGAAGTATGCAGTAAAGCCACCAGCACGTGCTTTTATAATGGTATGTGAAATGCATCTAACAATGTAAAGTTAGGACACGATAATACAAAGTAGATATCGAGGCACGTGCATCACGTGATTTTACAAAACGTTCACCATGTGCACACGTTTTGATGTACTGTGCAATCAATTTTTATGACCTACTCTCGGAACAACTATAGTGGTCCAAAGCTAAAGGGGGTTCTTTGACTAGGCGCTCATTAGTATAAGTTTTAATTTATAAAAACAAAATGTTAACATCGGCCACTCCAGATTGTCATACTATATTAGAATAGTTTGTACTATATAAATAAAAAAAATGCACGAACCAGCATATCCTCGAAAAAAATCCGAAATTTCACTGTTCAGTGTTCTTTGTACATGTATGTGGGTGTATTTTGTCATTTTAAAAACAAAACCTGGTAACTACAACATTAATCAATATGTACTTGCGATATTTTACACAATACTGTCGATTTCATTAAACTGTATACCCATCTTTATGAGCATGCATGTAGGTCAATGTCATCTATAAAGGTATGATTTCCGGTTTTGTGACGTCATTTTTTCTTGTTGCAGAGTGTTTCCGAGCGTACATTCAACCGACGCATCGGTGTACGGATTATGGTAACATGCGCACCGTTGGATCTAAAGGCATTCTTGACTGCAGTGAAAATGCAGAAGTAAATGAGCCCTACAGACTAAGTGTATTATATATAACGTGTAGAGAAAATGGATTCTGGATGTGGGACTAATAACAAATTGTCGCTGCTTTCAACAAAAATCTCGTAACTACAGCTTGTTTAAAGCTGTAGTTACGAGATTTTTGTTGAAAGGCAACGTTGCGTTTTTAAAGTATACCATCAATAATTCAATATCAAACACTCCTAGCAACTTCGTCCTCATCCATGTCAACGGAGATAGGCCAGATTGTCCGAATTTTAGTAGTCTGGATAACCTTGTCAATGTCATTTGTGAATAACGCCGAAGACGGTCGCGAAATTTCACAAAATGTTTGCTATCTTATGGTGGAAGGAATATCTTAACCCTTTCCCAAACGGCAAATCTTCAAAATTTCCCTTTCAAAAACTGCTGCAGACGACAAATGGACCTTGCTTAAGATAGAATTTGTGTACAATATAGCATGGAAAATATTGAGACAAATGGAAAAACTGCTGGTTATCAGCAGTTTCTTCTTTTGTCTCAATGTTTTCCCTCACCATTTCTATAAGGGATGTCAAAACCAGGTCTTGTTTGGGAAAGGGTTAAGCCATTACCAAAAAAAGACGAAACAAAATTTACGTCATTTCTAGACGTTTGGTGTTTATGAAAATTGAATGAATGTACAATAAAATGCACAAAAAACAGATGCAAAATGAGAAAATGCTATATGTAACAGCTATAAGGACGTCCGATGAATGAATAAATTGACTTCTTATAATGTCACGTGCATATCAGTCATTTGAAAGAAACGATTTGAATTGATTTTGATTTGAAAAAAATCGGTTATTCAATGTTTTAAATACTATTACATTTGGCTCATAGTAAAAGGGGGATTGGGGATTGAGGGCAGGGATTGCCACCCCTAATTTATTTCAGATATAGTAATTTTGGCATGATGCAAAGTATTCACTGAGATATAGCTTTTATGACACCAGAGAGGTTCGAGCACTCCTATTTTACACCTGATATTTAAGGCTTTCCTATATAAGACCTTGTTTCGACGTCCCTAATAAATATGGCTTGGGAAAACACTGAGACAAAAGAAGAAACTGCTGATAACCAGCAGTTTCTCCTTTTCTCTCAATATTTTCTGTGCTAAAATATACACAAATCCTGTGTTTATCCACAACCATTTTGTCCTCTGTTGCAGCTTTAAATTTAGACCACCCTAAAATTTTGTCGTTTGTGAAACAGGGTGTACAACGTTCGAACTGCATTATGGGTAATTTCGGCTCCGCTGTAGAGGAATGTAGTGAAAATTCTCTCGACTCGGGTAAGTGTTTATCAAATATTTCCGCCAATTCACGACCGATTTTGAAAAACTAACATGGAGTGCCCCCGCCTTAACGAATGCATTCATCGGATATTTATTTCATGTTCCTGCATGCAGTATTAAAAAAGTTATTGAAGAACGAAAATTGGAAAAAGCGTTTCCTGATGGCACCGCTGTGGAGTAAAGTACAATGTTTTTGAAGAAAATGAGCTAAATACCTATGTTCGAGTACGAAAGCATGCTGTGTGTTATCAGAACGAGCCTAACTGCGGTCCGCCTGACCATGACCCTCAGAAATCTTATTGAAACCGTGAAATTTAAGCGATTTGCAAGATTTCTCCGCTGTGGAGTGTGCCAAAAAAGGGTTCCGCTGTGGAGTAAAAACATGTTAAAAGACATGCATTGTTGTTTGCCACCGATAGGAAACGCATCGAACCATACAAATGCATCTTTGTATATCACCTTTGTATTATCTTACTTAGATCATGCCTATGTACGCTGTAAGACCGTAAAATGTACATTTGACATGACACAGTTAATGTCCTATTCTTTTAATGCTTTACTCCTAAACGCTTTTAAAATAAATCATAATCTAGAATAACTTAATATGCCCGCAATAACAAGATTTTACGCATTCGGTATTTTCTATTGCTTTCCGTTCGTCTCCGTAAATGTACAGTTTAAGTGGTTCGCCGTTAAAATGAATGGGACAGTACCAGGTTCGAAAGATAACTCATATTTACCTATCGGATTAACTCCCTTGAATCTACTGGGTAGTTCCGGTCAATATCTACCAATAGATGTCGCCAAAGTCGATTATCATCTATCTCTGGTGGGCATTCTGGTCTAACTACTTTCAATATGTCAGCGCCTGTAAAATGAATACACGTGGTACATCCGGTCACGCAGGAAATTTGCTTCACACGCTCGCTTCAAGTAAAAATAATAATTTGATTTGAATTAATTCTTTTATTTGATAAAATTGAGACGAAAAGTAAACTTTATTTTGTAGCTCTTACTTAGTAGTTTTTCTTGCAATTTTCTGCTTGCTACTTTTTGGCGACAGGATTTCAGAGTTATGCGTACCGCATAGTGATTAAGCCAAAAATGGACAAAGTGATGCGTCAAATTAGTCAGTCCGAAAATAAAAATAAATATAGACTGGAAATTTTAGACCGACTGCTTAGTTAATGTAGTTCCGGTTGGATTTTACTCTGTATGTCTATATAGAAATATTGTTGATTCTAATCATCTGGCATCATATAAGCAAAAATTTATACGAATTTTTGCTCCTTTCTAGATAATTATAAATCATTTTGTAAGTTACTGTAGAAAACAGTTTTTTTTTTCAGAATGTAATTTAAATGGGTTTATTTTCAATTCATAGATAATGCTATGCCGCGTGTCCTTGTTTGAAACGAATTAACAATTTAATATAATTGTTTCATACTTTTTAATCAGACTTCCCCACTTCGAGTTTAATGGGTATCATTTATAAGATATTGCAAATATGAAAACTAAAGTAAACTGAGGTATAGCCTATAATAGTTTTCTCTTAATATGCTTTCAAATCTCGGCAACTCCGTCGTCATAGTTAGTGAACTTCTAGTATAACATACTTAAATTTTATTGCTTGGAAGGGATTAAGAATTAGTTGTTACCGACAAAAGGAGATTGACATGTGTATGTGCATTAATGATGAATGTAAAACGAAGAAACGTGAATATTTACAGGCTAGAACACGACTTAAAAATAATTACAATAATGAAAATCGAGAAGAATACTGTAAAATACGCAATAAATATAACAATGTAAGAAAAAGAGCAAAATATAAATATCGTTTAAAAGAAGGGAAAATAGTTCAATCAATGGCAAAAGAAAACCCACGTGAATTTTGGAAAAATATTAAAAAGTGCTACCCAAATAAAAATAATTCAAATGAATCTAACATTGATATAGACACCCTTTTTATACATTTTCAGTCATTGATAGGTCAACAAGATACAGTACCCGACGACTTGTCAGAAAATCAAAATTTTACATTAGATGAAGATCTCGATGCACCTATTACTGAAGAGGAAATTAAAACAGCAGTTTTTAAACAAAAAAATAACAAAGCTTGCGGACCTGATGAAATTAGCTCAGAAATCATTAAAGCGTCATACGACATAATATCTCCTTTTCTCATAATGTTATACAATAAGTTATATGAAAAATCCGAATACCCAAGTAGTTGGTCCATTGGTCATATTGTCCCATTATTCAAGGGAGGTAACTCCAGCGAACCAAAAAACTATAGAGGGATAACTTTAAATAATATTTTATCTAAAATATATTCTCAAATTATTCTTAACCGTCTTTCTAAATGGAATACAAAATATGATAAAATCGAAGAGTGTCAGTTTGGATATCAGAAGAATAAAAGTACGGTCGATTGTATCTTCATCTTACATTCTATTATTAGTAAAACCCTGAGTAAAGGCAGAAAATTATACACTGCATTCATTGATTATGAGAAATGTTACGATAAAATTAACAGAACTATTCTATGGCAGAGATTGATAGACCAAGGCGTTAGTACAAAAATGACAAACGCTTTGAAAGCCATGTATAGCAAAGTGCGTTCAGTTGTAAAACATGATGGAAAATTTTCAAATATCATTGATATAAATCTAGGTTTAAAACAAGGTGATCCGACGTCATCTTTGCTATTTGTCATGTACGTAAATGACGTCATCAATAATATAAACTCGGACTTAGCAGGTATTTTTACCGTCAATGATCTAAAACTATTTTTGCTTCTATTCGCGGACGATCAAGCTCTTTTTTCAGAATCGCCTGAAACATTACAATCGATGTTAAATAATGTTGAAGCATATTGTGAACGAAAAATGTTAAAGATAAATGTAGAAAAAACCAAAATTATGATTTTTGAAAAGAGCAGGCGGCCAACTTTACACGATTTTTACCTATACAATATGAAATTAGAAGTAGTTGCTTCATTCAAATATCTTGGGTTATTCTTATTTAAAAACGGTAAATGGTTACAATGTCAGAAGAATATAGCAGAAAAGGGTAAAAAATCACTTTACAATCTGTTTTCAATTTTAAGTAGATTTGAGTTTACTACCTCAGAAAAATGCAAATTGTTTGATTCACTTGTTTTACCGGTTTTAGGTTATGCTTCTGAACTATGGTCATATGAAAAGGGAAATGATATAGAACTAATACACACCAAATTTTGTAGAAAAATTCTCTGTGTCCGTCGTTCAACCAATACGGATGCTTTATATGGAGAATTAGGAAGAGTTCCATTAATAGTAATAAGGCAGTGTAACATGATTCGATACTGGTTAAGAATTTTAAAACTTCGTGACAATAGCTTAGTTAAAACTATATATAATATGCTTAAAAATGATACAAATAATAATAACAATTACAACGGTTTAAATTGGGCATATCACGTTAAAACACTATTAGAATCCTTAGGATATAGAAATTTCTGGTTAAACCAAGATGTAAATCGAATGACATATAAATCAATTCAACAACGGATATATGATCAGTATTACCAAAGCTGGTATAGTAATATTAATAATTCACAAAGATTGACAACATACTCGTTATTTAAACATGATTTCGAATGTGAAAAATACTTAAACATTTTATTCGACAAAAAGTATCAAATAGCTCTTTGTAAATTAAGAACGTCATCACATGACCTAGAAATTGAACGCGGCCGACACATGAATATTCAAAGAAATGAACGAATTTGCAGATTATGTCAGAGTAACATCATCGAAAATGAATATCATTTCATCCTAATTTGCCAAGCATATCGCGACCTAAGAATCAAATATATCAAACCTTATTATCATACCTGGCCAAATATCCAAAAATTCTCGAAACTCTTAAGTTCTAAGAATAACAAAGAAATAATTAATTTAAGTAAATTTATCTATCAAGCAAACATTATACGAAAAAACTATCTTTGATATATCTCAATGCTTTATTTACAGCTTCTTGCCAATATGTTTGTTTTGTTTCATCAAATGTTTTGTTTAATCATTATGTATGTTCATATGTTTCAAATATATGCCTTCCAATTTTCTATTATCTATGTTGTAAAAAGTACTTTGTACTTATTACTTGAATAAACTATTGAATTGAATTGAATTGAATTGAATTGATATCATCCTAATCAAAATCCTTTAATTATCCAACACGAGATTATAAGTTACTGTTTATCACACTTAGTCAATAGACAAAAGATCTACAAGAACGACGTGATACGTAAATAGACATGACAACATTCCAACTTTCATACCGCATTACGTAATTTTACGACTGAGTAAACACATTTGCTTAAAAGTGAAATTGCAATATGTATGACAAGTGACAAACAAAAAGTCTGTTGGAAGTTTAACCTTTTCCAAAATTCCATCATTTTAAATTAACTGTTCTTATTGTGAAGCGGTTGCTGCTTGTATGTTACAAAATATTTTATACAAAAGGCAAAATATGCATAAATCATAGTAAACTGGATATTAAAGGAAATGGGGAAATCGCTAATTACCAGCAATTTGCCCATTTCTCTCATTTTTTCCTAACATATTTCTTATGGAGAAGTAAAAAACCAGGTTTTGCTCGGGAAAGGGTTAATGTTAATGGACGGTACTGGATATATAACAACTGTACACGGCAACAGATAAGAGGGGTAAACTCTTCTAAAACAAATATTTTAAATCTTCAACAAACCTTAAGGATATGATTTGAATCGTTTTGACAGGATGATTCATTGAATAGACCTACCCACAGCACAGGGTTTGATGGCAAATTTAAGATATTTTGCATTTTGAAATGCCTTTACCTCTCTTATATGTAGCCCCAATCGGAAGCGAAACAACCCAAAATTACAAGGGAGATAACAATCAAGGGAAATCACTCTAGATCTTGGTAAAGGTGGATTGGTTTTAACACTTTCCCGAACGACTGTCTCAATTCAAAGGGAGTTGCAGACAACAAAAAACTGATCAATATCATAAGAATGAAATGTGTATATTACAACATAGAAAATATTTTGGGAAAATGACAATCAGCAATTTCTTCTTTTCCCTCAATGTTATCGCAATATATTCCTACTAGGGACACCAAAATCATGTCTTGTTTAGGAAATGCGGTTAAGGCAGCTTACAAAATTTTTATATTATTTTACAATCACGTTGATCGAGTCATCTTCAGGTAGGCCTATATCGCATCCGGAAGTCAGTCATATTGACGAACTTAGGCAGCGTGGGCGGAGTCAGGATTTTTTCCGGAAGTGGGGTGGGGTGGGGGACCAAGCCCAAATGGCGACTTAAGGTTTACAGACGCTAAAAAAAATCACCACTTTCTAGCAACACAAAAGTATCAAATTACACACACTTGTAAATACACTTCAAATAAGTTGATTCACCGTGTCGGATTTCAAAATTATGCTTCAAGAAGAAAATTATTTTCAAATATTATAGAAGTAGGCCCTATGGATAGCATTTTTGAGACACCATGTATAATTTTGCGGTCTTACAGCGTACATAGGCATGATCTAAGTAAGATAATACAAAGGTGATATACAAAGATGCATTTGTATGGTTCGATGCGTTTCCTATCGGGGGCAAAGAACAATGCATGTCTTTTAACATGATTTTACTCCATAGCGGAGCCTTTCTTGGCACACTCCACAGCGGAGCAATCTTACAAATCGCTTAAATTTCACGGTTTCAATCAGATTTCTGAGGGTCATGGTCAGGCGGACCGCAGTTAGGCTCGTTCTGATAACACACAGCATGCTTTTGTACTCGAACATAGGTATTTAAGCTCATTTTCTTCAAAAACATTGTACTTTACTCCACAGCGGTGCCATCAGGAAACGCTTTTTCCAATTTTCGTTCTTCAATAACTTTTTTAATACTGTATGCAAGGACATGAAATAAACATCCGATGAATTTCGTTAAGGCGGGGGCACTCCACGTTAGTTTTTCAAAATCAATCGTGAATTGGCGGAAATATTTGATAAACACTTACCCGAGTCGAGAGAATTTTCACTTCATTCCTCCACAGCGGAGCCGAAATTACCCATAATGCAGTTCGAACGTTGTACACCCTGTGAAAGGGTTAATGCAGTTGGTATACTTGGTTTTATTTTTAGCCAAAAACCAAAAGCCATTTGGCTTTAGTCGCTGTGAATTTATTTCCATTCATTTTTTTCTTTGTACACTTGTACGATTTCAAGGAACGGTCTATGGAGCACGTTCTCTGAGATTCCTACACAGAATTCTGATAAAATACAACAAGAGTGCTGCAGACTGTCAAGTCACAATAAATGTCACCATATGGTGAAATATTTTTTAGAGAAATATTATCCTCTGAAACTGGAGGTTGCATATAAATAATTCTTTGGTAGGAATATTCCTATAGAGCGAGTTCTAGATCTACCAGCTTTGCGCAATTTGACAAAACATTTCGAAAATATCGGGCACCTTACACGATAAAGGTTGTAGGAAACATTGTGGGTAAATGTAATAACTGCTTGCAACAAACTATGTCTTTATTATTCACAATGTTTCTTACCATGAAAGACTAAAAGAAATATAAATAAATTCGTATTAATTTGAAATTGTCGTCTGCAGCGTCTTTGAATTTGTATTAGTCAAAAAAAAAATAGTATTGTTCTCGAAAAGTGTAAGGAACGATAACTTTCTACATGTATTTTGGTTATTCTGATATGCGTTAGTTAGTATTTGGATAAGTGTATTTTTTTTCTCTAGAAACATGATAATAACGTTCTATTTATTTGTGACCTATAATGTATTGTCCAACTTCTAGGGCTATCTATAAAAGTTTATCTTTTTTTAAGCCATTACTAGGCATTAAACTGATCTAGATTCAAAGGTGTTGCAGACAACAATTTCAAGTGAATGAATTTTATGTACATGTTCGGTCTTTCTTGGTGGAAGACATTCTTGGTAGAAGACATTGAGGGAAATGAAGAAATTGCTTTTGACAAGCAATTTCTTCATTTCCCACAATGTTTTCCAGAGCCTTAATCCTGTATGGCGTCAGAAAACGTCCTTATGTGGTAAGGGGTAATTCAAATATGAGCTAGTGATTCTACTGATATATTATATTACACAGTGGGTAACCCACGTGACCTTTCGGAAGCGTTCACACCGAAAAATCGTACGCTTCAAGTATGTTTTGTTTAATCTCTAAGCTTATACTTTATAGCTTTTGACGAGATTAAGTGCACCATACACGAATTTGAGAGGGACATTCACGAGTCTAACTCACTCTGCACAAATATCATGGTTTCTTCAAATATTTTTAAAGCGATATGATTGATTTTGAATGTTTGAAGACTTTGACGTCTTTCCCATTCCATTAGTCCCACATGTTTTCCTTCCTTCTTTGCTTTTTTTAACCCTTTCCCAAACAAGACCTGGTTTTAACGTCCCTGTCAGAAAAGGTTTGGGAAAACATTGAGACAAAAGAAGAAACTGCTGATAACCAGCAGTTTCTCCTTTTGTCTCAATATTTTCCGTGCTATATTATACACAAATTCTATCTTAAACAAGGTCGATTTGTGGTCTACAGCAGCTTTTGAAATGGAAATTTTGAAGATTTGCTGTTTGGGAAAGGGTTAATTTGATTATATAATCAATTATAACAAAATTCAATAAAAAAGAATTTCGAAAATGTTGTGTCACATGATTCCTCGCTAACTTTGAACTAGCCTAAACTCTTGATGTTTTAAAAGTGGCCGTAACTTCAGTTTTGACTCAGTGAAAAATCGAGGAGTCCCCTTGTACTTGTTATATTATAATCTTATCTGTGCCACTATTTGACCTATTTGAACTTTGTTACTTATCATCAGTATTTTTTGCGGAAACAGATAATGTTCGATTGACATTGGACACCTGATACAGTACTACATATAGTTTTGAAGAGGAATTTCTCATGTTGTGATTATCAAACCGTTGTATACCAAACAGTTATATACAAGGCTGTTCGCATATTTATTAGCCTCGTACAATACATCATGTATGAATTTCCCAAAAGTTTTGTTTTATGGCGTCATACAACTTTATCCTGTAGCATAGTCATGCCGTGTCTTATTAATGTACACACGCGCTTTATTCGAGGCACCCACTGGTAAAATAACATATTTCAATGCGAATCGAGGCGGTGTTTCATGCGCGGATCCAGAGGGGGGTCAGGGGGTCATGGCCCCCTGGAATTTTGCGAAAAAAAGGGGTAATCAAAAAGATAACTGGTTATGTCCCAAAAAAGCTGCAACATTCGTCCCTGTGTGCCACGACAAACCGTTGTTATATTTAGTCCTTTATGGTATGACATGTATCTGCATGCACGGATCCAGAGGGAATTCTAACACGCCCTGGAATGTGGCAAAAAAAAGGAGTTAAAGGTCGAATGACACCCCCTAGGAAAAATACCTGGATCCTCGCTTGGGTTTCGCCTTCGACAGTGACAACATCCACGGTGGATAATCACGTGAAAAAACAATTTCAAAAATTTGGTTGATCTTCAAAAACTTTTTTATCAGTTGATTTTTTCCAAATCCCTTCACGTCCAGATTATTCCTTGGATTTTCCCAACTTCTCTGCTTCAAACAGAATTCAAATTGGTCAAGTATTTACAAAATATTGATGATTTTCTGATATTCTGAGTCACGTAATTAACCACAGTGACAACATCGCCATTTTAGAGCTAGGAAAATCGAAAAGTAAACAGCAGGAACCCGTGACGTAACGTCAAAAGTTGCGGACCAACGTTGTAACTTGCATATCGACCGTTTTCCGACGTTAACGTTACGCGAAGGTGTAAAGAAAGTTATAACTTTCCCCAAAACATGAGAAATGACAAATTTTCAATGTTGGCCGAAAGAAAACATTTTCACAATAATACCATTACATGCATACATGAAAATAGCACCGTACAAAATTAATAATCTCAACTATCAATAAATAAACAACAGAATTATTTCGTAAGTATTGAAAAATCAAGCTCTAATGAATATTGAAAGTGAATATTTTACACCTGTAGGAGAAATGGAGCCGTTTCATACGCTAAAATATAACTCGTCAAGTATGCATATTTTTGTTATTAAGATATTTCTACTTGCGCAAATGTAAAAAATAAAATAAAAATAAATAAACAAATAAAAATAAAAAAATGTGAAAATACTTACTAAATAATCGTCTTCAAGTTTACTCGTTAGCAGACAAAAGATAGAATATTCTTTTAAATGGGGTCTACAACAAATGCATTATATGTAGGAAAAATGAAACTCCGAGACTAAATGCTGCAACATATTAGATTAAATCAATGAAATACTTTACTTAAAAAAATGTCTTCTATTATCTCAACGTTTTCTTATGCCTTGGTCAATGCTTTTCTTTCTTTTTTCTGTTACGGGTCTCAAATTTTAACTTTAAGTTGCGTAGACCACAAATAGCAAGATAGTCAAACAAACAAAGATAAAACAAGTGGATCTAGAGCATCGATACATGATCGTAAAACGCCATGAATAGTTCTTCACAAATCAACATGACGTCAAATCGTCAAAAACGCGTTTTGTGACATTTTTAAGACGCTACATCACACTCTATATCTTCGCTAGTTGAAGAGATATTGACAAATGCATTTATTTTTTCAAATTTTATCCGAGATGTATGTCGAAAATCAATTCAAATTCAAAATATTTTGATTTTCTTAGAAAAAAGCTATATATGAAAAAATCACCCTTGCATTTGGGACCGTTTTAGTGAAAATGTGACATTTTTAAGACGCTACAAACACAATAAAATAATGATTTTCTTCAACTCCAATCAAGACAAAAAATTAATAACAAAAACTAGAGCTCAGATGTATGTCCCGAATTTTTTATATTGATTTCTAATCGCTATTGGAAAAATAAATTAGATTTAAAAATTAGACATACCGAAAAAAATCAACATGACGTCAAATCGTCAAAAACGCGTTTTTGTGACATTTTTAAGACGCTACATCACACTCTATATCTTCGCTAGTTGAAGAGATATTGACAAATGCATTTATTTTTGCAAATTTTATCCGAGATGTATGTCGAAAATCAATTCAAATTCAAAATATTATGATTTTCTTAGAAAAAAAACTATATATGAAAAAATCACCCTTGCATTTGGGACCGTTTTAGTGAAAATGTGACATTTTTAAGACGCTACAAACACAATAAAATAATGATTTTCTTCAACTCCAATCAAGACAAAAAATTAACTACAAAAATTAGAGCTCAGATGTATGTCCCAAATTTTTTTATATAGATTTCTAATCGCTATTGGAAAAATAAATTAGATTTAAGAATTAGACATACCAAAAAATCAACATGACGTCAAATCGTCAAAAACGCGTTTTTGTGACATTTTTAAGACGCTACATCACACTCTATATCTTCGCTAGTTGAAGAGATATTGCCAAATGCATTTATTTTTTCAAATTTTATCCGAGATGTATGTCGAAAATCAATTCAAATTCAAAATATTTTGATTTTCTTAGGAAAAAAGCTATATATGAAAAAATCACCCTTGCATTTGGGACCGTTTTAGTGAAAATGTGACATTTTTAAGACGCTACAAACACAATAAAATAATGATTTTCTTCAACTCTAATCAAGACAAAAAATTAACTACAAAAACTAGAGCTCAGATGTATGTCCCGAATTTTTTTATATTGATTTCTAATCGCTATTGGAAAAATAAATTAGATTTAAAAATTAGACATACCGAAAAAAATCAACATGACGTCAAATCGTCAAAAACGCGTTTTTGTGACATTTTTAAGACGCTACATCACACTCTATATCTTCGCTAGTTGAAGAGATATTGACAAATGCATTTATTTTTGCAAATTTTATCCGAGATGTATGTCGAAAATCAATTCAAATTCAAAATATTTTGATTTTCTTAGAAAAAAAGCTATATATGAAAAAATCACCCTTGCATTTGGGACCGTTTTAGTGAAAATGTGACATTTTTAAGACGCTACAAACACGATAAAATAATGATTTTCTTCAACTCCAATCAAGACAAAAAATTAACTACAAAAATTAGAGCTCAGATGTATGTCCCAAATTTTTTTATATAGATTTCTAATCGCTATTGGAAAAATAAATTAGATTTAAGAATTAGACATACCGAAAAATCAACATGACGTCAAATCGTCAAAAACGCGTTTTTGTGACATTTTTAAGACGCTACATCACACTCTATATCTTCGCTAGTTGAAGAGATATTGACAAATGCATTTATTTTTTCAAATTTTATCCGAGATGTATGTCGAAAATCAATTCAAATTCAAAATATTTTGATTTTCTTAGAAAAAAAGCTATATATGAAAAAATCACCCTTGCATTTGGGACCGTTTTAGTGAAAATGTGACATTTTTAAGACGCTACAAACACAATAAAATAATGATTTTCTTCAACTCCAATCAAGACAAAAAATTAACTACAAAAACTAGAGCTCAGATGTATGTCCCGAATTTTTTATATTGATTTCTAATCGCTATTGGAAAAATAAATTAGATTTAAAAATTAGACATACCGAAAAAATGACGTTTTTAACAGCGTGACGCTACTTATCTCTTTCTTTCCATTCCTCCATAGTTTGTATACACCATCCAACTGCCGTAAGATTTACGCTATATCTTCTGTGACATCACTGACGTAATTTGCCAAAGTTTGTGCGCTTTAAAAGTCTTACTTTTTATTCTATTGGGATTCTCGCGAGTTTGTTTGGTAATTTCTGTTACACGTGACGACGTCATTTTCTGCGTCAGAATTTATTTATTTTGTTTATCAAATTGTCTGTATTCAAACAATGTTGAAATTCGACATATATTAATAAATTACAATTCAATTTCTTTTATATGATACCAAATACATGTGTGTTTCTCAAATAAAAATAACAAATATGCGGTTTTAAACAGAAGTGCATAGCCAATTTTGGCTTGGTCCGCAACTTTTGACGTTACGTCCCGTAGATCTAGGCTACAACTATTTTTTTCTAAACCAAAGAGTAGGCTAGGCCTACGCCTACACCTACGCCTATTGTCTAGGTGGCTGACACACTCGACATTTTGGACATGTTCACACACTCGCGATTGGCTTCAAGGTAATTTCTAGTCTGGCTTACCTGCCCCTAATACTGCGTTATTGGGTCAGGCACACACCAGCAATGGCGACGTCCATTGCGCTGATATTTTAACAAAGGTAAAGAACAAAGTTCTTTAATTTTGTGAGCAAAGAAGGGTCATTAGAAGAGTAGATAGGTTTCGGTATATTTCTAACTCTAGCAATAAAAGTTTTACATGACCTCAACGCTAACCCGAGATAAAACGGTTTTAAATTATGTACATGAAAACTATATAAGGGCATTGTGGATAGTCAATTAACCAGAAGTCCGATTAGCTCAGTGGTTAGAGCGTCTGCTTAGTGTTCTAGAGGCCCCAATTGCGTTTTTATTACGTCTTTGCAATCTCTAGAACCATTTGGTATGAAAAATGTAAAAAGAAAGGGGGGTGACAAAAATATGTTGCACTCCTTGCGATTCGAACCAGGGACTTCTTGAACCCAAGTCAGACGCTCTACCCCTGAGCTAACCGGACAACTGATAATTTACTTATCCAAATTGCCTTAATATAGTTTTCATGTACATATTTTAAAATCGTTTTATCTCGGGTTAGCGTTGAGGTCATGTAAAACTTTTATTGCTAGAGTTAGAAATATACCGAAACCTATCTACTCTTCTAATGACCCTTCTTTGCTCACAAAATTAAAGAACTTTGCTCTTTATTGAAGGCCGGCTCTTGAAGCCGGCCTTCTTTGGAATGCTTTTTTCGATTTCGCCGTGTAGGATGTGGGAGGCTAACAGTTAGAACATTTTCGACATATTGGTGTAGAACTGACTGATTTGTAAGTCAATAATTGACGTCCACCTTGCAAGTTATATTTTTTGAATATTTTCTCCTTTGCGAGCAAATATATCGCAAA
Organism: Fragum sueziense; assembly: GCA_963680895.1. Lineage (NCBI taxonomy): Eukaryota > Metazoa > Mollusca > Bivalvia > Cardiida > Cardiidae > Fragum > Fragum sueziense. The sequence goes on along the minus strand of OY804593.1, from coordinate 77,983,239 downwards.
ATTGACCGTATTTGTATATCGTTCCTATTCCAATAACTGACCGCCCCCGATCACGTGACTATCAGATTAACCACGGTCCATAGAAATACTGGAATGCACAAAAACCGAGACGTACATAGAATGTCGATATATTATCTATTTAACGATGTCGGCAAGTTTTGGAAGTTATCGAAACGCGTTTCAAATCCGGCACTTACACATGTAACCCAATCCCACGTGAACGTCTCTGTTGAAAGCATCCGATCATAAAATACTCATGCGTTTCGGTATTTCTATGGACCCGATATACTGGGTTACTGCCCCTTGAAGGACCCGATAGATAAGTTGTAATTTGTTTAGACTTGCAACCGAACGCCGTAGCTCAATCGGTTAGCCGCTCGTACATACAGTCATAATTGTATTCTACGGTGTGGGTTCAATACCCACTGTCGCTTGTGTCAACATTTTCTCAAATACTTTTTTGAAAGGAACTTTTGTCCTTTGTTATATATTTAGTTAGGTATGCAATCTGATTTCTTTTTGTGTGTGTGTGTTTTTTTTTTTCTAATATGTTTTTGCATTTAAAGCGTTTAACTGTTTTGCTATAATTTTCTTTTCATTATGATAAAAATCACACATGAAAACAGCCTGACTTGACATAATGCCAATAGATGGCTGAGAACAACGTTCTCCGACAAAGAGAATTAACTCTGGCAGCACGAGTCAACAGTGACTAGGTTTAATTTTTTGGCTGCATCAATTTAAAGTTGAAGTTTACAAATTGTTTAAAAAATTATAAATAAACACTTTCATCCCGCAATGAAAATGACTATTATGACCTTATTACGGAGTTGCTGTATTTTTTTTTTAGATAAATCATACTATCTGTAATTCTTTAGTCAGTAAAATACAAATATTGCATTGTATTAAAGCTTCAGTCCCTCGCTTGGTCAAATTGTAAAAAACGGAAAAATAGAATGAAACGCATAATGTCTATAACGACCACCTTTGAATTAGTAACGGAAGGCGGTTCAGACAAACAATGAACCTAAAATAAGATAGTTATTGCCGAAATTAAGGGAAATCCGTGGAAAAAATGAAAAACGTTTGTCACGTTTTTCAAATCTATTTTCCTCACTGTTAACATTTTGCCCAGATGTAAACACAACTTTCTTGTATAAAACACAATAAAACTCTTATAAAGTAATGACGTAGATACGGGTAAAATTTAGGTAGAGTGATTGAGCGGTATGTGTGCTGTACAGGACATCCAAATTCTATCCTAGGTCTCGGCGATTCTTTTACTCTCTTTTTTTCTTTTCTTTTTGTCCATCATTTGTATTTTTACACAAAATACAAGCTGCAATCTGCCTAGAAAATGAAATTTCGTAGCTAATAGCCATTGAAGACGAAGAAAAAAAGTATAAAAAAATCTTCAGACAGCTGGATTCGAACTCGGGGCTCCATAATTGAAAACTGACCGCTCTACCTATCAACCTAAATTTTCTTAGTCATTACGCCACTAAATATAAAAAATGTATTGTTTTATCCATGTGCCAAAGGATCTTGCGCGAACTATAGAAGAAATCAAAATCCAAACGACAGGAGATTTAGATCCAAGCCTATCTTTATCGGGGATCAAACAGAGCGATGGAAAGGTGAAAGGATAGGCCTAATCGAAGCTGACACGAATCGAATCATGTTGCCAAAACGCTGATCGATACATCAATAGTGGTCACGTGAGAAGACGCTTGGAGGGGTGTCTGAGAATGACATCATCAAAGTCCTGCGAAATACTTTTTCTATAAAATTAATAGCGGTAATTTGTGGAAAAACCCCTCCGGTATTTCGTTTTAAAGGAGAATTTCATTGAATTGGAGTACAATTGAGCTTGAAAGGTGTATTGTTTAAAAATATTATTAATGACCCAGCAAATGACCACCAAATGGTTTTAAAGTTGATTTTTCGAAGAAAACTCGAGATAGAGCACCTTTAAATATACTGAGATGAAAAAGTTTAGTCAGTATAAAGTTTTTGGTCAATAATTTTGTCTAAAACGTTTTACAATGCCTAAATTTTTACTCATAACAATCTTCAACCAATTTAGAACAGGTCGGTGAAATTCAATTGGCATCCATGTTTTACTTGACCTTCTTTTCGACAAGTCATACCAAAAGGGGTCAAATTGAAAAGTCACAGCTTCAGGAGTGACTTTTTGTAGAGTCTAAATTCCTGGTAATTGACATGAAAAATCGATCTTTGTATCATTTCTTGGTAGAATAGAAGTCTCTTTGTTGACTGTGAGTGAGAAAACTTCTTTTAAATGGAATAAACAGTAGATTATGGTGACTTACGCACCCAACCTGTTGCTCCTAGCATATTACTGCGTTTTCAAGAAATCCTTCTATCAGGACCAGTAGCAGGTTTACCACTCATACAAAGTTATTTATTGTAGACAGACAATTAGTAAAAATAACTGACATTCAATATTTGTCAAATAATGCCTGAGATCTGGCTGAGCCGATGCTCAAAAAGCCAACTCTCGGGTAAATGGCCAGGCAAGTAAAAGACAGACTTTTTTTAATAAAATGTCATTATACGCCCGAAGGGTCGTATTATGTTATGGCCCCGCTCGTCTGTCTGTCCGTCTGTCCGTCTGTCCGTCCGTCCGTCCGTTAGCAATTTCTTGTGTGCGCAACTCCTCCTACAGTTTTGATCGGAATTCGTTCAAACTTGCCACAATGAATCTCCATGGTGTCTAGTTGTGCACTGCGCTTACGGAATTCAATTAACTCTTTTCGTTCTTGAATTATCTGCCCTTGAATTAAAAAAAAATGCCCATTTTCTTGTGTGCGCAACTCCTGCTACAGTTTTGATCAGAATTTGATCAAACTTGCCACAATGAATCTCCATGGTGTCTAGTTGTGCACACCGCTTACAGAATTTAGATAAATGTTTTCCTTTTTGAATTATCTGCCCTTGAATTTAAGAAAAAATGCCCATTTTCTCAAAAATGTCCATTTTCTCCTGCGCGCAACTCATACAGTTTTAACCGAAATTTAATCAAACTAGCAACAATGAATCTCTATGGTGTCTTGTTGTGCAAACAAAATTTTGATAACTTGTTTGAATTATCTGCCCTTGAATCGAAAAAATGGCCAATTTTACTGACAAGCCCCTCTCGGGCGTATATGCGCCGCTCTGCGAAGCTCTTGTTATTGAACAAATTGGTTACAGTATAGTCAATTTTCAATGTTTTTTGTCAGATTGGACCTGACGTAACTTGATGACGTCACAATTGACGTTTATTCCTGATACGTTGTTTTCAGATGTAACAATGACCAAAATCTCATGCATGTGCCCATTTTTGACAACAACTACTCCAATGCTTAAAACTGGAAGTGCTTGCCAAGTTCAAACTGTAGGAAACCGCCAGAGTTTGTAGGCTAGGTAAACGGTTTCTAACATTGTCATTTTTGGCCAAATTGATTAAGCCAGGGTGCTAAAATCATGTAAGCTGATACCAATTTTATTGCAGATTTTTTGTATCTTTGCTATTGCCATTGGTTTGCATACATTTATACAGGAAAAAGAGTTGCGCCTTAACTGCAGCAAGTGCACCTGTCACATTTTGAAATTCTTTTAGCACAAACCTAAAAACTAAAATTTAGCAACAATACTTGAAGGTTTTTGTTAAGCGTTGATTGAACACATATTGTGTGAAATTTTACACTGATATGTTGTACTTTGGCCGAATAATTGACCATCAAAAATACTGACTAAACTTTTTCTTTTGAGTATATTTACAAATGAAACAATTGAACAAATAGAGAACAAAAAAAAAAAAGAACATGACAGTAACGTGAACAAAATATCAATTTCTTTGAAGTAAAGCAACGAACAAATATTTAGTTAGGTTCAGAACTATAGGTTTCAATTTTGTTGTTAAAAATTCGGTATTTTTAAGTTAATCATGGTTATGCGAGCTGGTATTTGTTCTAAGTTAACCATGGTAATGTGGACTTGTGTAGCTGGTGCAGGACCATTCGCTGAGAAATCTATAGGCAGCATAGTCTATTATTGTACTTGAGGTCACCCAAAAGAGCAAACATGGCAAATTGCGGGACTTGCAGAATGTATACATTTTAAAAGTAGAAGTCACTGGAACTGCAATCAAACAATACGCTATCAAATAATTGCTACTGCAAGTCCACGTTAATTCCGTTGGGGTCTTGATACTGTGAGTTCAACAAGAAAAGGAAAGATATAATTAACATAACATGGTTGAAATATAATCACTTCAGCAAAATTTTCATGGATGGCTACCAAAAAATTGCCGGCCTCTTTGATGCTATGCGTCAAAATTTTGTCTTGTCATTGTAATTAAATTACACCATTGGGGGAAGCCATGTTTAGTGAGTGCCTGACGTACTAAAATACATAGTACGACAGGGAACCAGACTAGGTAATTTCTAGGTTTATCCTCAACGAATTATGATGAGATAAAATGTACCATGTGCGCTTTTGATATCGTCATTTTGGGTTCTATCTTACTTCAAAAAAAATGTAAATGTAAACATTTCCAACATTTTTTGGGGGTGGGAGGGACTCAGAAACATGCTTGGGAGTGTGGATTAAAGCAAGCCTAAACCAAGAATGGGGGAGGAAGGGGCGGTGTTCCAAACGTGCGTACGGTAAACTTTTAACACGGTGGGTACACCGTTCACACCGAAAAAAACGCCCGCTTCAAGGTATGTTTTGTTTAATTTATCAGCTTATACGGTACGGATTTTGACGAGATAAAGTGCACCATACGCGCATTTGATAGGGCCATTCCCGTTTGTAAATCACTCTGCTCCGAATCCCGTGGTTTCTTCAAACATTCGAGCGAAAGTTTTTTTGGTGCACGCGAACTCTTCCTACTTTCGTTTTGCACCGAAATGTTTGAAGAAACCACTGGATTGCGAGCAGAGTGAGTTACAATCGGGAATGGCCCACCCAATTGCGCGTTCGGTGCACTTAATGTTACCACAATCCGTAGAGTATTAGTTGAGAAATTAAACAAAACATACTTTGAAACAGACGATTTTTAGTGTGAACGCTTCCCAAATTTCACGTGGGTTAGTGGGTTACCCACCGTGGATAATAATCGGTTGAGTTTAAGCAGAAAAAAACTACCAAGAAGCGGGCGATTTTTAGGTGTGTTCTTTTCCAAAAGGTCACGAGGTTTGGCCACCGGGATAAACATACCTGTGCATTTTTGACATCAATTCTTAGATCGAATGACATTGTTTATTCACGAAATCAACAACAAAAAGGAGATTCGCAATTAAATTTGAATAAAACTTCTGAACATTTATTGATGAAGTTTTAATATTTAATAGCCATGTATATTCATAAAAAGCCCTTTTTCCTGTGGTAGATCTACCATGGCATAACAGGTTGATCAAGGTTAACATGAATGTCGAATATCGTCGCTTTTCGACACAAACCTCGTAACTGCAGCTTATTTTAAGCTGTAGTTACGAGGTTTTTGTTGAAAAGCGATGACATTGGTTTCAGACTATACTTGAAAGCGAGACCATGCTTTGTGCTGTTATACCATCCCTATAAAGTCAGATCACTTACTGTTTCGTCCACTGGAAAAAATAGCAAGTATGCCTTTGAATAAGTAGAAGAAAATCGATACAGCATGTCATATACTCTCCCAAACTCCACACAGCGACAATGCCTTACATTATCACTGCAGGCATATAAATCACGTGACCATGAAGAATGTCACGTGATATCGTAAAATTTATTTATATTTCTGAAATCATTTTTAAATCCAATTAAATTTTTTCATTTGGATTCATATCTGACACCTCATATTCTTAAAACATCACTTAAAGCATGTTTACTTTTTTAAATAAAAATCAAAATAAAAAAATTCAATTACCTGAAATCTTGGTAACTCCAAGCTGTGCCGGCAGAGATCTCCCCAATCCAAGTTCAGGGGAGATAACTGCGAAGGAGATTGATACTCTCCATTGCCGAGGTCTATATTGATTAGACCATCAAATTCTATCGAAATGGAATGTAGAGATAATGTGCTCTGTTCATAAGAGAGTACATGTCATAGCAAATGATCCAAAAAGGTAAGCAATTTCTTGAAAGGAACGCTTTTATTTGAATTATTTACTCTCATGAAAGTATAAGAATGCCCATGAAATGACAGCATCCGGTCAGCTGCAATATCACAGTGGATAATCACGTGACTCAGAATTTCAGTAAAATCTTCAATATTTTTGTTAATGTTTGTTCGATTTAATTATGTTCGAAGCAGAGAAGGTGGGAAAGTGTCAGTAATAGGCTTAGCGTGGATGATTTTTTTCAAATTTGACTGATAAAAAAGTTATTGAAGATCAACCAAAATTTTGTTTGATCTTCAATAACTTTATTATCAGCTGGTGCAATGGTATTGTCCAGCAACACTTACAAGGGACATCTACATATGTAATGACCCCGCTTCGGCAAAGTTTTGTATAGACGCTCAACTAACGGACTTTTTTTCACACGAAAATTAAGCTGTCCCGGGTTAATTTGGGTGGTTTATAACTCGCTGGACTTGAAACACAGGGGTCACTGGTTCGATCCCCTGCTTCTCCAGTCTTTAGGACGAGACTTTAAACCGAGGTCCCGTCTCCATATGACATTAGCTGTTGAAATTGTAGTTCTTGAAATTTTTTTGTATTTTTTACCACACGTGTCACTTTACCTTTCCCATTCGGTAAAGATTTGGCCTTATCATATTTGAAATGTGTCGCAGACGACAAAATAAAATTGGTGATTCTTCTAAAATCAGGTCAGTATACATTGCGGATAATAAAGAAATTTTCAGGTCACTAGCGACTCCTTCATTTTCCACAATGCTCTCACAAGCAGCCTAAATGGGCACCAAAAAGCGTCACTGTATAAGCAAGACCTGGTTTTGACGTCCCAATTGGAAGATGCTTTGGAAAACATTGCAGCAAAAGAAGAAAATGCTGATAACCAGCATTTTCTCCTTTTACCTCAATATTTTCCATGCTATTTTTTTTAGAAAAAAATACCTTTAGTTGCATTCAATTTGTCGTCTGCAGCAGCTTTCAAATTGGACTGCGTTTTAGTCACCTAATCAATATCCTTATTTGTTTCATATTGTATGCGTTACTCTATAATTATATTCTATATTGTCTGCCTTTTAGTCACTCTCAATTTTTTCTCGTTTGGGAAAGGGTTAAAGGCTATGTTCCAGGTCTCACTACAGTACTATTTGATATTGAAGGTCAACAGCCCCTTTAAAATGTTCTGATAAGAGTGACTTATGGCTATTTAAAACGTGATATAGATTTTTTATTTTATCAAACACTATGTTGTAGATACTCATTTGAATCGTCTCGGAGAGACGATTCAAATGAGTACCAACAACATAGTGTTTGACATTATAATAACTATTTTAGTACGGTTTAACCCATAACTGCACAGTGACGCATTTTGACTCGCTTGCACGAACATGCTTTGGAAAACATTGTAGAAAATGCAGAAATTGCTTGTCACAAGCAATTTCTTCATTTTCCACAATGTTTTCTAAAACAAAATGGAAAGATTTTCAAAATTTCATCAACTTGAAACTGTCGTCTGTAACTCTTTTCAAATTGGAAAAGTCCAAATTTTTGCCGTCTGGTAATGGGTTAACCACCTCTTATCTGGTGCTCAGTCCCCTTATCTACATCGGCCCAGATTAGCGCAGTGGGACGATTTAAACATTTTGACATCACAATCGAACGATATACTTAGTTGGATTTTAAACGTTGAGTAGAACTTATTTTAACCTAAAAACAAACCAAAGATCTGAAGATGTTGCAGCACGTGTTGATTGTTGTTTTTGTTGCCTCCAGTAGTGCTATCCCATTGAAATTCACCGACTGCGGTACGTTTTGCTGACCTTTTTTCATGTATTTTGTAGTTTCGAATTATTTGCAATATCTACCAATAGATGTCGCCACCTGTCGATTACCATCTATCTCTGGTGGGCATTCTGGGTTAACTACTTTCAAGATGTCAGCGCCCATAAAATGCATACACGTGGTACTTCCTCATGACTTCCTGTCACGCGGCATATTTGCTTCATATGCTTGCATAGAGTAAAATGAATAATCTAATTTGAATTAATTATTTTATTAGATGAAATTGGGAGGAAAATCAAACTTTATTTTGTTGCAAATGTATTTGTAGTTGCAATTTTCTGCTTGCTACTTTTTGGCGACAGGATTTTGGAGTTATGCGCACTGCGTAGTGATTTTTATCCAAAAATGGATAAAGTGATGCGTCAAATGAGTCAGTCCAAAAATAAAAAAAATAGACTGGAAATATTGTAGACTGGCTGCTTAGTCAATGGAATTATTTGTCTAATATTAACTCACACAGTTACTCTTTTTGACTCCCCACAAGAAATATGCTATGGAAAACATTGTGGAAAATGAAGAAATTGCTTATGACAAGCATTATTTTTATTTCCCACAATATTTTCCATGCAAAATGATTGAAAAAATGTACTTTATTATTCTTATTTAATTGTCGTCTGCAACATCTTTAAATTTGGACAGGTCGAATTTGTGTCGTTTGGTTATGGGTTAAAGGGGTTTTATAGTAAAATTTGCTCCAGATCAGCGACTGGTAAATTTTACGAAGTCTGAGATGGATTCGATTTTTTTCTGATTAAGGCAGCCCAACCCAAATGAGATTCACCAGACATCGGAATTTATCGGGCGAAGTCATAAACATTCAGCGATGTCCAGAACGTTTCACCACCGATTGTTTACGACAACGCCAGAATAGGTTCGGATACTTAATAAATGTTAACGACGTCGATTGAATAATTACGACATCGCATGAATCTCAGTAGGGGAAGACTTTCTTAAAGCGTCTTTATATTATTCTGATGATTAATTTTACGCACAAGCAGAGCTGTACTCTCTTACAACAGAGTACATTATTTCTTCATCTTACTACGATTGATGATTTAAGGTAGAATACCCGTAATGTGGCCATTTTGAAATTCATAAAACGTACTTTTTTCGAGCGTCGTCGTTACGTATCCGAGCATATTCGGGCGCGGTCGTAAACATTCGGCGGTGGAACTTGTTTTCGACGTCGCCCGTAAAATTTCGACGTCGCGCGAATCTCATTAGAGGTAGACTGCCGTAATAAACTGACAGCGACTTTGGAGAGTAGCTGAACTTGTTCTCTTCTGGTATTCAATGTCACGAGACAATTTTTTCCAAATCGTTCATTTACATCGAAAATACCAAAACCACAGCTTGCTTCTTGCTTCCTAATGATTTCTGGCTTGGAAGACAACACCAAGGCTTGTTTAGAAAAAAAAGTTGATAAATTTGTACAAAACTTATTATGTGGCAGATTCAATGAGAGCAAAAATTAACCAAAGGCGCGTTCTTAAAAAACGAGATTCCTTGAGATATCTTGAGATTTCTTCAGATGTTTAAGGATCAAGCGTTCTCCATAGCAAGATTTTTAAGACGCTCAATGGGAGGCTCCATTACCCAATACTTCGTGCGGAACCCCTCAGTTAACTCTGTAGAAACGATATAAGAAAGAATTGACATATTTCTTCCGAATGCTCCCTGATACCATGGTAATGTTTCATACTTCATACAAATGAAGTCATCATGACGTCATGTGTATGAAGTATGGAGCATTTGGAATACTTCGGTCATATTCTTGGTCTTAAAACGCTTTATATAAAACATCTTAAGAAATCTTAAAAAATCTCGCTCTATGAAAGGCGCCTCAGAATGTGCGCCAGGCCCGTCTGTCCATTTTGGATAAATAATGATTAAACATAGTTGTGTAATTCGTTATATATGTAGTTACGAACGGCGTCGTTACGTATCCAAACTTACTCGGGGTCCGTCGTAAACATTCGGCGGTGGAATATTCCACCACCGAATGTTTACAACCGCGTCCAAATAATTCCGACGTCGCGTGAATCTTATTAGGTTAGACTGCCTTAATATTGTTTAGTAATCTTGTTTTATACTGTAGGTTCGGTTGGAGCTAAAATCAACCAGGTCATGGTGCCAGAATGTACGGCAGACCCGTGTGTCCTGCATCATGGTAAAAACTATTCAGTCCAAGTGGATTACGATTCCAGTAAGTATTAGACGATATACTGAGAGAGAGGGGTGGGAGAGAGCTGCAACATTTTTATCTTCGTTTCGAACATTATTAGATTTTCAAAAAAATCGTTTTAAGCTGGAATTAGAAGGATTTTTTTAGAAAAGCGACAATATAGTCACTGGTGGTGAACTCGGCCAAAGCGTTGGACGTTTTTCGCTTCAACAAGGTATATATATTTTGCGCTTAAATGTGAGTTTAAAGATTTTTACCTATAATTGCAATGAATATGGTCTAAAAAAAACAGGGTTCACCGTTGTGCATTGAGAAACCATCGGCGTTGTTATAAAATCTCGTAACTACGGCTTTATCTAAGCCGTAGTTAGGAGATTTTATAACAACACCGACGGAATACATTGTTCGCGAAAAAACGTCCCTCGATTTGGCCGAGTTCACCACCAGCGATAGTGACTACAACTAACAGCGCAAATAGTGATAGATGCTAGTTATCATTAATTTCATTCCCCTCAATGTTTTTACAAGCTTTTCCTACTCTTATACCTTCGTGTCTAGATTGAGGATCATGTCGCAATTGTTATAATTCATCGACGCAAAATAATCAAACCTTAAGTTACAGACAAGTATCACGGTGGAAATTATGCATTATGGGATGAATAACAACTACGGACAAAAAAGCTCGATTATGTTCAATTAGTTTGCAATAATTTTTTATTTCTGCGTGATTTTTTAAAAGTTTCTTGCTTATTGAGCTCTTTTCTTAGATATATGAATTACTTGTGGAATCCTTTAACCTTTTCCAAAAAAGGATCCCAACGAAATGAAAACTACTACTACTAAACGGAAAGTAATTGCTACTGTTTACACCCTTTCCCAAACGGCAAAATTTTAAAAAAACTGCCACAAATGACAAAAAGGAAGTTATAAGAGATAGCCTTTTTGTAAAATATGGGATAGAAAATATTGAGACAAAATGAGAAACTACTGGTTATCAGCAGTTACTTCTTTTGTTTCAATGTTTCCCATTTTTTAATATCCATCGACAGGGACGTGACTAGATGTTCGACTAACCCGATGTCGAAATAACGACTTTCAATTGAGTCAGGATCTGGAAAAGGTCCATTTTAAGGCTTTTGAGCCCAACACAGTTCAAGATCAGCCTACGTTGGGCAGTCCACCGTGCGAGACTTTTTTCCTTGGTTGTAAAATAATTTTACAATCCCCCCCCCCTATATACACAAACAACAGCCACCGAAAGTCGTCCTTAGAGGCATCCCAGTTCACTGCCTATATCCATGCTCTGCGCTTGTGTTGATCTTGTGGAAATCAGAAAAAGTGAAGATTCTCTTTACTTCCGTCATTAATCTTCCGATTTTTGCATTGATAAACGATGCAGTATAAAACCATTTCAATTCCCTATAGATCTAATACAATGTTAATTTCCCATAAACCCATTGTTTGCCACCGGAAGTTAATCTGAGTCCTCTCTGATGAAAATTTGCTCTTAGATAATTTGGATGTCGCTATTTACATCAGAGCTTGTTCAAGTGACATAACTTGTGTCGGACTTTTCTTTTGTTTTTGAATGAGACAGCGCTGCGGTGTAAAAAGCGACATCCAAATTTCAACGAGCGAATTTTCATCATAGAAGACTCGGATTACCGGAAGTAATCTGCGGGGACGGACTAAAACGATAATTGAAAGGGGTCAATTAAAAAATCACAAAACGTTCAACATTTCAATTTTCAGTGGAAAATTCGGCCACCGCCAAAACAGTTGTACACGGTATCATAGGTGGCGTCCCCGTTCCATTTCCGGTTCCGTCGGATTGCTGTAACAACCATAATCTAAAATGTCCCATCACAAGTGGACAGAAGGGGGTGTATCAGAACAGCCTTTTCTGTAGTCCTGCTTATCCAAAGGTATGTCACACCAGAAATACAAGTAAAATTGTTAATGGCCTTTTAAGGATTACGAACTAAGAATTAGAACAGCCTTTTCTGTAGTCCTGCTTATCCAAAGGTATGTTATATCAGAAATACAAGTAAAGGGGTTAAGCCTTTCCCAAACGACAGAATTTTAGGGTGATCCATTTTGAGAACTGCTGCAGACGACAAAATGGTTATTATTAAAATTAAGATTTGGGTAAAGAATAGCTGAAAATACATTGAAGCAAAAGTAGAAAATGCTGATTTTCAGCATTTTCTTCTTTTGCATCAATGTTTTCCCAAGCCTTATCTTTTAGGGCTGTCAAAACCAGGTCTTGTTTGGGAAAGGGTTAATCAAACCTTATAATATTATTGAATTTGTGGGTACTCATTAAAATCTCATCTCATGGTAATGGATTATGAAAGATATCATTTTTTAGAAATGAATTGTCTCTCTTTATTCGCTAGTGTTCCTTTTTGCCATCGATAATGGTAGACTTTGTTTTTTTTTCTTGCAATAGATCTAATTAGAATATGATATGTCGATGTGCGGTTGCCAATTATTGTACTTTTTACGTACAAAATAGCCGGTGTAACATTGAAAAGTGGCCCCAATAGAATAATGACCCCCGGATGTTATTTTGTATTGTATAATGACTCCTCTCTATAAAATACTGACCCCCATGTTAAATAACGACGCACCGATTTTATCTATAAGATATTGACCCCATCATACTTCTTGCTTATTTAACAAACATGGTTCTTAAAGTGACATTTCACATTTATTTTCATAAATTTTACTTTTATTTTTATCTGAAAGAGCAGATTTTCTTGTGGAATTTCTGAAAATTTCAAGCCAAAATATTGCGCCGTTTACGAGAAATATACATTTTTGTGTTAAAATTAAACAAATTGTTGTCCACAACAGTTCAGATGTATTATACAATTTGTCGTTTCTGTGTCAACTTTAAAGGCGTGGTAATCGCTTACATCATCATTTTAAAAAACTGATAGCATTTATATCCATTAGAATAACCAATTTTGGCATCAAAACATACTTTAAAAAGTTGAAATGGGGATGAAATGTCCCTTTAAGGGTTTCGAGACCATTATAGATACAGATCAGTCTAGCTTTGCTCATAGTCTGATCTTGTGGCACCTGAGAGTCATAAGTATGGGTCCTGATCCCACTTTACTCGTGCTATTTGACATACGAACGACTCAAATGTTATAAGAGACATTATTCCAGACCACTTCTAAACCCATTCCCACACATTGACTTTTTTACTCTACAAGAGATAAAGGCATTAGAAAACATTGTGGAAAATGAAGAAATTGCTTGTGACAAGCAATTTCTTCATTTACCAAAATGTTTATACCTGAAATGACAAAAAAAATGTAAAATTTCTACACTAAGAATTGTCGTCTGCAACATTTTTGAAATCGGAAATACCCAAATTTGTGTCGTTTGGTAATAGGTTAACCCTTTTCCAAACAAGACCTGGTTTTGACTTCTCATTTCATATGCATGAAAACCATTATAACAAAACAAGAAAATGCTGATAAGGAACATTTTCTCCTTTGACCTCAATTTGTTATTGTCTATATCATATTTTAACACAATCTTTACCTATAAACATTGTGTTGTCTGCAGCGGACCTTGAATTAGACTACTTCCAAAACTTGTGCCATTTCGGAAATGATTGAATTAATTTCTTCTTTATCGTTTCAGATCAAGCTAATTGGGAAATTCGAAGTTATTGACGAAAACGGAAAGGACTTCTTCTGCTTTGCTTTGCCGTTAGAAATTCAGGATTAAAGACATCAAATTTTAACTCGTTCCCAAACAAGACCTAGTTTCGACGTCCCAATTAGAAAAGGCGTGGGAAAACATTGAGACAAAAGAAGAAACTGCTGATAACCAGCAGTTTCTACCTTTGCCTCCATATTTTCTGTGCTGTATTGTACACTTATCCAACCTTTATTTACCTATATTTTGTTGTCTGCAGCAGCTTTAGAAATGTGCTACCCCGAAATTTTATCGTTTGGGAAAGGGTTAAATCTCTTCTCCAAAACATTAACATGGTGAAGAATCACGTGACTCAACATCTCCGATAAGTTTCAACAGTTCTGTTAACCCATTACCAAACGACAAATTTTAGATTTATCCAAATTCAAAGATGTTACAGACGACAATTTCAAGTTGATGATATTTAAGATTTTTTGGTCTATTGGGGAAGAAAACATTGGGGGAAATGAAGAAATTGCTTGTCATAAGCAATTTCTTCATTTTCCACAATGTTTTCTAAAGTCTTCATCTTTTGAGGAGTCAAAAAGGGTCAATGTGTGGTAATGGGTTAATATTTGACCAATTTGAATACAGTTTGAAGCACAGAATGTTATATCGATGCTTTCCAATAAAAACTTTGTAACTGTAGCTTATTCAATGTTGTTTTAGCTGCAGTTGTGAGGTTTTTGTTGAAAAGCAACGAAAGTATGCAATATTTTTTTTAGATCTTTAAATAATCAGCAGAGAAACAGTTTTTGTCGACTAAGTAAAATTTACTTGGTCGTTTATAACTTTTTTAGTTGATTTCTTTATGTTCTATCACACCCGAGAAATTGAACCAACTTTTCTCATATTTTGGCACCACGTAATGATTCTAATTCGTCTCGTATACATGTATGTATTACATTTCGTTTTCATTATTTACATAATACAAACACCAAAAAAGAGGGAATCTGTTAGTTCAAATACAAACTCTATGTTGTGGGTATTCATTTGAATCGTTGAACATTTCCAATGAGTACACACACCATATCTTTTAGAAAACATATAAACCATTCTTATCTGAAAATCAGAATTACGGTGGGGATTGTGCATCATGAGATGGATAGCAAATACGACCAAATTAGCTCAGCTTCATGTTCGAAATTGTGCATTAACTTTCTTATTTCTGTGTAAATTCTTAAACGGTTTGTTGCATGTACCATACTTTAACGCCTTAGGCGGGGTACATGCAATGATAAGAAACTAATTGCACATTTTCTTACTTGAAGCGAGACTAAAATGGCCGTAGTTGTTACCCGTCACAGTATGCACAATCCTCAGCGTAATCTAGGCTGTACATAGCCATTTATATGTAAGTTGGGATCTTTATCGTAAAACACTGCAAATTCCCTTTCGACGATTGTCTCCAACCAACTGGTAGATGAGCTTAAACTTAAGTAAGTTAGGTAGGTGAAGCATGGTGGGAAATCACGTGACACAATAATCGCTTGCAGAGTATCTGCAATAATTCTCTTAAAACGTGAGAGATTTCGAAACGTATTGAAGCACAGGTTGCTTGGTGACTAATGAAGACATGGACCCTTTTCCAAACAAAACCTGCTTTTTACCACCCAAAAAGAAGAGGCTTTGGAAAACATTGACACAAAAGCAGAAATTGCTGATGATCAGCATTTCCCCTTTTGAATTAATATTTTCTGAACACATATTTTCTTTTCATTATCATACATTTTGTCGCCTGCAAATATTTGAATTTGTACCCGTAGATGTCGTCATCTTCGTATTGGTTAATCCTTTCCCAAACAAGACCTGGTTTTGACGTCTCTAATAGAAATCCCTATGGAAAACATTGAAACAAAAGAAGAAACTGCTGATAACCAGCAGTTTCTCCTTTTGCATCAATGTTTTCTGTGCTACAATTTGCACAAATTCAATCCTTTTCAACATCTGTTTTGTCGTATAAAGCAGCATTCGAATCGGAACAGTCATTTTTTGTCGTTTAGGAAAGGGTTGAGCAACACTGAATTATTTGATGGCGTAGTGGGGCCACTATGTGCAACTTTTACATTGTTGTTGTTGTTGTTGTTGTTGTTGTTGCTGTTGCTGTTGGTATCGTCGTGGTTGGCGTTATTGTTGCCGTTTTTTTAATTTCAAAACAAACTGTCATTTGAAACGACAAACGACGAACAAGTGTTAACTAAAATAGCGTCATGGTTTAGATTGATCCTGTTTCACGGCGGAGAATCACGAGACAAAACCATTTCAAATCGTTACTGTTCATACTTTGCCGATATAAAGAAGTTTGATTCAGAAGATGTGGAACATAAATCCGTTAGATAATTGTGACCCGTCACACTAAAAGGGACCTTATAGGAAGTATGAAAAATATCGACCCTTGTCTGTCTGCGCAGTTCGCGCAGCCAGACTTGGGCCGACACTTTTCACTTGTGTGTAATTTTCTAAACCCTGAAAGTTTTCCCTTATCTTACTATTTGTTCACTTTTCGCATACGGGATCTTGTTGACCTGTGCTGGGTCTGACAAGTTTGTCAAAAAATGGATATTTGGAGTTCGGATAAGGTCCTTTTTAGCGTGACGGGTCACATTTGTTGTGTACAAATGGTCTTACATAGGATAATTAAAATATTGCTTTAATCACAATAGTTAAGAAAGATTATCAATGTCACGTGTATAACTCTAACGCGATATTGCGATCATTTTTTGGAAAAACCAATACTTACCTGTAGGAGGGGCAGATTAATGATCAATTATTGATGTGTATTTTAGCCATTAATTTGAATTGTCCGATTAGAAGCATTACATCCGCAATGGTCTATTGGATACAATAGTGACTTACGAATCTCACTCAGTTCACGCGGTATGCAGGCGGTGGTTCGAGGCTTGGGGAGAACATAACATTTTTAATGGTTACTTTCGAATGTTTTGTTTTAAGCATTTATAGTTTATTGCTAGTCTCATTACAATACTCCAAATAATTATAATTTATTATCATTATTTTAGCTTTATAATGTTTTTATGCCCCCGATAGGGAGGCATCATAAATTTGACTTGTCCGTCCGTCCGTCCGTCCGTCCGTCTGTCCGTCCGTCCGTCCGTCATTCCGTCCAAAAACTTTAACATTGGCCATAACTTCCTTATTACTTAACATATTCGCTTCATACTTTACCACAACATTCCTTGGTACATTACCTTTCTGTAGGCACATACTTTGGTGACCTTGACCCCTGGATGACCTTGACCTTGAACATAGATTGGCCATAATTTAAAATCAAAGCGGTGTCGGGGGCATTGTCATCTTACAGTGGCAGCTCTTGTTTCTCTCTTTTTTCTTTTTATTTTTTCTTCATCTCTTTTTAGTGATCATTTATTTGTCATCATTTCATTTTTGTGATGTACAAATTTTCATCATTTTGAAAACGTTTTCACAAATAAACTCTACGACAACAAAACAAATGAGCATGTGTCCCGTGCACGATCTATTAAAAGAAAAGTTTCTCAGAATAAGCAAAACGATATCGGTGCACAGAGGATTCGAACCTGGGTCGCAAGATAAACGGTAATTGTACTTTCAGTCAGTCGATAGTTTTAACACTTCTTACGTAGGACGATTTAAAACATTATAAGCTATGCAATGATCACCTGGGCTATGGTCTATTGCGTTTCGAGGCGTCCAATCTGTTTACAAAAATAAAGCGAACCCGATAATGGTCACATTATCGAGTTTTATCTATACCCCTAACTTTGTCGTGTGAAGCATAATGGTGTATTATCACGTGACACAAATTTTCAGATAATCTTTAATATTTTTGTTAATACTTGACCAATTTGAATTCGGTTTAAAGTAGAAACGGTGGGAAAATGCCAGGAATAAAGTGGGTGTAGTGGATTTTTGAAAAATCAACTAATAAAAAGGTTATTGATGATAAACCATTTTTTTATCAGTTCATTTCTCGAAAATCAACCACGTCCATCTAATGTGTGACTTCTGTTCACCTTCGAATTCTAATCGGTCTCTTATTAACAAAATAATTGGAGATTTTCTAAATTTGTTGTGTCACGTGATTAGGCACCGTGAGCGTTTACTTCAACTGTTTTAAATGTTAAGTCATTCTTTTTTTTGCATTTCGGACATAGGCACTTGGCGGCAGAAACCTTACAAATAGTAATTTATCTTTACTAGTAATAAATAAAACGCAAAGCTGTCCAATTTGCATTTTTGAAGGAACGGGTAATTTTACAAGAACTGGTTTCCGTCACAGGAAATGTGTCACTCACAGGAATATGGTGTAAGTATGACTTCCGTTCTATAAGGTTTTATACTTCATAGTCGATTTTCAAAAAAACCCTCGTAACTACATCTTGTTCATAGCTGCAGTTACAAGGTTTTTGTTGAAAAGCAGCGAGACCCCCCATTAGATACCAAACATTTCGTACATTTTCGGGCCACATCCGTAGCAACGGAAACCTTAAAATCTGGATACACTCGCCAATTTCCGTTGCAAATAAAAGTTGCACGAGGTGTATGGTATTTAATGATGAAAGCAATACCTTAAAATGGCCGCTGACCAACCATGTGAATTTTTTAAATTATTTTTGTGTAAAATAGTGAAGCGAATCAATCAAATTGCTTGTGGTTTGGAATAGTCTTATGGCATAGAAACAAAATGCGATACTTTTCTTTGGTTTTATTAAGCTACTTACTAGTATATAGAAATACGGTACAGCGAACGCAATTACAAACATTATCATTACTAGAGGGTTAAACGGTAGAAACACAATTAATTTGGGTCAATCTAAACTTCGTCGTCTGAGAAATGATTATTTAGTCGTCTAGGAATCACGGGACATAACATTTTCGACATTGTGTCAATAATTATATTAATATATGAGCGATTTGGAAAAAACACCAAAGCAGAGAAGGCGAGAAACAACATGGATATGTTGAATGCGAATAATCTTTTGAAAACCAACGGACACAAAATTTATTGACGATCAACCAAAATTTTGGTTTGTCGTTAATAACTTTTGTATCAGATTATTTTTACTACATCCATTCAATTTCTGTCGTTTACCACCTTTTCTGCTTCAACCCGAATTTAAATTGGTCAAGTATTAACAAAATTATTGACAAATTCCGAAACTGTTGTGTCACATGAATCCCGGCCGTGTCTTGGAAAACTTTATTTCGTCGCTTCTCAACAAAAACTTCGTAACTGCAGCTTAAACAAGCTGCAGTTACAAGGTTTTAGTTGAAAAGCGTCGAATCCCGGACTTTTCTTTGCAAACTTCATTTATCTAATGGAAAAAGGCATTGTGTAGCAGAAGAAGACTTTCTTGTTCTCGCCCGTCACTACCCACTTCAACACAATGTCGATCTGAAAGTAGAGAGTAAACAATGTCACGGTGGGGAATTACGTGGCACAACAACAACAACAACAACAACAAAACAAAAACAACAACTCCTAAAGAGAAAAAAAACCAACACAAATCGATAGCTGTTTTAAAGTACGTGACCAATTAAATGTATTAGTTTGCAGTAGAGTAGGCGTAAGATCACCAGGGATTTCTTTGGCGATCTTTTAAACTGCAGCTAATTTTAAAAAAAGTAATTGGTAAGCAAACAACGTTTTCTTCGATTCCCTATATTTTTCAGCTACTTTTTAAATAGATTTACCACGTACAGGTTAACTACGACGTTTTCTATTCTATCTCTGCTTCAAACCGGTCTCAGATTGAAAAAGACATCGAAAATTATCGAAAATGCTGTGACACATAATTCCCCGCCGTGAAGATATAGAATACACGCAAATCTCGAAACAGACTATTTCGAAGAACTTGTGCTAGATTACCAAACATTTCTTCTACGCTCTCGGCTGTCAAAGTCTAAATTACATTGCAAGCTATCTGATTGGAGGAGACGTTTGTCTCAGCAAATCGGATTTCGTTGATTCGTAGTGTTAATGGTTTACTGCGAATTAGATGTTGGTGAATATCACGCCTCGTTGGTTGGGTTAACCCATTACTGCATAGTGACGCATTTTGACTCTCTAACAAGGAAAGGCTTGGGAAAACATTGTTAAAATGAAGAAACTGCTTGTAACAAGCAATTTCTTCATTTTCCACAATGTTTTCTTAACCAAATGGAATGATTAACTTAATTTTAATCAACTTGTTATTGTTGTCTGCAATATCTTTAAAATCGGAATAGCACAAAATTTTGCCGTCTGGTAATGGGTTAAAAATCAACAGAAAACAGTGGGAGAAACGCTCTCTATGTGTAAATTAAAAAGAAACCCCATTGACTAAGTAGCCAGTCTACAATTTCCAGTCTATCTTTTTTTTTTATTTTCGGACTGACTAATTTGACGCATCACTTTATCCATTTTTGGATAAATCACTACGCGGTGCGCATAACTCCAAAATCCTATCGCCAAAATGTAGCAAGCAGAAAATTGAAATAAAAACAACATTTGCAGCAAAATAAAGTTTGATTTTCGTCTCAATTTTATCGAATAAAATAATTAATTCAAATCGGATTATTCATTTTACTTTATACAAGCATGTGAAGCAAATGTGCCGCGTGACAGGAAGTACCACGTGTATGCATTTTACAGGCGCTGACATCTTGAAAGTAGTTAGCCCAGAATGCCCACCATAGATAGATGATAATCGACGGGTGGCGACATCTTTTGGTAGATATTGAAAGAAACCCCGATCTTACAGATGATCTCTCGATGCGAAACGAGACACTACTATATCTTTGCATGCATGCGATGATTCGAATCTTGCATGTGTCTTACACATGTCGAGCTAGAACAAACTGTTGCAAATTTCATTGAAAGTTAAGTTAGAATAACAATTGCCTAATTTGGCCATTTTAAGATTCTTACGTCATCAGAAATCTTTCAGGAGACGTCGTAATGATTCGGCGGTATCTGATCCATACGGCATTTGGAACTACTCGGATAATTCCATCAAAGATCGAATCATCGACTCGGAAGTGTGTGTTTTAAGAAATGTTTAAAAAAAATTGCATTTCTTACCCAGAAGTTGCTACGCTTCATAAAGTAGTTTTCAATGTCATACAAATGAACAACCATGGCAACTTGCAGGACTTGCATGTTGTAATCATTCTAAAAAAAGAGGACACTGGAACTGCAAATAATTCATTTCAGTGTCATTGTCGCTTCAATGTTGACATTAGTCACAGGCGAACGTTTTGAATTTTTGTTCTATTCCTTTCTAGGGCCTATTCATAGTCTGAAAGTAGTTCTACGACTTACATCCAAGGTATGATTCGACAGAAGTGTCTGTAGTGTCCCAACGGATGACTTAGGAAGAGGAAACTTCTTCACCTTCTGTTGCCGAATGACTTAAAGGCCTACGTCGCCCAAAAATTGCTGACGTCGCGTGAATCTCTCTTACAGGTATTCCACCTTAACCCTTTCCCAAACGAGACCTGGTTTTGACGTCCTTAATTAATAGAATAAGCGTTGGAAAACATTGAAACAAGAAAAGGTTTTCTTTGTTGTTATTGGTCCCGATAAACGACCTGGCAAGGCACCACTGTCAGGTCGTTTATCTAGACTTATATCATAGATAAAAAATGTTCAACTGTTTGCCATAATATCGTTACCATACTCACTGGCGATGAACTCGGCCAAAGCGGGGGACGTTTTTCGCTACAACAAGGTATAGATATTTTGCGTTTAAATGTGAGTTTAAAGGTTGTTTTTTTCCAATGACAATGATTTTTTTCTAAAAATAGACCTGGTTTACCGATTTGTATTGACAAACCGTCGGTGTTGTTATAATATCGAAGCCGTAGTTGCGAGATTTTATAACAGCACCGACGGAATACATTGTTCGCGAAAAAACGTCCCTCGCTTTGGCCGAGTTCACCACGAGTGGTACTATAAATAACTAAATAACCTACTGTAGGCGTCTTTTTATTGACTTTGAATGGACAAACAATACTTTTTGTCTCCCCTGCTTCTACTGGCACTATCTTTGTTTGGCAGCCGTCCTTTGAGATGGGAAAGTCGTGCTGTTTCCCTCTAACAATAAGATAGGCTTTGGTTGATGCCGTCGTCGTTTTTTCATCTGCAAAGATATTAGAGGGTCTGGTCTGTTAGTTGAACTGTCGCTTTGAATCTCGATGGTCAAGGGGATTAACCCTTTCCCAAACGGCCATGATTTTCCAATGTGCTAGCTGCTTCAGATGACAAAGGGTATGCTCATAAAGATAAGTTTTGTGTACAATATAGCACATAAAATGTTGAGGCAAAATGATTTCTTGATTGTCAGCATCTCCTTTTTTTAGTTATTGCTAAAAGGTAATTCAATAATGGAGGTCAAAACAAGTTTTTCCCCCAGATATATGTTGCTTAATGAATTAATCTATCAATCCATGAACCAACCAGTAAAATCACTGAACGCATTATTGCATGCTGACGACTTTTGTCCCCTCCCCTTAAGATAAAGTAGTAAGAATTGTGGAAAATGCCGCAATTGCTTGTGGTAAGCGATTGGTTCATTTCCAACAATGTTTTCTCCCAGGAAAGACTAAAAACGGTCAAATTTCATACACTTAAACTTATCTTCTGCCAAATTGAATTTGGACGAGTGTATTTTTCCTACTTGAGGGTTAATCTGACCAAACGCCGACTGTCAATCAAAAACATCGATTAGCCAATGGACTATCACAAAAATGTCATGCCCCAATTGTTCATCGTTGCACGTGGTTTTGTATCGATTTATCGACTGACAATCAAAACAATCGACATACCAATGGCAAAGAATTTTGTGCTAACAATAGACTAGGTTCAACGTTATGTTTTGATAAACCGTCGGTGTTGTTATAAAATCTCGTAACTACGATTTAAATCAAGCCGTAGTTACGAGATTTTGTAACAACAACTACGAAATGCTATTGTGTTTGTCCGCATTTACGCCACGATTAACTGGATAAAATCGTTCCCAATTTACGACCACATGCCCTTTGTTTGCCTTAAATTCTATGTTGGGCGGAGCGATCTGTCGATTGGCGTTTGGTCAATACTGTATCTTTCAATTGACTCTTTCAAAAACTATATGTATAGAAACTGTCGGTAATCTCTTATTTGACTGTAGTAGTTACTGCAGACAAAATCACAGATTTCCACAGCAGAAAAAGTGTGTGTTTGACATGATAGAAAATACTAATAGAAAAAGCAGAAGACAAAAATCATAGATTTCATAAGCAGAAAAGGTGTATGATTTAATATGTAAAATATCGACAGAAAAGAAGGAAATGCTAATCAACATCACAACCTTATTTTCTATAAATATTTCCCCAAAGCCACTCGTACAGGTATATTTGAGCCAGGATCTGGAAAAAAACGTCCCTTATAGCATTTGAGAATAGCATGGTTCCAAATCAGCCTGTCGTCAAATGCATTCTAATATGTATCCATGCTGCTCTTTTTAAGTTGCTACAGGTCACGAAGAAGCTGTAAGAGCACAATATGGATCCTGATCAGACTGTGCATATGCACAGGCTGATCTGGATCAAGTTGGGCTCAAAAGCCTTAAGGGACGTTTTTCCAGATCCTGGCTCATTTCTTTTTACTCGATTCCAAGGTCTGACTGAGTAAAATTTGGTTAGCGCTAACCAATTTGTTAAATACCTGTTTTGGTTAGATTTCCCTAGTCATTTTAGTCAATATGGTCAATTAACTACAATAAGTATTTAACCCAACTTTTAGACTGGTTCAAATTCAAAGAACATGCAGACGACAATTTCAAGTCAATTAAATCTTACATTTTTGGTCTCACTTGGTATAACAGTGTGGAAAATGGAGAAATTGCTTGTCACAAGCAATCTTTTCATTTTCCGCAATGTTTTCCATAGCTATTATCTTGTAGGGAGTCAAAAAGAGTCATTGTTTTGTAATGGGTTAACCATTTTAGTTACCGCTAACCAACGTTTATACAACTTGGCCGCAGTAAATGCTATCCAATGTTTCCTTTAAAATCCGGAAACCATCGTCAAAATCCATCGTCACGACAAACTGTATAGGCGGAGACGGAATTCCATAAAGTGTCCGTCATTTAATCTAACGATGGGTAGAATGCCTAAATTCTTTCCAAACCACGTCACTAATTTGGATTGAGAAAATATTGAGGTAAAAGAAGAAAATGCTGATGATCAGCATTTTCTCCTTTTGCCTTTGTATTTTCTGCGCTATATTCTAAACTATTCGTTTAGGAACACCCTCATTTTTCATTTTTTCCATATCGGAAAGGGTTAAATGATAATGAAAATAAAACTCACTGGCTGTAAATGTCATGTTTGTCGTATATGAACCACCTTTATGCAGCACGCAAGGATCGGACTCGCACGGGCTCACGTTGATCGACTTGATCTCTGCTCCTTTAGAACCTGCAATTACACAGCGGACAATCACGTGATACAACATTATCAGAAAATCTTCAATAATTTTGTTAATACCGAACCGATTTGAATTCGGTTTGAAGCAGAGAAGTTGGGCAGATGTCACGCATTAGATGAAGGGTGTTGGATTTTAAACAAAATTCAACTGATAAAAAAGTTATTGAGAATGAACCAAAATTTTGGTATTTCAATAACTTTTTCATCAGTTGATTTTTCAAAAATCTACCACGTACAGCGTATTCCTGACATTTTGCCAACTTCTCTGCTTCAAACCGAATTCAAATTGGTAAAGTATTGACAAAAATATTGGCGATTTTCTGGAATTCTAAGTTACGTGGTTAACCATCGTGATATATGAGGGAATGACGCAGGTTTAACCCTTCCACTGAGAGAACAAGATACTTGGATTTAATCTTGTTTAATATTTTTCAACATAGTCCCCTTCTAATTCTACAGGTCAGAAATATCTATACAAGTCAAGATTTTTAATCAGCCATCTAAAATTCAAAGATAGTTAAACTTTGTTACTTGTTTTTTTTATGGAATTTGCTTTAATATGAGCTTTTAAGCAACTAACCTGATGATTTTGGCGAGTACGTACCGTTTCTTTATCAAATTCAAATTGCATCGTGAGCAAAGCTTAAAAAGCTCTAAATTCACGTAAAGCTCATCATAAATATAGTCAATGTATTTATTCATTCAATGAGATTTAAGAAAAAACATGCTTTTAAAAAAAATAAAAGCATACTTACCACAATCTTTGAATTTCAGTTGTTTAGCCATAGAGACGGTTGCCACCACCAACAGCAGACCGAGAACCTTCAAAATTTCCATTCTGTATGAAAATGCAAATTACAATCAAATTCGAGAAACAAAAAAAAAAATATACGTTACGCTAAAGTCGAACCGTATTCTTTAAACGCGCTCGACGAATGACCTTTGAGCAGGAATTACCAGGGTTTTAATCATTGAATTATAACCCATTACCAGACGGCAAAATTGTGGACTTGACCAAATTCAAAAGGTGTTGCAGACGACTAGAAATCTATTTTAGTTCATAATAATTTATAATTGATATTTTTTCACATTTGTCTTCCTGGGAAGAAGGCATTGTGGGAAACGAATAAATTGATTATCTCAAGTCATTCTTCATTTACCACAATGTTTTCAAAGTCTACTTTGTTGGGAAGGGGGAAAAGGTCATATTGTGGGAATGGATCAACCCTTTTCAAGCAGACAAAAAATTCGTCCGGTCAAATTTCAATTCTAATACCTGTAAAACGAGAGACGCTTCTCAAAAGAATTTTTCAATAGGTACGTTATATATGTCATGGGATACGTTGGAGTTAAAAATAACAAATACTGATTATCAGGTTTTCTTCTTTACTCTCAATGTTTTGCAACCTTCTTCTAATTTAACCCATTACCACACAGGGACTCTTTTTGACTCCCCCACAATATAACAGCTTTGGAAAACATTGTGGAAAATGAAGAAATTGCTTGTGACAAGCAATTTCTTCATTTCCCACAATGTTTTCTATCCAAAAAGACCTAAAAACTAAAATTTCCTTTCACTTGAAATTGTCGTGTGCAGGATCTTTCAATTTGAACCTCCCTAAAATTTTGTCGTTTGGTAATGGGTTAAGACGTCATATTTAAGGATTCCCTGCTAAGATAATCAAGTGGATTCGTAATACAGATGGTGTGCCTTAGCTGAGTCAAAATATTACCTTTTTTCCGAACAAACCTGTTGTGTCGTGTTGCCATTTAAAAAGCCTTGTAAAATATTGAGACAAAAGAAGAAAATGTTGATATCCTGCATTTCCTCCATTTGTCTTATGTTGTTCTGTTCTGTAATGTACACGAGCCCCCCCCCCCATTTCATCAGCATACATTATATCTTCTGCAACAGCTTTCATATTTGGCCATCTTTAACCCTTTTCCAAACGACCAAATTTTAGGCTGTTCCAAATTCAAAGATCATGAAGACGACAAATTCAAGTGGTTGAATTTTTACATGTCTTGGTCTTTTTTTGGGTAGAAAACATTTTGGGAAATGAAGAAATTGCTTGTCACAAGCAATTTCTTCATTTTCCACAATATTTTCCAGAGCCATTATTTCAAAGGGAGTCAAAAAAGTCATTGTGTGGTAATGTGTTAAAAGAGTCATTGTGTGGTCATGGGTTAAAATGTGTGTTTTGTTTGTGAAAGGGTTAAAGAGATCCTTGTGCGGAGTCAGATCCATCGGGTCTAGATCAGCACTCGTCTTATCTTTCAACTGTTAGGCCTATCTAATCTCTTAACCCTTTTCCAAACGTCAACATTTCATGGTGACCCAATTTCAAAGTTGTTGCAGACGACAAGATATATTATGTTCATACAGATATGATTTGTAAATGATATAGCATAGAAAATATTTAGTCAAAAGGAGAAATGCTGGTTTTATTTTTATGCCTTAATGTGTTCCAAACATTACCTCAAAGGGCCATCATCATCATCTTTTTAAGTTTTATAATGTTTATGTGTTGTTTATGTAGGCCTATATCATTCGTAGATCTCTATCTCATTATGTATATACATGATGATAAAAAATAGAATATTTTTAATTTGACTCAATTTGAAAAAAACAAGGTCTCGTATTTAGGATTAAAATCTTTCCAAACAATGGTGGGTTTTGATGCCACTCAATGAAAGTGCTGGGGAAAACATGGTGGAAAATGAAGAAATTGCTTGTGACAAGCAATTTCCTCGGTTTTCACAATGTTTTCTTTCCCAAAATGGAAACATAATTTTATAATTTAATTAACTTGAAATTGTCGTCTGCTACACCTTTAAGATTGGAAGATTCCAAAATTCTGCCGTCTGGTAATGGGTTAAAAGTCTTGAAGACTGATTAACCCTTTCCCAAACAAGACCTTGTTTTGACGTCCCCAATGAAAGAGGATTGGGAAAACATTGAGACAAAAGAAGAAAGTGCTGATAACCAGCAGTTTCTCCTTTTGTCTCAATATTTTCTGAGTTATATTTTACATAAACTATATCTTTAACAACACCAATATTGTCATCTCCAGCAGCTTTGGAATAGGACCTCCCAAAAAAATGTCGTTTGGGAAAGGGTTAATGGACTAGAAGGAGAAAATGACGGTATTCAAGTATTTTCTTTATTTGTGTAATCGTTTTCTTTGTCACGTGATCGTACGATGACTTTCTACTCGTATGATTAGATATGAGAAATACCGGTATATGAATGTGGATTAATCTTTTCCCAAACAGAATTTGGCTGTGGCGTCTCCTCTAAATAAGACTTGTGAAAACCAGCTTGTGAAGACCGCCATTTCTCCTTTTGTCACAATATGTTCACAAAGCTTAGTTCTATATATTTACACCACATGTTCCTTTGTACCAGCTTTCAAATACGAACAGTCTAAATCTTGCCTTCTGTGGAAAGGTTAAAGATGCTTATGATAGTTTTAAAAGAATTGGTTATAAAAACTAAAGCGGGGAATCGCGCGATATCGCTCGCTACTGTACCACAACATAATATTCAGACAATCTTCAATAATTTCGTGACAGATTTTAAATTTGGTTGTGAAGAAAAGAAGACAAAACAACATCAGATTATTTTCTGGGTGTGCTTGATCTTTTTTTCAGTGCCTGGTAAAGAAGGTTTTGTGACCCCAAAAGACTTTGTTGGGTCGTCAATAACTCTGTATCGGACGTTGGTTTTTAAAAGATCCACCACATCCAACAAACCCCTGATATTTTAAACTTTGTCTTTTCATAATGAAATTCAAAACGGCCACGCACTGGCCACGTGACAAAGTTATTTAACCCTTTTCCAAACAGCAAAATTTTAGGGTGGTCCACTTCTAAAACTACCACAAATGACAAAACGGATGATGATAAAAATATGATTTGTGTAAAATATGTCACAGAAAACACTGAGACAAAAGGAGAAACTGCTGGTTATCAGCAGTTTCTTCTTTTGTTTCAATGTTTTCCCACGCCTTTTCTATAAGGGACGTCAAAACCAGGTCTTGTTTGGGAAAGGGTTAATATAGTCATGAATAAATGTTGTTGTTGTTGTTGTTGTTGTTGTTATTGCCGCCGTTCTTGTTGTTTCATTCGACTTCTAGTGATGAAAATGATCAAGCTCTTTATAAAGTTCTGCTCTACAGATATTCTATCCCTTCAATGTTTTGTTTAACATTTCTTAAACGGCAATATCTTCAACAATTCCAATATGACAACAGTTGAGGATGACAAATGATTGGTATAAAAGTTGGATATGTACACAACATATCACAGAAAATATTTGGGATAATGGAGAAAAGGCATTTTCTTCTTTTGTCCCAATGTTTGAACTTATGCCTATTTATGATTAGACATTCTGGGACAATTCAATATTTGACAAAGCAAGTAAAACAAGAGTTGATGATGAATAATACACATAAAGCTTATTAGTAAGAAACGTTATTAAGTCATCCTCAAATGTAGTAAATTCCTTCCCAAAGAAGATATGATCTGGACGTCCAAAAAGATAGCCTTACGCTCATGAAACATTGAGACAGAAGACGAAATTGTTACCAACATAGGCCTACATGTTACACTTTCTCCGGCAATATCTTTGTGCTACAACTTGGGCTAACTTGTGGCATAATAATATTATATTATTTTCTTTTTCACTAGAATTGCTGTCTACAATGACTTGGGAAAGAGTTAATGAGGCTGATCCTTAACCCTTTCCCAAACAAGACCTGGTTTTGACGTCTTTAGGAAAACATTGAAACAAAAGAAGAAACTGCTGATAACCAGCAGTTTCTCCTTTTGTCTCAATATTTTCTGCGCCATATTTTACACAAAATTTTAATCATATCGTAAATAACTTCCATTTTGTCATTTTTGGCAGTTCTTGAAGTGGATCACCCTAAAATTTTGTTGTTTGGGGAAGGGTTAGCCGACTTTCGAACCCCCTTTTCAAGTTGTTCTTCTATCATAGTGAAGCATTCTTCTCACATGATGACGCTTTTTGACGGCCCTCAAGATAAGGGATTGGGGAATCATAGTGGAAAATGAAGAATTTGAATTTGGGACAAGCAATTTCTTCATTTCCCCACAAGGTTTTCTACACAGACAGACCAAAAAATGTAAAATTTCATTTACTTGAAATAGTTGTCTGCAACATTTTTTTTTTAATTTGGACAAGTCTAATATATTGTCATTTGGTAATGATTGCAATATGATAAGGTCAGCCTGCAGAATCTTACCGCACTAGATAAAAGGAGGTAAAGGCATTCTTCCTCAAATTTAAAACATTTGACATGGGTACTCATGCATCTTCTTTGTAAATTGTCAATGGGATGATTCAATGAGTGCTTAAAACCCATTACAACACAGTGACGCCTATTGACGCTCTATAACACAATTTCTTTGAAAAACATTGTGAAAAGTGAAGAAATTGCTTGTGACAAGCAATTTCTTCACTTCCCACAATGTTTTCTACCCCAAAAGACCAAAATATTTCAGATTTCATTGATTATATAATGTCGTCTGCAACATCTTTGAATTTGGATCAGTCCAAAATTTTGTTGTTTGGTATTGGGTGGGATATGAACGATTAATGATATACAGTCGACACTCCTTGTGTCGAAGTGGCCGTCTTGATAATCGACATATCCAAAGTTCGACTCGTCCATTTTTGTCTAGTTTCAAGCAAAATGACATTTGGTCATTTTTCTTATTCACCATGTAGGTTTACAATTGAAATACAGTAGAAGACATTTTCTCAAAAATTCCAAAAATGAAAGGTTGGCATAAACTCTCAGATCATTCATGTATGTATCTATAAGAAATCATAAGGCATTAATAAAAGCGCTGATCAAAATTCTTCATTCTGAATCAAATAATGTACATGTGGCTTTTATGATATACATGCGAATGGAATTTTTACAACAAAAACGAAAAAATGCGTCACATTTGCGACGTGATGACATCGCTGTAAGGATGGAACATATGCCAAAAAGACTCGACGATGAATTCGCCTTAACCCCAAGTTATATTTAAGAACCACTTTTTGATGGGGTTACCTAAAAAAGCATTAACTTTACAAAGTTACACCTAAACGTAGTCCACCCCTACGTCGGGCGACGTCGTAAGTATTCGACGGTGGAAATGCCTATTTTTACAAAGTCTTTGCGTGCCCGTATACATGTATCGGATACGTCATGAATGTTCCGACGCTGAACGAAAAATCCCGACGTCGCGTGAATCTCACTAAGGTAGAATACCTTAAGAAACCTAAAAATATCTTAAGTCGAAACAATAAATTTAGACAGGTTTTAAAAACTTGAAAGGATAAACAGTTATTGTTCCTTTGATTTAGATAGTTTCTACGTATCTTTTATCGTACTTAAGGGGGAATGCTCCAGTTTTTCGGAACACTCTGTCATTACTGTAGTAAATTAAATGTTTCGTACCAATATGTTTCGCTACCATATTTTCAATGATATAACACTTCATTGCAATTTACCATTTTCCACGGTAAAAGTGTATTTATTATGCGAAACTGATTTCCCCAAGATGGAAATCGATTATTTGGAGCAAGACAGTCGTAAGTGTGTATGCAGTTACCACTGTTTTGCGTCACTTTATTCATGTGTAGCTGATAAAAATTGCTGTAATTCATTAATAAGTGCGCTGACCTATACATTTTCTTTTTGAATTATCACCAGGACATGTTGCTTAATACAATGAGGGAGTTTTATCAAATTCTATTATGTAGAACTTGAAATATTTCCAAAAATATGCAAATTTTGACATAAAACACTCCAGCTTCGTTGATCTAACCGAACACGTGAGCATGCTGTTTTATACATTTACGCCTTTATAATAGCACATATTTTGGGTTTTCTGTTCTAATTAAATGTAAGACGTTACTTTAAATCCGTTTTCGGGACTAAACGACGAATATACAGCATTTTATTAGCATTTTAGTGACCTTGGACAGGTGCAAGAAATTGTGCATATTTCGCTGTAGGGGTATGTGATACGAATGCCTATAAAAATCAATCGAGATCGCTGACCATCCATTTTTATTTTATTTTTCAATTGGTAATAACATGTTATTTCAACATACAAGATATAAATAAATTCTATTATTGGGAAAAAATTTAGGAAACTGGAGCATTCCCCCTTAAAGGGACATAAATCTCAAACTTTATTATTTAAAACTATGTCTTGATGCAATGATTGGTTATTGTAATGCGTACAAATGCTATCAGTTTTTCTTTTTTTTGAAGTTGTTATTTGTAAGCGAAACAAACGACTTTAAAGTTGAGACAGAAATGACAAATTCCATATAAATCCGAACTGTTGTCCACAGCGCTTTGTTTAATTTTAGTGCAAAAATATATATTTCTCGTAAACGGTTCGATATTTTGCCTTGAAATACTCAGAATTTTCATAAGAAAATTTGCTCTTTCAGATAAAAACAAAAGTAAAATTTATAAAAAATAAATGTGAAATGTCACTTTAACAATTAGTTCGTCTGTTATCTTATGGATAAACGCTGGATTTTTGTTAATCCATTTTTCTTGATCTTGAAAGGTATCATCACACAGAATATATCTCTTTTCTTTTCGTCTAGTACTTCCCATCTTAGTCGCATCTGCTCCTGGAACATAAATAAAATGAGCCGGATCTGGAAACACATCCCTTATAGCATTTTTCAAAATTGTGTTTCAAGATCGGCCAGTTGTCAAATGGAGTCCAATATGCATCCATGCTACTCTCTTTATGTTACTACAGGTCACGAAGAAGCTATTGGAGAACAATATGGATCCTGATCAGACTGTGCGTATGCACAGGCTGATCTGGATCTATGTTGGCCTCAAAACCCTTAAGGGACGTTTTTCCAGATCCTGGCTCAAATGCAATTGAAGAAGACCATTACGCTGCTTTTCAACAAAACGTCGTAACTGCAGCTTAAAACAAGCTGCAGTCACGAGGTTTTCGTTGAAAAGCGACGATTGTTTCCAGGTGTGCCCCTTTCAGAGCTCTAGATAAGAGGGAGTGGTGGCTTTCAAAATGAAATATTACTTTTGTTATTCATTTAACCCTATGTTATTGGTATTCATTGATTGGAATCCAGTATCAATCTGACATTTGACAAAAGTCATTTGTCTCTCACCAATGGGTGTGAATAGGTGTGAATGATCTATTTGAGAGAGTAGCTTGAGGTTTTAACAGGAACACACGGTTAGGTGCTCCAGCCGCCGCGATTAGACTACATCAGTTGAAAACGGCGTAAAACACCAATAAAACAATTGTAATGAAGACGTTTCGCCGCCGAATATTTAGGACATTGCCCGAATAATTCCACAGTCTCTTGAAAATCATTAGGGATAGACTAGTGTCTTCGATGCTACTCTAAGACAGTTGCACCGAGTAACGATGTCTTTGCTGATTTTTTAACATAAACATGTTTCTTAATTAGACTGCTTCTACACAGGCTGGATGCATATTGGTACCAAATGTCATAAAGGGACATTTTCCAAAATCCGCCCAATATGTCTATATTACCTACCTTGGGATAACTCGGGTCACAGCTAATCTTCATTTTCAAATCGCGTTTTTCTCCATACAAAACGGGGCATTTTATTTTATCGCACACGCGAGCTTCTGGTAAGTCTAACGATTTGCCGAAAAATTGTAGTGACACGCTGGCTGTCATGTTCGTTACGTCAATCCCTGAAAAGGAAATTATTAGTAAAAAAAAGTTAAAGTAAGTGCTATTTTAGTATCATATTTAAATACATGTAGTTCAATGCATCATATCGCAGGCAGCAATGTTAATTTCAGCAATGTCATTCCAAATCGGCTTGTATTTAAAACTGTTTCGTGGTAAGATAATAACATTGGCCGCAGATGCTCGCACATTTTCCCCACATATACCTGCTGCAAAAAGGCAAACGCAGATGTGATCAACCTTGGCTAGCAAAGATGTCTTTTTTAATCCTTCACTCAAAAGCTATGGATAACATAATTATGTGGTATGTCATGCTTAAATGCACAAAACGCCAGTGTAAAAAGCCTAACGTATGAAAAACAGGTTGGATTCAAAAGAGATCGTTCAAATGTCTCATTTAGAAAATAAACAAATCATGAAAAAGACAAAACATTCTAAATTCAGAAAGAATCAAAGTGCTGTTGGGAAGCAAATTTGTCAATAATGTAGGCCTGTCCAGAAATAGAGTACTTTGATTAGGTACTTTTATTATCCATTTGAATACATTGAATACTTTTATTCGTAGAGTACTTTGATCATCCATTTCAATACCTTGTATACTTTGATTCCATGCTGGAGTTGTATCTATTTTTAGCACAACTTCATGCATATTAATTGTTTTGTAAGCTTTGTTATTTCATAGTTCAGTAAACTTGACTGACCCATTTACAAAGGACGCCATTGGACTGATCTTTGAACCATATTAAAGCAAATTACTACGTCGATCTTTTCTTCTACACATAACTTCAGACTTACATATTGAATATTCGAAAGACTGTTTTCTCATTAATATTTGCTTTTGATAGAACTATTTATAGAGAGGAGGACCGGAAGATGTTGTGTGGTATGCAGAGAATGGTAAAGTACAGAGACAGGTGGCTGGAAAGAGAAGCAAATTTTGCAAAATTTGCTTCCCAAAAACCACAAAGCTTGGTTTTTACGCTTACGGGAGAGTAACCTTTGCGTTTGACGGGTCTCTATTGACATACATGGCTACTCACGTGATGTGAACAAAATCCGAATGGTGTAGTTCATCCCAGGGTACATGACGCACGCATCATCGTCGCCATTTACATCAATGGGGTTACACGGGCTGACACCCACACCGATAACTTTAGCCCAGTCTGTGCCTGTGGTGATAGACAAGCAGAGTAACAAATGATAGTGGGAATATTTCTAAATTTTCATTTTAGATCCAAATCCTAAGTTGTGGGGTTTCAATTGATTCGTCTCGACGAGACGATTCAAATGAGTACCCACAATATATGTATTGGTGAACATTTAAGATAATGTGCATTTTTTAAAAAAATCCTAGCCTACATGTATGATAAGAATATAATGTAACGCCGATCAGAGATCAAAATCAGATCGTTTGAAAGAAATGCTAATTCAAACTTATTCTGAACGACAAAGTTTTAGGGTAATCTTATTTAAAAGCTGCTTTCGAATAGAAGAAAATGGTTGGTGATTAAGATGTAATAAACATTTTGCATAAAATGTGTTATTTCGGGCCGTTATCAGCATTAAATAACGTGCAGAAACTGGGCTGATATCGTGAAAAACCACGTGCGATATCGGACCGGCTTTGCACTCAAATATCATTGATTTGACCCTTCAAAATAAATAATTGTCTCTTTTCCTGCAAAATTCTCAACGTCTTACGTTAAATAAGCTACGTTCGCCCTTTGGCGCCAAATTATGACGTAACGTCGTTCTACCGACGTCACGCTTAACAAAAAATTCTCGAAAGAGTTATTAGACCAAAACAACAACGGTGGACATTTTTTATCTCACCTCGCTTCATTTTTTAAACATATCAAGGGGTTTGGAGTAAGTAATCATTGGAATTTTATGCTTTTTACACAATAACAGTGTCAATTCATGTATTTTTCGACCGTTAACATTCGCGGAGTCCCGCAAAATACGACAACGACCCTCGTGCTTCGCACTCGGGTGTTAACGTATTTCTTGGGCCTCTGCGATTGTTAACGACCTCAAAAACATGAATTAACCCTATATTATGATATTTGTACAATGTAGCCCTCACAAAACTTTGAGGTCAAAATAAAAATTATATAATACACGAAATGGTCAATTAGTTTATTTTGACGCCGAAACATTTTAAACTAAAGACACTTCTTTTAATTTATCTCTGCAAAACAGAATGTCATAAAAATGTTGTTCGTTTCGGACCATTATGAATGAATAAGTGAACTGTAAGTTTTAGCGGACTGATATATCGCTGCTTTTCAACGAAAACCTCGTAACTGCAGATTAAAACAATCTGCAGTTACGAGATTTTCGTTGAAAAGCGACGATATTGAAAAAGTAGACACATCAACAGCCAATTTGTAAGCTTGATTAATAGCCTCCCTATAGACGGAGAAATCCTCGATTTCATGACCTACGAATTTAGGGGCCTACGTCTAAAAGATATACATTTTTGCTTTTGTCTATAAGACCGTTTAAATAATTCGTTTATAAACGATGTGGGATATTTGCCATTGTCTTTCAGACAAAATGTCGTATTTTTAATAATATGAGTAATAAAAGCATACTCACCGCAATCAGTATAGGTCCAGGCTGCACAAAGCGTTGCCAATACCAAGCATAGTACGAGAATATGGTGGGTTTCCATTTTGTAAATCAAAAATACAAAATGTATATCTAACTTAAACCCTTTCCCAAACGATAAAATTTTAGAGCGATCCACTTCAAAAACTGCCATAAATGACAAAATGGATGTAATTACAGATGGGATTTGTGTAAAATATGACAAAGAAAATATTGAGACAAAAGTAGAAACTGCTGGTTATCAGCAGTTTCTTCTTTTGTTTCAATGTTTTCCCAAGCCTTTTCTATAAAGGACGTCAAATCCAGGTCTTTTTTTGGGAAAGGGTTAGACCCTTTCACCCAAAAATACTTGTAGGTCTTGACGTCTCTAATTGAGAAGGCGTTCGATAAAATGTTGCAATCTATATATAAGAAACTCCTTGAAACCGCCATTTCTCCTTTTGTCCCTTTTTGTTCTTATTGTAACTCATATCTCTATCAACGCCCTTGTTATCGTCTACAACAGTCAAATGGGCCAGTCTAAATTTTGCCGTTTTGGGGGAAGGAGTGTGGAAAGAGTTACACGATGCTTTTAAACTAAAACATCGTAACTGCAGCTTATCTTAAGCTGCAGTTACGCGGCTTTTGTTGAAAAGCGACGTAAAGTATGTTGAATATCGTACCACTAAAGACAAGAAGCTCTTTATTAATAACCCTTTCCTTAACGGCGAAATTTTGGACCTTTCCAATTTAAAAGGAATGAAAGACGATAAAATGGTTAAAGTTAAATGTAAAACATGCTTATGTTGTAGATCTAGTTAAGAAATCATTGAGGGAAAAGGAACAAGAGTTGTCCGCGGACAACGTAGCTCGCCTATATGGGAGCTTGTCACAAACACAGCAATTTTTTAAAAGTAGGTCAAACTCCAAGGTCAAGGTCACAAGGTCAAAGGTCATGGTCACAAATGAAAGGTCTTGTCGAGATGTATCTATGTATGAAATATCAAGGCTTTATCTCTAATAGTGCCCAAGATATAGGCCAGGTTAAAGTTTTTCAAAAGTAGGTCAAACTCCAAGGTCAAGGTCACTAGGTCAAAGGTCATGGTCCCAAATGAAAGGTCTTGTCGAGATGTATCTATGTATGAAATATCAAGGCTGTATCTCTAATAGTGCCTGAGATATAGACCAGGTTAAAGTTTTTCAAGTGAAGACGCGACGGGACGGGACGGGACGCGACGCCGACGCTGACGCCGACGCCGACACTAGGGCTGTGACATTAGCTCCCCGGACATAAAGTCCCGGCTCGCTAAAAAGGAAGAAGATCAGCAATTTCATTTGTTCTCTCGATGTTTTCCAAAACTCAAAAGTAATAAAGACAGTAACTTTCAAAATTGAAGTAAATAACCCTTTCCCAAACGGCGTATTTTGGACCAGTCAAATTTGAAAAGAGTTACAGACGTTTAAAAGTTAAATGTAGAAAATGTGTATATCATAGTAAATAAAACAGTGAGAGAAAAAGAAATTACTGATTATTAGCAATGTCTTCTCAAGAGTCTCTTCATACATTTTCAAACGCAACGTTGGCTACTAGGAACGTCGAAATCAACTGTTCATCTGGGAAAGAGTTAACCCTTTCCCAAACAAGACCGTCCCTAATACAATAGGCTTTGGAAAACATTAATATAAAAGAAGAAATTGCTGATGATCAGCATTTTCTCCTTTTGTCTCAATATTTTCTGTGATATATTTTACACAAATCTTTAACATCCATTTTGTCATTTGTGGCAGTTTTTGAAGTGGATTGCCCTAAAATTTGTCGTTTGGGAAAGGGTTAAACTATCACCATATAACTATACTAGGACAACGGCATGTGCATGACCAAAAATTATGGAGTCAAAATTTAAGACCAATTCCACCTAACCACCAAAATATTTTGGCCACGCGTTGTGAGGGATTTCCAAAAAAGTATTATTGTAAGAAAGGTATGTTATAGCAATGCCTAAAACTAAAATTAGTTTTTAAAAATTCTTTCCAGTTTCTATGGAAACAGTGGTAATAAGGGTGAAAAATGCTATCCTTTGCTGAAAATGGGGTCTGTCCATGTGAATGGTTATAATGATTCAATTCCACTGATTTTGGGCAATTTCTTTTTTTATATTGCCTGAATATATATCATTTTATGTTACTGGATTGAGTTGTTGGGACAAGAAACCTTAGTAACGAAATTATCTTAGCTTAAAGATGAATTTTGCTAGTAAGAAATGGCAATTACATGTCTTTTTTAATGAAAAATATCTATTAATCGCAGGTGATCTGGGTTAAGACACATAACTATTCGGGAAGTGCAAAAGTTGAACTAAATTTTGATATCAAAACATCTGTGGGCAAATTTAATAGAAGAGAAAAAATAAAGTTTGAAAAATGGGGTTCAAGTCTATTAGATCTATTTCATCCCACTTAATTCAGTACCTCTTGTACTTTGTTTTGGAACAGTAAAATCATTTTGCTCATATTTTGATTACTTTTCGAATGAGAATTTATTGAAAATGATCCAAAAACACAATTTTTTGAAATACAAGGAACATAGACATGTTTTTTTGGTTGCCAACTGCTGGGTGCCTTGGAAACCCAACAACAACAACAACAACAACAACAACAACAACAACAACAACCACCAAAACAACATCAACAACAACCCATTTGTTTACAAGCTATAAAATTTGCTATGTAAAATCAAGAAGCAGAAACTACAGGTATGACTCATTTTTCACAAAATTTTGAAGAATAAGCTTGTTAGATCTGTTCTCTTTTACTTTAGCATTGTACAACAGCATTAACCTTCTCTCAAACGACAAAATTTAAGGGTGGTTTACAAGGTTAAACTCAAAAGGTGCTGCAAACCACAAAATAGATCTGATGTCAATAAAGATTGGATTTGTGTGTAATATAGCATGGAAAATAATGAGGCAAAAGGAGAAAATGTTGAATATCAGCTTTTTCTTCTTTAGCCTCAAATGGGTCAATGTTTTACCAAACCATTTCTAATAGGAGCGTCAAAACCAGGTCGTGTTTGGGAAAGAGATAAACAACAGGACTGGATCATAATCAATGTGCCTAAACTCCCCAATGTTACTGGTGCTTCTGACTTTTACCAGAAAGAAAACAGAAAAAGTCAAACCCAGTTTTTTGGGGAAAAGGTTTAAATCTATCTAAATCAGTTTAACTTCCGATGGTAAAATAAAAATCAATACACAACTGTGTGTATTTTATCTCAATATATATACATGCAGATCTAGATATTCTATTTTTAGAATACTTGTTCACTGAATATTGGAAAATTCAAGGTCTAGATAGATCAAATAAGTTAGTGAGAGGCAAAAAATTTAACCTGTTTGAAGTTGGCAAGGTACAAAAAATATAGAGAAATGTGCAACAAAATTGAATATCATAAAGCAGATTACAGGTAGATTATCATTTCAAATATTGGAATATACCAAAAAATGTTCTGTAGACTAGTTGAAGTAGATAGGATTAGTTTTATTTTAGATAAAGTTTCATTGTAGTTAAGATGGAAATATTTTAAACTTGTGTTATTCATTCAGGACCAAAGCTGTCATAATTGACAATTGTTTATTGTTAACCCTTTCCCAAACAAGACCTGGTTTTCACGTCCCTAATATAAAAGGCTTGGGAAAACAATCAAAACATTGAGGCAAAAGAAGAAAATGCTGATTATCAGCATTTTCATCTTTTGCCTCAATATTTTCTATGCTATATTGTGCCAAAAGCCCATCTTTTTCAACATCCATTTTGTAGTCTGCAACAGCTTTCAAATTAGGCAACCCTAAATAATATTTTGTTATTTGGGAAAGGGTTAAACAGTTTACAACTTTACATGATGATTCTACTTCCTATGAACAAAATTTTAATGCTACCGGGGATCAAACTTGTAGCCTCTTGTATGTAAACTAACACTCTACCTCTTGACCATTCAAAACTGATATTTGGTTTATGTTCTAAACCTCCTTCAAATATTATTGCCAGATTTTATTCGGATTTCATCGTTGTCTTTCTTCCACACCTTGAAAATTGGACGACTCCAAACATTAGATCTATCTATAGATTTAGGATGTGAAACGCATGCGAACTGTCAAAAGATAGCCTATTTTCACTATTTTCGAAATCCAGAAAATGCAGATTTAGCAAATTTAGCCTTTACCTGGTTACCATGGCAACCATAGTCTCAATCGAAGAATTGACATTATTTTTCGTGGTTTGGGGTCATATGTCTCCCATACAAAAAGTTTCATCAAAATCTGAGACTATGCGTGCCGGACCCCTATGCTAATTTTTTGGGGGTTAGGTGGAATTGCTCTTAACCGGTCAAACGTGACGTAATTTCGGAAAAACAATAGTATTTCTGTAGGTATTGTTATGAATTCTCGTTACTTCGGCTTGAATCGAACCGTAGTTACGAGATTTATAACAACATCGACGGTTTCTAAAACATAACGCTAAACCCAGTCTATTTCAGCACAAAAATTCATTGCTATTGACGAGACAAGAGGCATTTCAAATTTCAGTCGACACTCGTTATCTCGACATCGGATAAGTCGAAATTCGCTTAAGTCGAAGTAAAAGTCATGTCCCATCCACAACATATGGACATCAAAATGAATTTCGAAACAAATGCAGCCTTTGAAATTTAGTAGGAAAAGGATAGAAATTGCTCGTCTCGAGCAATTTCTTTCCTTTTCCTACTATATTTCAATCATGGACACATAGGATGGCCATCAAAAATTGTTAAATATCGTTTTGATCGACAATAATTAAAATCGGATTAGTCGAACTCCGGATATGTCGAGGTATTTTGACGGCCCTTCTGACTTCGACACAACGAGTGTCGACTGTATATAAATATGGGACTCAAACCCACCACCCTGTAATTCGACATTTTACTATCTGGAGACAGCTACTGTACTGTCATGGCCATCGCGAACAGCACGCAGTGTCCGTGTTCACTTTTATTCAGTAGGGGAAAAACATCCTATGTGAATAGCTTCACTTTTTCTAATTTTCATAAACTCAATTTTGTTAGAAAAGTCTTAGTTAGTGCGACTTATTCTACTTTTCTACCAAAATAGTTACACAGAAAAGACGAAAATCTGAAGTTAGTCACGCTTACTTCTTTTCTAGCAAAAACGGATACCTGGAAATGTAGAAAAGTTGAAGCTAGTCACACATTTATTTCGACTATTCTAGCAAAATTGAGTTTGTCAGGAACAAAACTTCAAGTTTTCTTCTTTTCTATGTACCTTTTTTGGTACTCTCTTATGAACAGAGCACATTATCTCTACATTCCATTTCGATAGAATCATATTTGATGGTTTAATCAATAGACCTCGGCAATGGAGAGTACTTTTTTGGTAGAAAAGTGGAGGATATGAATTCACACTAATTCGACTTTTCACGTACATGTATGTAGGTAATATGCGGAATAGCGGATTCAAGATTCCGCAATAGACACTAGTTTTGTGCACCCAGAAGCAATTCTGGCTGCCTCATTTTTCAAATTCTTGATATGAATTTTTTGTTGATCATTTATATCATCCATTCATCTTGAAACAAAAAAAAAATCATATGTGCCTTTTTCGATTGGCTAGAGAAAGGGATATTCTCCGAAAGTACGAGAAAAAGACGTCACATGTGCGACGTCATTACACCGCTATTAGGATAATAAACTAAAAAAAGCCGCGAAATCAAATTCACCTTGACACATGCTATATTTTGGTGCCACTTTTAGAGGAGTTCATTGAAAAAATGCTCCACCTTAAAAAGGTTCCACCTTAACGTGGTCCATCCGTTGTGAGATTCGATGTTGAAATGTCTTCGGGCGACGTCGTAAAGCGAAAAGTGCCTACGTTGGTCAAAGAAGTAACGTGTCCGGGTATAATTGTGACCCGTCATCCTATAAGGAACCTTATAGGAAGTGTGAAAAATATCGACCCTAGTCAGTCTGCGCAGTCCGCGCAGCCAGACTAGGGCCGACACTTTTCACTTTTATGTAATTTTCGAATTCCTGAATGTTTCCCTATCTTACAATATGTTCATTTTTTGCATAAAGTATCTGGTTGACCTGTGCTGAGTCTGAAAAGTTTGTCTATTTGGGTATTTATGAGTTCGGATAAGGTCCCTTATACCGTGACGGGTCACATATATATACCACCATGCATACTTCGACGCCGCACGTTGTTTCGTGAATCTCAGTAGGAATGGACTACCTTCACGCTAAAAGGGACCTTATCAGATGTGTGAATAATGTCGACCCTAGTCAGTCTGCGCAATCCGCGCAGCCAGACTAGGGCCGACACTTTTCACTTCTATGTAATTTTCTAAATCCAGAATGTTTCCCCTATCTTACTATATGTTCATATCTCGCATACGGGATCTGGTTGACCTGTGCTGGGTCTGACAAGTCTGTCAACGTTTAGATTTTTTGAGTTCGGATAAGGTCCCTTTTAGCGTGACGGGTCACAAATATAAAGATATATGAGGTGGATCTCTTAAAAGGAAAGAAGAAAATGTTGTTTGTCGTCTACAACTTCTTTGAATTTTTGCCAGTACGAATGTTATCGTTTTGATAAAGATTGGATTCTTTTTAAGGACAGATCCTCCATTTATTTCCTACGGTAAGAATTTTTTTATTTTTTCTATGCTGATACTTAGATATATGAGAAGTGAAAAAATGACTTAAAAACTATATGTCACCAAGCGAATTAAAAAGTTATTGGATTTCAAGGGAGACTACTCTTGTCTAAAATTGCAAAAATGAGGCGTCACTTAAATACCCACAAAAAATGTGTTCAAAATGACTAGGATGACATTATTAAGTCTTTATTGTGTTAAATATGTTTTATTCTGTCTAAATTAGTATCAATTTTGGAAAATTAAGTGATGATTTTGAAATTTTTAGTAAAACATTCTTTCAAAAGTAGCTGAAATTGCTCTTATTTCGCAACGTTTCTGATAATAAAAAATATTCCAGCGGTAAGAATTTTTTCTTTTTTGGTATAGACATAATGCTTGGTCATACCTACAAAAACAGAAAAAGAAAAATATATCAAACCAAGCGTTTTTCTGAGTTATAAGTAAAATTTGGTTCACTTTTTGCAGCTCTGTCCGAAATTGTTTCATTACTTTTATCCATTTTCTTCCTTTTTACCAGCTTTAGATAATAAAAAGTGTCGTCCTTTTTGTCCATCTGAAGCGGACTAGCTCATAAAGATACCACTTTGCTTTTGTTGCACCGTTTCCTATCGCTAACGCCACATGTTGAACGGGTAACAGAAAGCGAGATATACCATCCGAGTACTATTACACTTTAATTGGCCGAACAGAGAAAATGGAAATAACCGAAAAGGATCTTGTC
Organism: Fragum sueziense; assembly: GCA_963680895.1. Lineage (NCBI taxonomy): Eukaryota > Metazoa > Mollusca > Bivalvia > Cardiida > Cardiidae > Fragum > Fragum sueziense. The sequence continues at coordinate 77,940,145 of OY804593.1, read as the reverse complement.
ATTTATCAACCAAACATTAACTAAATGTAAAAAAGCACATTTGCTGAAAAGGCCAATTACTGTAATAGCTTTATTTCGTTATTTAGGATATGCGCAGTAAGTTGCGCAGTAACAACTGGAGGATCTGTCCTTAAGGTATATGACCCATCATTAAAAACACTACTTTCTAGCTATGCGAAATGCATTAGATTACACACAATTGTGAATACACTTCAAATAAGGTGATTCACCGTGCTGGATTTCAAGATTATTCTTGAAGAAGAAAATAATTTACGAATATTATTTTACTCTATATTCATATACAAGGGAGGTAATTTGGAACATTTTTGTCAAATATTTCCGCAGGTATGCATTAATTCAAAATTCTAAACCGCTTAAAATGCTTATGTTTGTATTTGGAATGGAAATGTAACACAGTTTAGGAATTACTGGCACTTTTTTTAAATTTCGCCTTAGGCCCTTCAGTGCTAATGATGAGTTGTATACGTTAAGACATTTTCTCAGTCTATCTGAATTAAATGGAAATCCTGTTAACTGTATAAGATGTGTCTATAAATTTGTTAAAACAGCATTTCTTTCTACTAGCGCAATCTAACCCTTTCCCAAACAAGACCTGGTTTTGACGTCCTTAATAGAAAAGGCTTTGGGAAAACATTGAAGCAAAAGGAGAAACTGCTGATAACCAGCAGTTTCTCCTTTTGTCTCAATATTTTCTATGTCATATTTTACACAAATTATATCTTTAATACCTTCCATTTTGTCATTTCTGTCAGTTTTTGAAGTAGATCATCCTAAAATTCTGTCGTTTGGGAAAGGGTTAACGGAGTCTTTTGAAAAAAGGTTTGTATGACTCTATGGTTGAGAAGTTACAAAGTGAGCCAAATCACGGTTGATAATCACATGATGCAATAATTACTGAATATCTTCAATAACTTTGTTAATACAGGACCGATTTGAATTCGGTTTGAAGCAGAGAATGTGGACAGATGTCACGCATTAGATGGACGTGGTTGATGTTTCAAAAATCAACTGATAAAAAAGTTATTGAAGATAAACCAAAAATTTTGGTTTATCTTCAATAACTTTTTCATCAGTTGATTTTACAAAAATCTACATCGACCATGTTATTCCTGACATTTTTCCACATTCTCTGCTTCAAACCGATTTCAAATTGGTCAATCATTGACAAATTTATTGAAGATTATCGGAAATTCTAAGTCACGTGATTATCCACCGTGCAAATGTTGATAATGCTGTGAATTTGAAGTCTTCACTTGATCTTGAAAGGTATCATCACACAGAATATACCCCTTTTCTTTTCATCTAGTACTTCCCATCTCACTTGCATCGGTGTCTAAAAAGTAAATAAGCCAGGATTTAGAAAAAGGCCCTAGAAGCTTTGAGAAAATCATGCTTCGAAATTAGCAGGTACCTTAAACTGACCGGGATCCATTTCTAAAGTGCACGTATAATCTATTGAAGAACAAAATGGTTACAGATCAGACTTCATGAATACACAGGCTGATTTTGTACCATGTTGGACTCAAAAGTCCTAATCGACCTTTTCCACATCCCGGGTGAAATGAAAAGCAATGGCAGATGACCGTTGTTCCAAATTGGAATAGCCAATTTATGTATTAATGAAATAGAAAAATTGAAGAAAAAAACAACATCAAAACTGAAGAAGATTCTCTGCAATTCATTTAAATTTTGGACTTGTTTTAACCCTCATCCTACCAACTGGGGTCAATCTGACGCCACGCGTCCTTTTTTGCATGTCATAGTTTTACCGCATGCACTCTAGTGTCCAAATTTTAGGAGTTTGTTGGTGACAGGTCTACCACAACCTTCTTCATGTCACGCAATATTTTCCGATTTTAGCATGATATGAGTTCGTAATATGGATTGTTTTGCTGGGGTCCGTTTGGACCCCACTACTATTACTCTTTATTTCAACTATATAAACTTATTCAAACTTTTTTCAAAAAAATCTTCATCTGAAAAATCACTGGGCGCATTTCAACCAAACTTCACATGAATAATCCTTGGGCAACCCTCTCTGAGACTACTTCGTGGATTTTTTTATTTAATCAAAAATACCCGAATTATCTGCCCTTGATTGTTAAAAAATGCAGTTTTGACTATTTTTTTACTATTTTTTTCTCTTACAACAACAAATTTTGACTAGTCAAAACAATACATGAACAGAATGTTGGTGACTATAATATCTTGAGTGCAATTTTCAGTTTGATCGAAATTTTAGATCATGAGTTATTTGCCCTTGAATTTTATGCAATAACGAGTCAAAAATTGCATAAAATAGCAAAATGAATACAGGCCTGTGGAGCAATTCAATCCCTTTCGGACCTTCTAGATTTTCAGTTCAGAATGTTTTTGTGCTATTATCATTTGTTAGTAACCAATATAACATTTAAACAAAGAATGTGTCTTTTGTGAAACTTATTTTTGTCAAGAAATTCAAAATTACATGTGGGGTCCAAATGGACCCCAGTTGGTAGGATGTGTATGTAAAATATGTTGGTACGATGAGGGTTAAAGTTTGTTGGTTGAATAAAGATAAGGGCGCGACTCGCCTAATATTTAGGACTGCAATCGATCCAGATCAGGCTGCACGTATCTTGGTCTGCGTAAATAGAAGACTGGTCTGGAGTTATGTTGTCTTAACCCTTTCCCAAACAAGACCTGGTCTTGACGTCCCTAATAGAAAAGGCTTGGGAAACATTGAAACAAAAGAAGGAACTGCTGATAACCAGCAGTTTCTCCTTTTGTCTCAATATTTTCTATGTCATATTTCACACAAATTCTACCTTTAATAACTTCCATTTTGTCATTTGTGGCAGTTTTTGAAGTGGATCACCCTAAAATTCTGCCGTTTGGGAAAGGGTTAAAAAACGTTCCAGTTTGCGTCTCATATCTATTACGCACCTTGGGATAGCGCGGGTCGCAGCTAATCGTCATCTTTAAATCCCGTTTTTCTCCCGCCAGAACTGGACATTTGATTATATCACACAGTCTCGCCTCTGGAAATTGGTAAGATTTGTCGACGAAATGGAATGACATTTTCGCAGTCATATCTGTGAAATCGTGCCCTGAAAAGATATGCCCCACAAAGAGTGAAAACCACTTTCAAAAAAGAGTGAGCTGTCTACGAATTGCCAAAAAAATGAGCGAAACACTCGCTAGGGATGAAAAAGGTTACTAAAAGAACGAATAATCTTGTAGAACATGGAGAGATTGAAGTTTCATTTTAGTTGTAGACATTTAAAGCATACAACAAGATTATTTTCAGACAATATTGCTTCATAACGACTTGAAACTAAAACCGATCTGCGATGAATTTAATAAAAAAAAATGATTGCAAAGGTTCGCTTCTAACCGTTTCTCAAACAACAATGGTTTAGTTTCACCTTATCCAGTTTGAACGCAGCAAGAGACAACAAAATATGAGTCAATAAAGGTAGAATTTGGGTAAAATTTAGTTAAAAATGTTAAAAAAGAGTATTTTCAATTTTTGTCTATCTGAGCGTCTGATATTACGAGAACTACATTGCGGGGTTATTTTTCATTACAAATGATACTTACGGGATTGTTTTGCTCGTTTTGGATTAACCTCGTGGGAGCCTTATTAAATTTATACTTAATTTTGTGTTTACGGTGAGGTAAAAAAACCTGACTTAACATTTTCACCCAAAATACTTGTCCAGAATTTTGTCTATCCGTTGCGCTGTAAAGTTAGATGTTGCAATAATTATGGGTCACAGAAACTTATGTATGTTAAGAAAGGTGAAAGATTCTAGAATCAGAAAATAGCTTAGATCTTAATTTTTCCACTTCCGAGATTGTCCCTTTTTGCGTTTGACGGGTCTCTATTGACAAACAAGACTACTCACGTGCTGTAAAAATAGCCCGAATCGTGTACGTCATCCTAGGGTACATGACGCAAAGATCACCGTCATCATTAACATCACTGGAGTAACACGGGCTGACACTTACACCGATAATATGTGCCCCGTCGGAGCCTGTGGTGATAGACATAACATGCTTTAGGCCACCGGCCCATAACACAAAACCTCATGACATTATAATTTACATGCGTGGATCCAGAGGGGGGTGGGGTTAGGATGTCATGACCCCCACTGGAATTTGGCGAAAAAAATGTTATCAAAAAGATTACTGGTTATGTACCAAATAAACTGCGTTATTTGTCCCTGTGTGCCACGACAAACCGTTGTTATATTTAGTCCTTCATAGTATGACATGTATCTGCATGCACATCCAGAGGGGGGGGGGGGGGGCGTCAGGAGGTCTGACCCTCCCTGAAATTTGACAAAAAAGAGGTTAAAGATCGGAAGACCCCCGCTGGGAAAAATACCTAGATCCGCGCTTGATTTACATACACACAGTACCTGGATGATATGTAACAAAATTATAAGACATTTTTTAAAGTATTGATTACTAGTGTGAATGATACGTGTAGAAAATTCTGAAGTGTGCAATAAGCAATTGGTATAGTTAATAGAAACATTTTATAACCATGTAATGTTGTTGTTGTTGTTGTTGTTGTTGTTTAAGAAGAGGAATAATAAATGTATAGACATTGCACACTAGACCATCTTCGCAAGCCAAGGGTTCTACCTCCCCTTTGTTCCTTACGAACCCTTGGCCGCTCGCCTCTATGGAAAACGAAAGTACCGCCGTGCGATTTCAGTGGACGCGATAACTTTCCCATTATCCAATCAAAACACACTTTACAAGCCCTTTTTGTCAAAACGAAAACGATGCGGCTGACGTGAAAATCGATATCCGTATTTGATGCATCGCCTAACACGTTTTAGTACGAGGCTTTTGATTGGCCAGAATTAGCAACTGCAAAGGGCCGCGATCTCTATCGCCGAAAGGTGGCATGGTGGTACTTTCGATTTCAATAGAAGCGAGCGGCCAAGGGTTCGTAAGGAACTAAGTGGAGGTAGAACCCTTGGCTTGCGAAGATGACACTAGACAAGCAGAGCAACAGATAAGAGGGATGAAACCATTCTATTTCAGATTCAAACCCCTTTGTTGTGGGTACTCATTTGAATCGTCTCGACAAAAGCATAGTTTGACGAACAATAAAAGAAATAGCATTTTGAAAAGCAATCACACTAACTCTTCTTTTCGGAGCCTGTGGCAAGAATACAATCTTATCCTAATCAAAGACAAGACAAATTTGTGATGCATAGCATCAAAGTAGCCGACAATATTTTGGTAAGCATCAATTAAAAGTGTATCTGCGTGTCAACATGGTGATATGAGCAATACAATATTCACTAATTGCCAATATGATATAGGAAAACAATGAACGTTGTGATCATACATGGATACTGATCAGCTCCTACAAATGTATAGTCTGATCCAGATACATGCTTCACTTGCAGCTTCTTCCCATTTGTAGTCAGTTAAAGTGACTTTTACAATTATTTTTACACAAATTTTACCTTTATTCTATCTGAAAGAGCATCTTTTCTTATGAAAATTCTGAAAATTTGAAGTCAAAATATTGAATCGTTGATGAGAAATATATTTTTTGTGCTAAAATGAAACAAATTGTTGTGGACAACAATTCAGATTTAAATAGAATTAGTAATTTCTGTCTCAACTTTAAGGGCGTATTTCTCGCTTATAAATAACAACTTCAATAAACTGATAGCATTTCTACGCATTAGAATAAACCATCTTTGCATCAAGACATACTTTTATAAAATGAAATAAATGTGAAATGTCACTTTAAAGAGCAATATAGAATTAGACCTTACTGCAATAAGCTGCTATACAGACTTATCTGGACACATTTTGGGTATTATTTCATATTTGGTAAATTTCTCCTGATCGGGGTTTTAACACATGGACCTTGATACCAATTTATCACAAACGGAACATTGGCCACTCATGAAAACATGTGGATGTGCGGACTGCCCCTATTCTGAAACTCAACGCGAGCAAAGTAGTCCACTATTTCGCCAAGAGGTTTGGAGTCTGAGAGAATAACATTTTTCATCAAAAATCAAAATCTCCTCTAAAAATGTGTAGCAGTAAGAACTGGATCATTTCGCATTGACCTAAAAATGTTTTTCCGAAAGCATCATCAAAGGTCAAACCTTCCAAAGTCATGCCTAATTCTGGCCAATGCAAGTCATCAAAAGATAAAGTCAAAAACAGAGTAGGAGGACTTAAACACCGAAACATGGACAGTAAGTCATACAACATATTTTTAAAATATGCAACAGTCCCTTTAATTTTTTTCATAAACATATATACTGGCCAAAAGTTCTAACCGGCTACTTTAAAAATGACGTTAACTTTCTTAAAAGTCATTACATTGTAATGAAATTTGATATGTGAATTTTTCAGCATAATGTACGTGGATGCCATGATGATTTACCAATTGTTATCAAATTTGCATGTGTAATAAAGGAAAAGCTCAAAAAGCTCTAAATCTTACTAGAGCTCGGGATATTACACTTTCAACAAATCAAAGTCCACAAATCGTTAGCTGCAACCCAGACCAAGAAGAAAATTGGAAAACATTGTCAATTTTGTGTGACCTTTGACTGCAGGAGAAACAGAAAGAATAGGAGGCATGGTAAAATGGTGTAACATTCAACCGGCAAAACATTTTATCTAGCGAATATGCTCAAATATGGTCTGCTGTGGAAAAACGATGCATCAAACTGTTTTTTTTTCCCATAAACTACATTTTGTAGCTCAATGGGAACTTACCAGTCTATATTTTAAGCATTTTTGAAGAAAAAAACGTGTTTTAGGTGTTGTTTCTAGGAACCGTTTTTCTGCATACATAAGCTCTATCATTTTCTTCTAGGGCCATATGCCGCGCACAATTATCAAACATTTTCTTTTTTTTCTTGTCTCCTGGAAAGCGTTTTCATTGGTTTTAGGCAATTTTAGGCAATTTCACTGCAATAGACAGGAATTCCCTAACTTAAATCGACGAATTATTATGCTTTCGGCAATTCGACCAAAAGCAGCCAACTTTTACATAATCCGCATGACGTATGACGCGAAAGACAACGCGCGTTAATGACGTCATCAATAATGGACGTAAACAACCAGCAGAACAACCGCTAGGCGGCGCTTCGCGATTTCAAGAAAATCGGACTAAATCCGCCAAGGGTGAATACAAACGTAGATGGGTTCATCCTTGGCTAGCGAAGATGCCTTGGCGTATTTAGTCCGATTTTCTTGGTCTCCTGGAAAGCGTTTTCATTGGTTCCAGCGAGGTCTCGCTGGAACCAATCAGATTGTCGACTGATACATTTGTTATGAGTAACCAAATCATGACAACGGGCAGGAAAAAGCATTGCATTTGCAACTCAAAAACGCGAAGATGGGCGTTTTTTTCCTAAGAATTTCACTGCAATAGACAGGAATTCCCTTTTACATAATCCGCATGACGTATGACGCGAAAGACAACGCGCGTTAATGACGTCATCAATTATGGACGTAAACAACCAGCAGAACAACCGCTAGGCGGCGCTTCGCGATTTCAAGAAAATCGGACTAAATCCGCCAAGGGTGAATACAAACATAGGTGGGTTCAACCTTGGCTAGCGAAGATGGCAATAATGCTGATCCAGGATTGATTGCTGAAGAACCGTTAGGTCTTTCATTTGTTGAGAAGCGTCTGATTATAAATGTTTTATGTCAGTAATACTGTTGCCCGGTGGCCAATATGCTGAAAAGGGCTTGATTTTAAATTTGCCTGCACAAACTAGAGATATTATTCATAAATTACCCTTCAATGATGATGTTTTGCATATAACAGTTGCATTTGAAAACACAGCATTGGACCCTAAAGCTGTGAATATAGTCATACAGTTTCAGTGTTTAAACTTAAACGTGCTTTGCAATGGCTATTAGAAAACAATCCTCCGTATTGCAACATAAGCCTAAATTTAGATGACAACAGTAATATATGTTCAAATCTACACAATGAACAGGATATTTTGAATCACGAAATAGAAGAATGTGTTATGGTGCCTGTGAATCCATCTAGAAACTGTGTCCTGAATGATGTATTGAGTAATCAACATATCAATATTTCCCCCAATACCAATTCTACTATAAATGTTTTGCAAACATGCAGCGGTGAGGAAATGACTTTTCCTTGGCTTTTCCCTTTAGGACGTAATGGTTTTAAGGTTAATCCTGAAAGGCCTCTAAAATTAAATCCTAATATGTACTTCAGGACAAGACTGTACAATTATGACTCAAGATTTCGAAAAAATATCACATATCTTTTACATACAGCTGTTGCATATGATTTATCCTGCTTAAAGTCAGCTATTAATATTCGTATGAAAATAACTCATTCACACAATAACTGTTCTCAACCAGTTTCTCTTGGGAATTTAAGGAATTTAAATTAGAATCCAGAACTTCTTGAGAATTCATAATTTTTTTATTATACTAGTCAAAACTTCTAACAGGCCGCTTTTAAAACAAAGATCCTTTTTCTGTGGTGTTTAGATTTTATGAAATTTGCTATGTGATTTTTTAAGCAACTTTCCAGATGATTTTGGCGAAAAGTTACCGTTGATTTATTGAATCTAAAGCGCAACATGAGAAAAGCTCATAAAGCTCTAGATTCACACAGAGCTCAAAATATTGTCAATGTAGTGATTTTTGTCTCCTGGATCGTTAGCTGCAACATAGAATATACGCCAAGGGTGAATACAGAAACGACGTTACGTCGTAGATGTCACCCTTGGCTTGCGAAGATGGATTATTGCATGTGAAGGATATGCTTGGTATTTGATACCTCGAGATAGCGCAAAAACATGAAGAAGAGCAGTCATCTGAAATTTTAATTTTCAACAGCTGTGTAACTGTATTTTCTTTCTTTATAGAACGTACTTGGTCTGCATACAATATTCGAAAACAGCATTCACATTTATGCTCTGGCTTCATTCTTATATTCTTCTAATAAATTTAACAATGCTCACTGCTCCATTCATAATCTATGAACGTCAAATCGTCAGTTGACGATACATTGCATACATAGCCCACACCCAACATGTCATATACAGAGTTTACAGTGGAGACAGTATCAGTGTCATTTGTCACGCTTATAATTGAAGTTTTTCTCCTTCTTGACCTTTTACACTTCTTGATAGTTTTTTTCTACTATACATATGATCCTAAGATACAAATAGAACAATCGGGTCAGCCTGATATTCTGACATTTGGTTTGAATTAACTGAATGGGTTGATTGTTCCAGCATTGAACTATTTGCTCCATATGCATGCATGGTAGTTTTGGGTTGTTCAGTGTCATTAAGTTTAGAATAAATTGTCTGATGAAATGTGGAGGCAAAACTTGTGCTACCAGGCCTTACATAATTCAGCACACAAGCAGCCACTTCATTTGAACTTGATTTAAATGAGACAGGGGTTTAATCATATAAATTACCCGAGTATTGACTATACAAGTAGTCAACCAACTCGTCTAAATCGTCAAAAACCAACAACACATACATACCATATCGACTATATTGCCCGAGACTATTTCTTTGGTGAGAATCAAAAATGAGAAATTGGTTAGTTGCTTGCTGTATGTATAGCGCCATTGTAAGGTCATTTAACATTAAAATATTCAGTGGTGACAAAAAACAGCTTGCGAGATTGCGTCAAGAAATGCCGTTTGTTGGAAATCTTGATTCGGCAAAAAAATTTATGGACCCAAAAAATTGATCGGTGAAATATTCTATCTCGTAAGAACGGGCACGAAAACTGTATGAATTCGGCAGTTCGTTATGCGACAAATATCTTGGAATATGAATTTGCTGTACAACACGTGCATACAGCGCATTCCCTGAAACAAAACATCGTCAATGTCGTGTGCAGTGAATAATCTCAGCTGCTCATTAACCGGCTCATTATTAAAATGGAAAAATGCCAATAAAGCCACCAATGACCTACTCCCCATTGCCGAGGTCCTATTGATTAAACCATCAAATATGACCTCTGCAGTTTTCGGTACGCCAACAGCTTATGTGGTCGTCATTATCTAATTATAGCACATCATTTGAATTATCGAATCAAAATCATTCAGTTTTATCTTGCATGATCATTACGTATACATTACGTGGCTTCTATTTTTGGCTGAAGCCGGTAACATTTGAATTATCGAATCAAAATCATTCAGTTTGATCTTGTTTGATTACGTATACATTACGTCGCTTCTATTTTTGGCTGAAGCCGGTAATTTGAAGCGTCAGCCAATGAAAGTTTGTATCAGCTTTTTAAATTGTTTTGTTGTTTATTGCCAACGATTGGATACTGAAATCCCGCCAAGGCCCCGAGATTAGACGTGAAATGACCCCGCGAGAACAGAGCTCATTCTGTCGGAATGGAATGTAGAGATAATGTGCTCTGTTCATAAGAGAGTACCAATGACCTGGCTGTGCATTGTATGCCATTATATGGAGCAAACATAATGCATCCCTGATGGAAATTCCCTAGAAAACTTCTTTCCATGTTGCTCCGTTTCTGTCTCGTCGTCAAATGTCGAAATGGCGAGGGTGTGTGCCTTTATGTGTGATGTGATTGGTCAATCCAGCACTGCGTTCAGTAAGACAAAACGTTCCCTAACGTTAGCAACAGTCGCAACTTCTTTGACACAAAATTGACAAAATTGACAGAGTATTTCGAATGAATCGGCTAACGTTTTGTCTTACTGAACGCAGCCCAAGTGTCACCTGATTGGTCAATTGGTTAGAAGCGGGTCTAGGCTGGTTTTCATCTTCGATACCAATACGAGGTAGTTCGATTTTGATATGATGGGTACCAGATTAAAGCGTCGCGTGGTTACACTTGATTGGTTAATCGGGTTGAAAACAATTTAAACTATTGGTAAATCCGGTTGAAAACAATTTAAAGTATTTTTCATAGAAAATTGTAATAAAAAAAAAAGTAAAGCGTGCAGATAGAATATATGATAAAGTTCTGTCTTATCGATTTAAAAATGTACAAAAAGAGGAAAAAAGAAGAAAAATCATGAGTGGATGGGCTTCGAACCCACATAACAAAAACACAAAAAGGGTAACAGCGTTCAGCTCTACCCATTAGGCCACTGTGACACATCCAAATAATTGGTGTAAATTAGATAAAAAAAAATATAGAAGTATTCATCAGATTAGATTGGTAAACGTCCCTGAAATCAGTCAGTTATTCCTAAGAAATACCCAAACGCATTAGTAAAAAAAGTAAAGCGCACAGAGAGAAAATGTATGATAACTTTCTTATTGATGTAAAAAAGTACAAAAAGGGGAAAAAAGAAGAAAAAAATCAAGCGTGGATGGGTATCGAACCCACGTAACAATAAACAAAAAAGGTATCTGGGAATTTGGATCTATCCATTTGGCCACGCACCTTTCTGCAAATGAAAAACACCAAACAGTCATAGGCGAAATTTGAAAAGTGCACATTATTCCTAAACTGTGTTACATTTCCATTCCAAATACAAATATTAGCATTTTGCACGGTTTAGAATTTTGAATAAATGCATACTTATGGAAATATTTGACAAAATGTTAAAAATTACCTCCCTTGCATATGAATATAGAGTAAAATAATATCTGTAAATTATTCTGTTCTTGAAGCTTAATCTTGAATTCTGGCACGGTGAATCAACTTAAGTGAAGTGTATTTGCAATTGTGTGAAATTTGATGCATTTCGTACGGCTAGAAAGTGTAGATTTTTTCAGGGTCTGTAAACCTTAAAACGGACCAGTTCATAGCGTATATATATTACCGTTTTTCATTCAACATTTCATACAAAATTTTCTTCTTGCTATTATTGAGCATAGACAACAATAGTTATTATGATGCGTTTCAGTTCTTCGTGTATATCGGTATTTCTATGGACCGATCTGGTCACGTGATTGAGCGGTTAGTAATTCGCATCTGGAGGAAAATAAAATAATATACAAATGCATGTTTATACATTGTATTTCCTCGTAAATGGTGTTGGCATGTAAAACCAACATGTTGATAATGTAACCCCAGCAAACATACCTATATCGGACCGATATCGGCTGAACGTCGGCATATCGGCAATATTTACCGACATCGGGCCGATGTCGTAGCCGACATCGGGCCGATATAGAAACCGATATCGGGCCGACATCGGACCGATATAGAATGTTTGCTGGGACAATTATCATCAACGTGTAATTTAACCAGTTTCAACCAATATGTCGAACATTTTTTTTACAATAATCGCCTCCCAAACTCCCTATGTTTATACCGGGGTCAATGGAATTGACCACGGCTTACGGTATTGTGGGCGTATAGATTTCAGTGCTTGTTATATTGTGTTTTTGGGTTGAGTTGCGCGAGTCTCGTTCTGAATTTTTTCCGGTTTTCGGACACTCTCGGTTGTCCTTTTGCCAGGCTTAATCCAAGATACTGAGATTGTGAATTGGTTTAGTGTAAATTACTCCGTTATTTTTATGTCCCCGGTAGCAAAAATATTCAACTTATGTAAACCAGTCTGATGACGTCACAAAAATTGTTGTTCTTGTTACCCAATTTGGAATACTGTCAATCTTAAGATTGATGTGTCAAACTTGGAATTCAATCTTTTTGCATATCATCAAATTGAAACTGGATACGAGATCACTTTAAATCAATTTTGAAATAACTGTAAATATTCAGTAACTGATTTTCCGTAACCGTTGCTTGATTTTTGTGCAAAGTATGGCGAACTACTTTCAGCCTTAGTGCGCTTAAAGTATAAATGCGGAGGTTTACATTGTGTAAACAAATGTTTTCAGGTATTTGACAGCGAATTACAAGGTTGTGGCCGCAAAACTGCAGGTTTTTACTTCTTTTATGTTTCCAGTAGACTATTGCTTTTATATATACAGCTGATTTCGTTGACGTACCAGCATTCATCGAATTGCATCGAGATCCTTCTCGAGATCGAATGGCCTTGGAAAGTAGTTTCGGCGTGAGCCGTGATGATTTCATTCCATTCGTCTGCTAGCTAAATTTAGGAAACTAAAATCACCATTTTCCACCTTAAATTGGTGAAATAGTTCTATGCTTGCAACACGCAAACATTCTGATTCAGGACTCAGAACGTTCAAGTACAGACAAAGTTTCCCTCGACCTAGTTGCAATAATGTAACCGAAACCTTTTTGAATTTTGATCTGGGTTTCGGTTACAATTCCTTCCTATTCGTTGCAATGGAGCAGGTGCTGGAATGATTCATTCCAGCAAGTTTAGCATAGTCAAAATTCAAAATAAAGCTATGGAATGTAGAAAGAATGTTACCTGACAACTGGTTAAGTATTTTTCTGTCAATCCAGCGTAGTTTTATGTTGAAATCACTTTCAAATAAAGTTCAATTCAATTTTGAAGCGGAGTACCCACCCATTTTATTCTACTGAGAATTGAATTTTCCGTTGGAAGAAATAATTGATAATAATTCTTGTTGACACTTTTTAATTGAATTTGTGCCTTGGAATATCTTTTTATGGGATACACATCTGATTGAATTTGTAAGTATTCAAAAGTTTATGCAAGAAAATGTGTTTTCCACTCTTTTGTCTTGCTCCACAAGAAGGAATAGGGTGGACTCGTAGCCGCAAACCAATACCCATCATCAAGTTTGTGGCTACGATATCGCAGCTACCCTCGACCAGGCTCCCTAATTAGTAGTCCGCTTCGGTACCGCGTCTTTTACTATACCGCGGTATTCAAATCATTGTTCTATTTGCGGCTGAAGCTTCACCTACCAACTGCGCTGCCGCGGATCCAGGATTTCTGTGAGGGGGGTTCGAATCTACAAAATAGGGGGGTTCGTTTTCCTAACTAGTATTACACAATTTTGACTAAATTTCTGCATGAAAATGAAATAATTTGGCTACAGAGGAGGGTTTGTTTGACCCCCCCCCCTGGATCCGCCACTGCTGTGTGCATCAGCAAAACAAAAAGCAAGATCATTTACATTAATCTTCGATGATTTATTACTTTTATTACGATACCGCGGTATTCAAAACATTGTTCTATTTCAGTATTTGCGGATGAAGCATGATCGTTTACTCTAATCTTCGGTGATTAGTTTTATAATTTATTCGACTGATTGAACTGAAGAGAATGTAAAATCAGCTTTAGTTCAAAATGATTTTATCTTATTTCAACGGTCACCTTTTTGGACCATTTGGGCTGTTTTCAAAATTCAAAATTGTGGCTCTCTGAGGTGACCTCCTCGTGGCGGAGCTGGGCAATATTCCAACTTCAAGTAACAGCCAATGTTTCTTGGTTTATCCTTTCCTCTCATGCTTTCGATAGGTCACATGGTTTCGATAGCCTTGTGATTTTCAGATGTGCTTACAATCTGAGTACCATTCCTTGTGCAACTAAATGCTGTTGCTGCAAACAAAGTCTTTGGTCAAAGAAATTTGGAGACAACTGATTTTTACACGAACAAACTATATTTTTGCAAAACAAAACAGAAACTAGAAAATCAAGGTCAGGGTAAAAATCATTCAACCTTATCCAAGCCTCTTTCCATCCTAGAAAAGTTTTCAAGACGCTTGATTTTCTCCACGGTTGAGCGAGTCCCCATCCAAAAAATTGCGATTTTTATTAGGTCATCCTAGTGCTTTACATAGGAACAAAAACAAAGACCTATCGGAATGATGAGAGCCTCACCATGACGCCGCGTGATGAATATTATGGCCAATCTATTTTGTTAGAGTGTTTACAAATGTTGTTTTCTATTTTTTATGTCTAGAACTTTGGTTCTTGAATCTATTGAGATGGTCAGAATTTTATAAAATCAGTTTGTAAATATACAAGCACATGGTTTTAGATAAGGCTATCGAAACTACGGGATGTCAGGCTAGAAACAAAATTCTTCAAATTTATACATTATTGTCTAAACTTTTGCTTAAATTCAAAATAAAGCATATGCATGCTAAAACAACACGCCTTAATTTACAACTCTTCCCATTTAAGGACTGTCAAAACCATGTTCGGTCCCTAGCTTATAGAAATTGCAGACAAAACAATAATTTGAATTTTGAATAATCAAATCAATTCTACTAATCAAAAGTATTGGATGGAAGACTGAAAGTGTAAAAATGCTGACCATCAGCATTTTTTCATTATCCCTAAATTCATCAAACACTTTCTAAGTAACTTAAAACAAACATTTGTAAAAAAAAGGGGGGTTGAAATAAATCAAAAGTCATTAGCTCCTCTGGCTGTCAGGCCCACAGGGTTCGTTCTTGTTCGTTCTTCGTCCGTCTTTCTTTCTTCAGGCGTCCCTTTGAACGCATTTATTTTACATTGATTGGGAAGCAAGTTTCTTCAACTTATTTTAATCCCTCTCGATTGAGCTTCCTGGAAATCCACCAGTACTCGCGCCGAATATGTGGGCCAATGAGAAGCCTTGAATGACCCCCGCTACCATGGATCGAACTTGGAAACTCTTAGTCGCTAGGCCGACGCTCTACCCCTCGACTACGGACACCACAGTGCAGTGTGTCCGTCTGTGTGTCAGTAGTTTCCTTTGAGAATCTTCCCAGGAATGTTCCTTGGATAACCCTCTCTCAGTCTCAGATTTATTCAAATAATTTTGATTGAAGCAAAAGGGCATGGGTTATCTACCCTTGAATGTCAAAGAAGCGAATTTTGACCTTGATTTCACTCAAGCAACTACAAATTATATTGACCAATCAAGACAAAACTTGGACAGAATGTTATTAATACCGGGGTCAATGGAATTCACTATGGCTAACAGTATTGTAGTTGTAACGAACTGAACTATTTTGTTACTATGTGAGTTTTGGTTTCTACATATTAGTAAGCCAAGGTTGAACCCTCCATCGTTTGTATTCAGTATTCACCCTTAGCAAATTTATTCCAAATTTTGCAATACGCCGCATAGCGGTGGCCCTACTGGTTGTTATAGAGTAGCAACCCAATCAAGCGTCACATTCAAAACACATTTGACGTTAATTCGTCAATTATTGATGACTTCATTAACATGCATTCTCTTCCGCACACATACTCAAAACTCCAGATAAGAGGGGTTAATGACTTTTTCAACAGAATTACTTCTTTTATTGTTCATCAAACCTTATGTTGTGGGTACTCATTTGTATCGTCTCATCGAGACGATTCAAATTAGTACACACAACATAAGGTTTGGAATTAAAACAACAAAGTTAGAATGTCTTCACGCCCAATTATCTTTAGCCCTGCATACTAGGAAAAAAATTGCTACTTTTTAGCTCACCTTAGCAGGAAGTGCTGAGTGTGAGCTGTTGTGATCGTTCACCGTCCATCTGTCCGTCCGTCTGTCCACAATTACTAAAAATCTTCTTTGTCCAAAATATAAGGTCTAGAGTCGAAATTTTGAGTGTGGAATTGTCCCAATGCCCTCTACCAAAATACTTTAAATTATTGTGATACAAGGAACTTTGGGCCATGGCCCTATGTTGTTGGTATCAAATTTCATATAGAGGCAAAGAAGGAAATCTGTGTAATCTTCTTCTCCTGAACCATTTGGCCTAGAGCTTTAAAAAATTGTGTGTAGAAATTCGTCTCAAGGCCCTCTTGCAAATACTTCAAATTATTGTAAAACAAGAAAAATTGGCCTTATATTGTGGGTATCAAATTTCATATAGAGACAAACAAGGAAATCTTGTACGATCTTCTTCTCCTGAACCATTTCACCCAGAGCTTTGAAATATTTTGTGTAGAATTGTCTCAAGGCCCTCTACCAAATTACTTAAAATTTTTGTGATACAAGGAAAATTGGCCCTGTGTTGTGGGTATTGAATTTCATAAAGAGACAAAGAAAGAAATCTTTTACAATCTTCTTTGCCTGAACCGTTTGGCCTAGAGCTTTGAAATTTTAGTCCATTTGACGCTGCTATATGCCCTATATGACAACCTTGCAATGTCGAGTACAATGAAGTTTTATTTTTTCTTTGCATTGTATAGGTGCTCTAGAGCGGATCTAGCTTGGTTGCCAGAATGGCAACCTTGGGCAACTCCCACAATTTGCAAAAATCCAAGATGGCCGCCAAACGCAGCTGGAAAAATCAACTTTTTGTCAAAATGTCCTAAATTTATGCGGAAAATACCTATTTCGGGGTTCTTTGGTGTGCTGAATCCAAATCCATTAATAAATTTAACATTTGGATAACACAAATATGCTAAAATACAGATGGCTGCCGGACGCCATCTTGAAAATCACATTTTTTCTACGCTATTTTACATGGCCCTTAGAATTCATGTATTTAGACACACTTGATAAGGTAAATCCACTTTATTTCTTAAATTCGCATTTGGATTTATCTAGTGTACATAAAATTCCGGCATGACCGTCAGACGTCATATTGAAAATGATAGCTGGTTTAATTCACTTAATACTATTTATTTCCACTTGTAGAAAATGCGAATAAATTGTGATATTTGTGTATCATTCCCTCTATTCATTTGATAACCCATTTTGATATTATAGTTTGGATTTTACATTGATCCAAAGTGTTTATCAATTGGGAAATGGCCACCAGATGGCATATTGAAAGTGACAAAAAATACTGGTACTAAATATTACAAAGGGAAATAATTATCTTGTACTTTATTTTGCTATTTCAATTCTTACCAATCCCAGATTTCTTCAAAACGCTATTTTTTTCTATTCTAAACATTTCTATAAATCTGAGTCTTGGAGCATTTTCGAAACTTTTACAGATGATATGATTAAAACAGTTTTGTCATTTCAACAGACGACCATCACCTCTGTGTATTGATATACACAGTTCTGACATTGAATAATATAAGTTGCCAGTGTGGATTAAAGTACCATTGTGAATTTATATCATTAATTCCTATGGCTTCTTCCTAATTTTCAAGAAGTGATCCCATGCTCTACATCCAAATATAGAATGTAAACATCACCCGAATCGCAAATAGAACTTTGGCTCGTAAAGCAGAAATTTGTAACTTTCATTTCGGAGTTCTTACATGTTAATCTTACACACAGATTCGATCTACGAAATGTGTGTAGCTTAAGAGGAATTATTATGTACAGTCAACATTGAATGTAGATACCATGTATGTGATCCTTCTGCACCATTACAATATACTGGATTAATAGAAATAAAAGAAACAAAACAAAAAGAGTCATGTTTGATTAAACTGTCAATACCGGTTCATAGTTGGTCTTGAAGATATACTATTTACAAGAATCTTTTCTCGATTAAAAAGACAAAAACAATAAATTAAGAAGGTTGAAATTAACAAGCATTTGATAACCTGGGTAAGATACGACCAAAACATTAAATTTGAAGAAAGAGTATGCAATTGTTTCCCTACCTACAAGACATCTATATAAATTAACAGAGAAACCCTGTCCATTTTTTCATTGTATTGGGATACCTTATACTAATGGTTATTCACATTAATTGGGAATAGAACAGAAATGGCAAGATACAACTCAACTTGATTAAAATTGAACGATTCTGATTCCTAGGCACTTCTACATCTGATCTGAAAGGTTTTTGCCGTTCAAATCACATCAAATGTATTAGTAGTAGTAGTAGTAAATATTACTAGAATATTTCGCTCGTATGATTTTTCAATTATAATTTTCCAAAAGTATTTTTCTTTTGTCAGACACCATGTTTCAGAAAATTTCTTCAGCAACGTTTGAATTCAAACAGTACATTCATTGCAAATACAATGCCACTTCAGTTATTGCCAGAATTGATCTAAATCTATACCTTCATTGTTTTTGTTTCAGTCTTTGTATATCAACTATGTATTGTGTATACTTACAGTCTTCAAGCAATAAGTTTTTATGATTCTTTTGAATAAGATATACTATTATTATATCAGTAAGAAGAAAACAACAACAAATTAGAACTAACGGAGTGAGACACAGTTCTCTCATTAAATCATGTCAATTGGTAATGATTCTTATTCTTGTTTACAGACCCATCGACGGATCCAGGATTTTTGTGAGGGGGGTTCGTTTTGCAAAAAAGGGGGTTCGTTTTTTAAATATTACACAATTTTGACTGAATTTCTGCATGAAAATGTAATAATCCGGCTACAGAGGGGCGTTCGTTTGAACCCCCCCCCCCCCCGAACCCCCTCTGGATCCGCCACTGTCATCTAAAGGAATGGCTTAGTCAAAAAGTCTAAAAAATGACATGCGTGTACTTCATGCATATCCAATTTACACTGATTTCTCAAAATGAAATATTAATATGCTGAAATCCCACATTGTCTTAAATATATTGTGTATATTCATAAACTTTTCAAAATTTGAGATAACTCAAATTAGTATAATTGTCTCTTTAAATCGTTCATGATAAGTCTTGAGAGAACATGTATTCTTTTAGTTTCGTTGTTCGGGTAAACAAGTTGAAACAGAATGACACAAATTTCTTGCAATTATGTACTTGCACATCTAATCCATGCTATTGGAGCTATCTAGGGCTACCATTGCTTTACATGAAGATGCATCCACGACTATACCGTTTCCTGTTGTCGTTAAAATCGTTCAGGGCTGTAGTATGACAAAACTAAGCATTACATTATGCATGACACTCAAAAGACTAAGCATTACATTATGCATGGCACTCAAAGGGTTGTAGTGTTTACCATGATCACTTGGGTTTTTATTAATAAATTTTAAATTGTAAAGGTATGAAAGCTGAAAAGATCAGCTCCCAAAGGAACTTTAGCCCATCAATGACGATTTTCTATTACGACTCCTTGAGATATTCACAAGGAAATTAAATTCTAAAATATAAATATTGGAACACTGTTAATGAAATGTTTTCTTCTAGCGTTACAGTCACCTTTAATTTCTATATAATATCCTTGAATTTATATAGTTTATGTAATTATGTAGATAAAATGCTTAGAATTGTACCGAAACTGAAATATTGCAAAATGTCAAATATGTTTATCTTTAGTCAGAAGCAACAACTGAAACTTTACATTTCAACATGGTAACTGGTGACCATAATTGAATAAAATCACAGTTACATCCAGAAATATCTCACGCCTACAGCTCAAACATCGCCTTCATTTAACAATAATTATGACAACTGGTAGCCTATGTTGCATTCTATATTTTCATCTAGTTCTAGTCCTATACATAATTGTGTATAGGAATCTGATTTTCCAAAGCTAAAAACTTCAAACCTAGATAACAATACACCAAAACAGCACCTAACAATTTGTTATTTGAATTTTTCACCGAGAGAACTTAATATAAACAAAAAACTTTTAGAGTCATTAAATTGAAGAATTTAACACAGGTTAATTGATATTATATCATTATTGGCGAAAAGAGCAGATTTTTAGGCATTTGTTGTCCTACTTTGAAAAACTGTCTGAAAATTTGCTCTTTATGCCAAGATGGCAACTGGTTGCCATATCTGTTACTATCATTTAAATTAGAACAGTAACGAAATATGTAATATCCAAGTTTAGTCCAAATGTGTTAAAAATAAGTAAAGAGATTTAATAACACGTAAATAGCGAAATGTGGCAACAATTTGTACCAATATTTCAACCAATAATTATTTTCAATAAGGCATGTAGCTGCCATTTCTGAATTTTATTTATACAAGGTTGGTATAAAACAGATATGAAAATGTGAAGAAATGAGCAGTAAAGT
Source organism: Fragum sueziense (assembly GCA_963680895.1). Lineage (NCBI taxonomy): Eukaryota > Metazoa > Mollusca > Bivalvia > Cardiida > Cardiidae > Fragum > Fragum sueziense. The sequence continues at coordinate 77,919,404 of OY804593.1, read as the reverse complement.
AAATTTGGCTCACCAAGTATTCTGAAAATGTGCCTTTTAAAGACGGTATAAAAACTAACGTTGAAAAAATGTGATTTTCAAGATGGCATTCAGCAGCCATCTCTAATTTAGTACTTTTCTGATGTTCATATGCTATATCTATCATCAGATTTGAATTCAGCATACCCAAAAACCCCAAAATAGACATTTTTTGCATCTTTGTTGGACAATTTGACAAAAAGATGATTTTTCCAGCTGCGTTTTGGCGGCCATCTTGGATTTTTGCGAATTGTGGGAGTTGCCCAAGGTTGCCATTCTGGCAACCAAGCTAGATTTGCTCTAGAACACCTATACAATGCGAAGAAAAAATAAAACTTCATTGTACTCGACATTGCAAGGTTCCGAAAATTTCAAATGGACTATTTTGTGTTTAGAATAGTCTAAATGCCCTCTACCTAAAAACTTCAAATTGTTGTGATACAAGGAAAATTTCCCCTATGTTGTGGGTATTGAATTTCATAAAGAGACAAAGAAAAAAATCTTTTACAATCTTCTTCCCATGAACCGTTTGGCGTAAGCTTTGAAATTTTGTGTGTAGAATTGTCTCAAGACCCTCTACCAAAATGCTTCAAATTATTGTGATACAAGGAAAATTTGCCCTATGTTGTGGGTATTGAATTTCATAAAGAAACAAAGAAAGAAATCCTTTACAATCTTCTTCGCCTGAACCGTTTGGCGTAAGCTTTGAAACTTTGTGTATAGAATTGTCTTAAGAACCTCAACCAAAATACTTCAAATTGTTGTGATACAAGGAAAATTTGCCCTATGTTGTGGGTATTGAATTTCATAAAGAGACAAAGAAAGAAATCTTTTACAATCTTCTTCCCATGAACCGTTTGGCGTAAGCTTTGAAATTTTGTGTGTAGAATTGTCTCAAGACCCTCTACCAAAATGCTTCAAATTATTGTGATACAAGGAAAATTTGCCCTATGTTGTGGGTATTGAATTTCATAAAGAGACAAAGAAAGAAATCCTTTACAATCTTCTTCGCCTGAACCGTTTGGCGTAAACTTTGAAACTTTGTGTATAGAATTTCCCAAGAACCTCAACCAAAATACTTCAAATTGTTGTGATACAAGGAAAAATTGCCATATGTTGTGGGTATTGAATTTCATGTAGAAACAAAGAAAGAAATCTTTTACAATCTTCTTCTCCTGAACTGTTCAGCATAAGGCTTTGAAAAATTGTGTGTAGAATTGTCTCAAAATGATAAAATCTTCAACAATCCTGTTTGTCAGAGATCCTTAATAAAATTATTGCATTTTCATGGTAGTATGACTCTCATACCACCAGAAATGTTTGAATTGTTTTCTGCAATGAAAGATACCCAGAAGTTGTGGATGTGAGATGAGACAATGTTAAAAGTTATCATCCTGATATTTTCTAAGTTAAAGTGATATAGGGCCATCTTGGCCATTTTGATGGTTGAGTTTTCGCAAGTATAGATCTAATAGTTTGTAGAATAAAAATTGAAAAAAGCTTATCCACTGAAGGGAAATTTTGAGGAAAAATCATTCATCTGCGCGTTTTGGAATTTCAAAAGCAACACTGTCCCGCCCGTTGCCATGAATTGTTTACACATGACAAACAGATGTATTGAATCAAGACCTCGCTGGAACCAATGAAACGCTTAACAGGATACATGTACCTAGAAAATCTGACTAAATCCACCAACAGCTTTTATCCATGATGTTGCATTTGTGAATTGGTTAAATGTAAAATTGCATAAAGTTTGTTATCTTAAAGTGTCTATTGAATGGTTAAATTCAACTCTTGTGTCGAAATAAACACCTTTCTAATAACCAAAATATGTCAAAGTTTCTACAGTTTTTAAACATTTCGTCTTTTAAAATGGATGTTCAGGTTTTTTCCGATCTTAACGGAAGACGAAATTTGAAAAAAAAAACGCCGAACTAGAAGTTTGAAGTTATGACCTCACACCGGCGACAATTATGACATCATGATGTGGAGACAAAATCATGGGTGATTTCCTGGAAAACCTATGATTTCTGACACAGCCAAATGACTGGCTTTTCTGTTATAAAGCGATCTCCCCTTCTCGTATATAAATAGATACTGAAAACATGGAAGTCATTCTCAGTAAATGTTAAAACAAGTGCGCACACTTGCGAAAAATTTTACACGCGCTCGGAGCCCGCTTTTATTTTTAAGCAGCACAAAAATTAGGCGCCACGGCCATCGAATGTTGCACAAGTGGTGTAAACGCAGTACAAACGCAGACCAAACGAGATTACACGTGGTACACTCACGGATCACAAGTGGATGGCTAGTGGTCACTCGCGGGCATGCGCAAAATTTCTTCGTGTGATTGCTTGTGTAGCACTTGTCATCCACATGTGATCTGCTTGTCTATGTACAGCGTTCCTAGCACATGTGATAGCGTGTGCTTCGCATGTAATAGGCGTTCTTAGATCACTTGTGACCCCATTTTCTGACCACAAGCGCTCACACATAGATGACTCGTGGTGGACACGCGGAGCACACGCGCGCGGTTGGTCCACTTGTCATTCGCGTGTCTAGCACGTTTGAGACAATTTTGCTGATTTTTCACCACATGTCGAAATAAAATGGAGCAATTTGGCAAAATTACATATGATCAACTCGCAGAAGGCGGTGTGACTGGCCCTTGAGTGAGTGAAGGAATGTGCCATAGAATTTATTGAGTTTGTCTGTATTGCACTGACGATTGAGAAATGAATGAAACTGAAACTTTGCTTCATGATGGAAAGGTGGCACACTTCTATTTGTGTCAAAAACCTAATGTTCTAGATAGGAGTCCCTTTTGCAAATAAATGGTAGTGTTTGTGAAAAAAATCTTTTAGAAAGAAATATTGGGGGAAAAGTAAGCAAAAATAAGTGTTTTTAGAATAGTTTTTGAAACACTTTTAAAAAGCAAATTACACTTAAAATTTTCAGAGCAACTATAAATTGCAAAGCAGCTGTTGATAAAGATAAGACCTGTATATATGCATATATACACAATATAGAAAAGAAAATATTGCCACAAAGTGGGAAAGTGTTAGTTAATATTTCTAAATTTCTTTAGCCTCCATGTTTTTCTAAGCTTTTAACGATAGGATCTTCAAAATTTGTAGGTTCATCATCATCATCCAAATATAGGGCTGGATTCCGTAGTCGGAATGTCGAAAACCCTGTGTAAAATTCTGACACTTGCCCGATAAAAACGCTGTGCTGTACAAATAAAACTATTTACATGGATGGATGGTGACTAGTGGTGAGGTGTGAGGGAACCCAGACTGGTCCGGAATGCCTCGATAGTGGAGCAGTCAGTAATATGGGGTGGTAGTCGGTTCCAGTCGCTGATGGTCTGTGGGAAAAAGGAGTCTCTATAGGTGGAGGTTGAGCCTATGGTTTGTGTGAATCGATGTGCTCCTCTGGTTCTTCTGTCATTCAATTGGAGAATATCGTTTGCCCCAGACACTTCCACGATGTGATGGTGTATTTTGAACAGCATAATGAGACGAGCTATGTAGCGACGGTGTTCGAGTGGCTGCCAGTTCAAGTCCTGGACCATCTTGGTGACGCAACCAGGCGTGCGGTTGGTATAGTCAGAGTGGACAAATCGTGCTGCTTTGCGTTGCACCTGCTCAATGTTATGCTTAAGTGGCGGTGGCTTTGGATCCCATACTGGGGCTGCATACTCGAGAGTCGGTCTGACCATAGTAGTGTAGGCAGTGCTCTTCACTTGCTTTGTGCACTCTCCAAGGTTGCGGCGAATAAATCCTAGGGTCTTGTTAGCTTTGGATGTAACAGTGTCAACATGTTTATCCCAACTGAGGTCGTCGCTCAGGGTAACTCCTAGGTATTTACTGCTGTCTGTGGTTGTGAGGACTTGGCCATGTAGGTGGTAGGTGGTGTTGATTGCCGGCTTTTTGTTGTTTTTTGCTCTGATTCTCATGACAGTGCACTTTTCGGGGTGGAAGGACATTTGCCAGTCTCTTTCCCAGGTCTCTAGGGCAGTTAAATCCATTTGGAGCTGGTCGGCATCTCTATTCAAGCTGATTCTCCGGTAAAGTAGACTATCATCAGCGAACAGTTTTGTGGATGAGGAGGTGATACAGTCTGGAAGGTCGTTAATATATGTAAGGAAAAGTAATGGCCCCAGGACAGTACCTTGAGGAACTCCAGAAAGGACATCTTTCTCTTTTGACATTACTCCTTCCAATAGTACCCTCTGTTTCCTGTTACTGAGGAATGACTGAATCCAGCGTGCTGTGTTTCCTCTAACACCATAGTACTGAAGCTTGTGTAGGAGTCGCTGGTGGGGCACTAAATCTAGAGTTGTCTAGAGGGTTAAATCTAGAGTTGTCTATTTTGAAAGTTGTCATCAAAGTAATTGTAGATAGTGATTAGATTTGAGTACAATGTTATGGCACGCGAAAAGGGTCTAAAGTCAATATAGCGCTAGACCTATAATTAAAATAGGGGCGACCGCTAAAAATAGCGGTCTACCCTTATATATTTAGCGGTCTACCGATAAAAATATCGGTCTACCCATAAAATAAGGGTAGACCGCTATTTCAATTAACGGTCTTAGCGATAAAATTATCGGTAGACCGCTATTTTTTTCGATAGCCAATCACAGAGCTCTTACTATACGGTCGTTGATATTCCTGGTGTGTTGAGGATGTAACGAGCCATTTGATTGGCTAATGAGATTTCGAGCCGAAGGGTCAAAAATATTTATCGGTCTACCGGTAATTTATCGCTAGACCATTAATTGAAATAGCGGTCTACCCTTATTTTATGGGTAGACCGATATTTTTATCGGTAGACCGCTAAAAATATAAGGGTAGACCGCTATTTTTAGCGGTTTACCCCTATTTTAATTATAGGTCTAGCGCTATATTGACTTTAGACCCTATTCGCGCGCCATACAATTTGCCTCTTTTAACTGCCTTGGTAATATCACGCAGCTGGATCACCTAACCGTATATTAGTAATATTTTTCTCAACAGTACAGCCAAACTATTAAATCAGAGCCTCCAGCTTCTCTCTCTCACTTAAATGATTCACATCAATTACTGGCCGAGCCGGGGTTCGAACTCACTGCCTATGGATTGAAAGACTCCGCCGTCACAGACTGAGCTATCTGGGATTGGCACTTCTATTGTAGAACTTACATCGCTAAATTATTTCTTACAAATAATTAATTCAAAAACGCAGTTTTCATGTATTGTTAATTAGCGGTGTTGACCCCGGTCAGAGGCTTTGCCTTTTTTCATATTATTTTAAAATTAAAACAAGGCTACCAATCAAGGTTATCGGCCTTATTCCCAAACGTTTCTAAATTAATTTTCTTAAGCAAATTTACATAACAAGCCATCTGATTGGACGAGATGTACACCTCGACCAATAGAATGGGTTGTTGATACTCTCTACTAGAGTATACCGCTCATATATTGATGGATCTTGATTGTTTCGTAGTAAAATCACTTGTGGTGAACTCGGCCAAAGCGAGAGACGTTCTTTTCACGATCAATGTATTCCGTCAGTGTTGTTATAAAATCTCGTAACTACGGCTTCGATAAAGCCGTAGTTACGAGATTTAAAAACAACACCGACGGTTTGTCAATAAATAACGGTAAAACTAGTCTATTTTTAGACCAAATTCATTGCCATTAGAAAAACTGATCTTTAAAGTGACATTTCACATTTATTTCATTCTTTAAAAGTATGTCTTGATGCAAAGATGGTTTATTCTAATGCGTAGAAATGCTATCTGTTTTTTTTTTTTTTTCCGAAGTTGTTATCTATAAGCGAAAAATACGCCTTCAAAGTTGAGACAGAAATGACAAATTCTATATAAATCTGAACTGTTGTCCACAACAATTTGTTTAATCTTAGCACAAAATATATATTTCTCGTAAACGGTTCAATATTTTGGCTTGACATTTTCAGAATTATCATAAGAAAACATGCTCTTTCAGATAGAATAAAAGTAAAATTTATGTAAAAATAATCGTGAAATGTCACTTTAAACTCACATTTAAGCGCAAAATATCTATACCTTGTTACAGCAAAAAAGTCCCTCGCTTTGGCCGAATTCACCACCAGTGAAAATGCAGTAGACAATTAGCGATGGAGACAGAATTATGTTGTTGTGTAATTTATGCGCTTTTTAAGCTTAAGCACCCCATTAGATCGAGAAATCTTTGATTTTATGACCATAAGAAATTCCTTCTAAAACAATGTTGAGAAATTCCGCATTGTTTCGCTCTCTGTCCAGAAGATGAGAGTTTAATTAATTCGTATACAAATGATATTTACCAATGTCTATTTAGAAATATAAAATGCCATTGTTTATCATTTCGTCGGAGTTACTGCAAAATCAAGTAATTGAGCTTGTTTAAAGCTGGAGTTACGAGGTTTTGCATACACAACGAGGATTTCAGGAAAATAAAGCATACGTGGGTCATCCAATAAATAGTGAGACTGTTCCTATAGCAGAAATACCTTGACTTATATGCTTTCAAAGTCCCTATATTCCTTTAATATAAGATCTTCCCTTTTTAATGACAGAATTCAATCAGTGGGAAAGTCTTCCAATTTCGGTTGCTAGGCAACCAGAGTTAATGTGCCACATTAGACTGGCCACATCTACTTCTAATGCATTTAAATTCTGAAAACGCACCCGTCGGAATGATTCTTTTCACTTAGAACAATGATCAAAGTATAGGGAAGTTACGTGCAGAAAATTTTGAGGTTGTACTAAAATGTTCCTTTCATGGAACGTCAGATGTGACGTCACCCTACCTGCCTTTTGATGTCATGCAGAACTAAAGTTGTACGTTCGTGCAGTTTTGGTCGCTTTTGGTAAAAGACAGATCTCAAGATACCCATTAAAACATACAATAATACTCTGCATTGTTTGCTTTTCCAGATAGGAGTAATTTTCAGATGATATACGCTGATTCACATAGACAAAAACGTCATTTTTGGATAATTTTCTTCACTTTTCGCTTCTGTTAATAGACCAGACCTGGGTTGGTTCTGCCCACTTATCCTTTCGTCCTTAAACTTTGGAATTCACCAAAAAATTGCTGTACATGATAAAGTGTTGTCCAAAATGATTTTTGGTTAGATTTGAAATATTTCCGTCCTAGTATTGCCCTAAAATAACGCAATTTATATAGACTCTACATGTATATTTTTATCTACCGTCAAGACGCATGAAACGCGTCCACGTTACAATAGTTTGGGTCACAGGAAGTGACATCATACACGTGACGTAAAAACATAACAATATTTGGTGCAATTTTTCCATAGCTAATATGTTGGGCCATGTAAGTGCCAAGTTTCATTAAATTCTGTTGGACAGTTTTTGAGATATGACAACAGTCTCACTTATTATTGGATGACCCTCGTACTCACCGCAATCAGTATAGACCCAGGCTGCACAAAGCGTTGCCAATACCAAGCATAGTCCTAGAACATGTTGAACTGCCATTTTGTAAGTTAATAATGCTATGTATCTTTTACAATTACCCTTTCCTAATTAAGACATGGTTTGCACGTCTCTCATGGAAAAGGCATGAGAAAACATTGAGGCTATAGAGGGCAATGATGATAACTAGCGTTTTCTTCTTTTCGCTCAACATTTTCTACGCTTTGTTACAAACAAATTCTACCTCTGTTTGCGTCATTCTTATCGTCTGAAGAAGCATTCAAAACGGACCGGTCCAAATTGTATCGCTTTTGGAAAGAGTTAAAGAAGCAGTTAAGAAGAAGTTTTGGTTAAAAAACCACGAAAATTAGGTTGGTTGTCGTACATGTAACACTTCAGACAAGAAACTCTTTAATAACCCTTTCCCGAACTGCGAAATTTTAAACACTTCCAATTTGAAAGGAATTATAGAAAATAAAAAGGGCTAATGTTAAAAGTAGAACATCATATATATCACAGCACAGAAAGTATATAAACGTTCACCATATCAAATTATTGGGGGAAAAGGTAACAAAACGAAATCTGTTTTCCTGCCGTACCGTTGCCATTCTGGCCCGGCCCCAAAGGAAATTTTTATTTGCACATAACAAAACTAATACCATACTGACTGGGAAAAATAGTTCGCAAGTTGTGATTAATTATTTTACATTTTCCATTTAAACATAAAAGGAAATGGCTAACATTTACTAATTTACTTTATATGTCGATCTCTGTGAAAAAAACCAAATTAGAGACTTTAAACCATTCCTGCATAAAGTAGTTGTTTACGCCTGTAAAACAAGCTACGGCCGAACTAGTATTTATGTGAAGTGGGTTCAAAAATACACACAGCAGGGTTCTATTTCGTAGAATTTTTGACAACATTTCTATTATATAGGAAAATTACATAATCAATCTACAAAAGGGGGAGGGGGAATGTTCGTTTCAATCCCCAGAACCCCTTTCGGATCCACCACTGACAAGGAAGAATCTTTGGAAAACATTTGTGATCCATCACGCTAAAAGGGACCTTATAGGTAGTGTAAAAATATCGATCCTAGTCAGGCTGCGCATTCCGCGCAGCCAGACTAGGGCCGACACTTTTCACTTTTATGTAATTCTCTAAATGTGGAATGTTTCCCTATCTTAGTATAATTATGTTCATTTCTCGCATACATTATCTTGTTGACCTGTGGTGAGTCTGACAAGTTTGTCAAAATTTGTACTTTTGGAGTTCGGATAAGGTCCCTTTTAGCGTGACGGGTCACGTTGTTCAAAATGCAAAATTAATGTCATCTGCAACATCTCTCAATTAAGACACGTCTAAAATTTTGCTCTCTGTAAATGGCTTAATATTTTATGGTATTGTTTATTCTCATAAACGAAAAAGATTGGCTCTTCAAACAATAATAAATAAAGAAAGATAAATGACAAGCTTGTTCAGAGCTATATTATCTTTACCCAATGTGTACCCTACTCTATAGTCCCCGAGGGCGGATCCAGGATTTTTTTGCCAGGGGGGTCCAAGCCAAAGATTTTTTACCAGGGGGGCGGGGGGGTTCCAAGCCCAAATTATGGCTTAAAATGTAGTAAATATGTAACGTTATACTACATGTAAATTGATATAGTCAAAATTAAATTTTCCACCAATGTCAGGGGGGTCCGGACCCCCCCCCCCCCCGACCTCCCCTCTAGATCTGACCATGGTCCCTGACTAACATGTCAAAACCAGTTTGTTTTTAAAATATGTAACGGTTAAACTTGCATGTGAAAGATGAAACAACCAACGTTCAGTGTGAAAAAGGATGAAATTATATAAATTTTGATGAATTTTTATCTCAATTTTGGAGAATTAGAACGCATTTGATATCCTTTTGTTTAGAAAAGATGTTCAATAATACAATGATATAATATGAAATTAAAATAAGTTATCTCCCTTTAAACAGTATTTGGTGCCCCAACCGCTGAAATGATAGTAACCTTTTCCTCCAATCATAAGCAATGTTGGATTTTAATGACCGGTGCCTGCAGGTTGAAGGATATAAAAACATACGGAAATGTGGAACCCTTTCTCAAACAAAGCCTCGTATTGACGTCCCTAAAACAGAAAGCTAATAAAACATCGACGCAAAAGAAGAATGTGCTGGAAACCAGTACTTTCTCCTTTCTGTATCAATGTTCGCTCAGCTTAACACAGATATTTTTGTTATAAACGATTATTCGTAGTCTGCAGCTGCTTTCGGTTGGAAACTGTCTATTTTTTTTTTTTCTTTTTTTTTCTTTTTATTTCTTTTTTTTTCTTTTCTTTTTTTTTTCTTTTTTTTAGGAATGGTTGTAAAGCGTTACACATTTTAACATATATAGATCATGAAATTCGTTCAAGTGTCCGTTGTTTTAAAACTCACGTGTTTTGAAGGCATGGCGCAGAGAAGAATTCCACGTCAACATCACGTTCACACCACATCTAGAATAATGTTCGACTAACCAACTTCGGACGTAATGCGGACGTGGAATTGTGTATATTGACAGGTTTTAAAAAATGTGACCAAAGTGTGACATTTAAATGTTAAGAATAACAGCTAATTTTACAGAATATCACCCAGATTTCTTAATTAGGGTGGATAAAACTATTCTAAATGGTTAAGCAGTGCCCAAATTATATTTTAAATTCATGCTCACTACTTTTAAAATTGTGTGCAAAATCTTGCAAAATGACAACAAAAAGCGTTTCACTCCTGACAGCATGTATATATTGCACAATATGAGAAATTGTTACCAACGAATCACTAAATAGTAGAGTGCAGAATGCCCACAAGGTTGATGGTTTCCTAAAAAAAATTGAGTGGTAGATTTCTGGCTGAATAGACAAAAATGAGAACACATTTTGAAAAATAAAAGTGTTTCACTCCTGACATCAAATTCAGAGGGGTGTTGTATAAAACCGGCTCCACATCCTAAATAAGTGAAGATAAGATGAAAATGTAATTTTAAGATGATGATGCACATGTTGTTTTATGAATTACAAGCGCTTATTGTAGTATATCCTGTCACTGTCTTTTATTTACCATAGCTTAGACACTTGGTACAAGTGATAAGTGTCACACAAAAAACGTTTCACTCCTGACATTTTTGACATGTTTTAATGACATATCTTTTTTATTGGTGAAGCGATTTTTTAAAACTTGGTACCCAGTATTTAGATACAATAACACATCTTTTTAGCTTTGATTGGGTTGAATATTAGTCCGTGGGCTGGCTACACCCTAGGCCCCCCTACCGGGATTTTATGACACCTATATCATTGTAAAGCTTGATGAATTCCCTTTCAAATGCAACTTGTTGTTTGATATATAAGTGCTGGATAAGCATATGCGGAACGATTGATTATCTCCCCTTGAATTACAAAAATACTTGTTTATAACTCACCTTATACACATTCATGGGATCCAAAATAACCCAAATTTAAGCGCAAATGACCAAAATGCTTATAGATTTTATCAATTCATATTGTTAAATAGTAAAAGATAATTTCACACCAAAATTAGCACGAATTATGGCCCTTGAATATGTAAAACAAGAGAAAAATAGTATAGATATGCCTTTGTTTATATCTACTTTGCATTTGGAAATCATTTCCACGGCGAATAATTGCTAGAATTTGTTTTAAAGTGTTTATTAGATGCCTTGTAATAAAAGTCAAAGTGTTGACTATCGACATATTAGGATATATTCGACATTTCAAATGATTTTGCAAGATGGCCGCCGCAAAATAACCACTTGACTAAATATCGAAATATCACTGCCCTATAATTTGTAATCATGTTCTGTATGTAAATGAGATCATTTCTTAGGAAAATTGAGTACATTAAATCTTAAAGTGTTGCAATGCTTAGAATAGGCTTTTTTGTCATTTTTTTTAATTTTCAAAATGGCCGCCAAAATATCAAATATGCAAAAATGATGTAAATGTTTTTCATTTCTGCAAATCCTCTGCACTTAATATTGTATTTTCAAATGTATTTCAACTTCTTATTAAAACTACATGATTCAACAAGTAAATAAATGACATAACCTTGAAAATATATATTTCCAAAACGGGCCTAATTACCGTATAAATGGTAATAAATCCCCAATCCCATAAATTAAGTACTGAAGAAAATCCAAATTGATTATTTTCTAGGAGAGATAAGCCTTTCCCTCTTTGACAGAAACCATGTACCCGATTCTTTGATAATGAGTCCACACTGGAGTACATCATTGGTATCTTTTTGCATGAAGGTTTTAAGTCTTACATGGACAAGGGACGCTTTGGATAATAGGTGTTATAGAGGGTATAAAGACATTAAGGCTTATTTTGGTCATAAAGCGTTTAAGCTCTTTTTTGTGGGGTGTTTAATACAAAACACCAATATCAACACTTTTGCCACGCTAAAAATGGCTTCTTCACTGTTAATTTACATGACATATAATACAATACAATAACATGTATTTTATGTAATCTGCCTAAATGCTCAAATACGAGCATGGATCAATGAATAACTGACCTAACTTTTTTATGTTTAGATCGACATCTTTTCTCTTGAAATACTTTCCACCCAGGCATATGCGCTTTGACCAAACGATATGACCATAGCAGTTGAAAAAGAAGTTGAACTCAAATTAATCAACGTTAAAGGTGGTCAAGTGACATCAGTCCAGAAGTAAAGAAGTCCGAGAACTTTCCAAAGAACCACACCTAAACTGCATCAATAACTTCTTTCATGAGACTTAAAATTGTAACCATTCGTGTCCTTTTAAGGAAAGAAGTCGATAGCAGCAAGGTCATGTGGATAGGAAGGGTGTGATCTAAATTGATACCCATTTTTCTCGACAGCATCCATTGTACTTTGGCAATTGTGTACTAATGTAATTTTCAGTTGCAAGCAGGGGTCACATTTGGAGCCTTTGCCGCTACGTTTCTCACGTATGGTCTGCTTCAGATTGTCTAGCAACTTGGCATAGTATGCTTCGTTAATTGTACCTTTCTTGGGTAATATGTCCAACAAAATATTTTATTGCAACCCCCAATTGTCCCAAAACATTGAATACTGAATCTTGTCTGTAAAACATTGAAAAAATTTATTGGCCCGTGGGATTCCATACCAACGTACCTAGGACTCTGGGGCCTGTTTCATCAAAAAAATTAAGTCGTATTTTTTGACTTACCAATGTCTTAAAACTCGCTTAAAACAACAATCGCATAACCCAGCTTTTGATAGAATGGCGATACACTTTTCTTACCCTAAACTTGTCGCAAGTCGTCGGTAAGTCAAAAAAAAAAACGACTTAAATGTTTTGATGAAACAGGCCCCTGGACCTTTTTTTCGTTCATGAGGATGCAACATGTACTCTTTGGAATTTTAGACCCAACAGTCTGTAAGTTTGTGCATCCTTTTGCGACCAAGCAATATCTTGAAAAAGATAATGCATGGACAATTTCTTACTTGAATTCGCTCAGCAAGTATATCAGATCTGTGAATTTATGACACATACCATCGACAGTGGTTGCAACTTTGCCTTCAGACCGAGCATCATCTTCTTAAGTTTCTCTGTCGCGTTATAATCCCCGCTCCCCCCCCAACCACTATATTTTACTTGATAATAAGATGGTACAGAAGACCAGTAAACTCATCATGCATGTTTTACCCTCAGTCCTTTTTCAATACAAGTGTCGAACCATAGCAGGCTCTCCCTTTTTTGTGAAAAGGCTTTCTAATAACCGTATATTTAGACAAGTTTGTGCACATATAATGACATATATAAATCGCGGATTCCTTGGTTAATTGGAAATTGCTTATATGTGTTATTCATAGCTAGCCCTTATGTTTTATGGATTTTACCTCATCCTGAGGTTAGCTTGTTGTCTTCCACAAAAGTCAGAATTCCAAAAACTAATTTGTGGTGGAGATGTTTGAAATGAATTAAGAAATGCACGAGCATATCTAAAAACTGATAACAAAACGAAGGATTTCAAATCTTCGGCAAGAGACATATTACAACACTAAAAGTTGGAATATGATGTGTTTCCCTTTCATCATAATTAACAGAAATTGTGTTTGCTATTTAAACTAAATCTTTCAAAACAACATTTTGTTACACGAATATGAGGATTCCTCACAAATCAAGTGTCTTCGAAGTACTGGTATCCAACCAATAAGGTACATATGTACAATTTATAACTGTTTATATTATCACATATAAATATTCTGAATTATAAAGGTGTAAAACGATGTCACTCGAATGCAATTTGATAAAGAAATGAATAATTCAGTTGCTATTATAGGCAATTTTAAAACATCAATTAATGCACATGACAGTGCAAATATGAAATTGACCAGTTTCAACAATCGCTTATTAGAATATATTTGGTAAACTGTGTTCCTGTAACATAGCATTCCAATCAATAGAAGTGGTTTGGAAGATTTCTCTACTGCACAGCATGTCTCCAATGGTATTGTAAAGTTTAAACTTGGAGCAAAATGTAAAAAAGCATGCATTACAAGGCAAAAATGGTATAAATCAAAGGTGACCATACATCTACTCCAATGGGAATTCATTATTAAAACGCTTTTTAGTACTTAACTTTTACAAAATAAAGTTTCTTGTGTAAAAGAAAACTGTATTTCACATAGAAAAAAAAAATCAAAGAAAGCAAGTTAAAGTTTTCAGCATGTCATTTGCGCTAAATGGAATTTTATTGCCATTTATACGGTAATTTTTCAGAGCAAATATTGTTAAGATTCTCCCTTTTAATGGATAAATCATGAAATTTTAGTTTTCAAACACAACCCGTAAACAATTTAGGGAAAAAGATGCAAAAATGAAAGTCATTAACATTATTAGAGAATATTTGAGAATTTATTTGCCATTTAGAGAAAAGTATGCAAATAATTGTGAATGCGAATAAGCCCGTATTTGCTTGTTCTGTGTAGCTGATGAATGGTTTATGAACTTATTATTGATCTATTAGTCTTCTTATTCATTTGAAACATTAAGCATTATAGAAACGTATCGCCTCAGCATATTTATTCCATAGAAAAGCCTTGTTTTAGCTAATTAAACACATATTTCTACTTTCTCATTAATATTCATGAATATGCAAATTAGCTAAATAAAAATGATTTCAAGAAAAATGTCTATTTAAAATTTTAAAAGTAGTCTCATGTTTTATTACAAAAATAAGTATATATCTTAAATAAGTATTTTAAAATATTTTATTGCAATTAATTGATACAAGAACCAAATGTAGGAAAATAAGCAGTTGCCATGGTAACAGGCCTACCATTTTCTTATCCAGCACTTTTAAATCAAACAAGAACCTGAATTCATTAATATGTTTCCTGCGCTTCAAGAAAATATAGGTCTTAAAAAATCCCACATGGTGGGAAGGGTTTCTATTCACTAGTAAACTAGTAAAGTCGTCTTTTTGCAAATAAAACCCATATTTTCCACAATCTCATTAATATTCATGAAAATGCAAATTAGCAAAATTTCTGAAAAATCTTTTGGTTGTGAGAGAAATGTAATGACAACATTTTAAAACTAGCCTCAATGTTTTCTGACCAAAATAAGTAATTTTATTGCAATTAATTGATCCAAGCGCCGGAACGAATGAAAATGTGTGGTTACCATGGTAACAAGCCAACTACTTGCTTATCCAGCATTTTTAAATCAAATAACAAAGTGAATGTATTGAAATACATCATAAGCTTCAAGAAAATATAGATCTTCAAAAATCCTACCTGGTAGGGAGGTTTAAATTCACTAGTAAAGTCTTGTTTTTAGCAAATTAAACACATTTTCTTACTTTCTCATTAATATTCATAAATATGCAAATTAGCAAATTTTCTAAAAATCATCTATATTGTGAGAGAAATATCTTGGTAATAATTTAAAACTATTTTGAAAGATTTATGACGAAAATAAGTAATTTTATTGCAATTAATTGATCCAAGCGCTAGATTGTAGAAAAATGGACGGTTGCCATGGTAACGAGCCCGCCATTTGCTTATCCAGCACTTTTAAATTGAACAACAACCTGAATTCATTACTATACATCATAAGCTTCAAGAAAATATAGGTCTTCGAAAATCCCACTAGGGGGGGGAGGGTTTCGGTTATGGGCCCATGGACTATATGTTTCTATGTAAAGCCGAGGCGTGTAAAAAATGAATGGTCACATTTTTTTTAAAATTGTCCATCTGAGCAAATTAAAACCGCTTGACTTGTCGATAATTATGTTAAAGGCACGTATTTAATAGTTATTTACTACATTTATATATTAGCGATTTAAATCAGTAAACTGGGACCAGGCTCGTCAAAGCATTTACATTCGCACATGTTGTAAATAGGAAAACCGACTTTATATGTTGTCATTTTCCTCTTCTCTCTCTTTTTTACCACCTATATTTTGCTATGGTTCGAGTTCAACCCGTTGGTTTGTTGAGAAAGCTTTTCAAACAACATCAGATTTTTACGTCCTTAATTAATAATTACTTTGGGTAACAATAAGGCAAAATAGATGATAATTTCTTCTCATTTTTATACGCCCGAAGGGTCGTATTATGTTATGGGAACTTATGGCCCCGCTCGTCCGTCTGTCCGTCCGTCCGTCCGTCTGTCTGTCCGTCCGTCCGTCCGTCCGTCCGTCCGTCTGTCTGTCTGTCTGTCTGTCTGTCCGTTAGCAATTTCTTGTGTGCGCAACTCCTCCTACAGTTTTGACAGGAATTTGATCAAACTTGCCACAATAAATCTCCATGGTGTCTAGTTGTGCACCTCGCTTACGGAATTCAGATAACTCTTTTCGTTCTTGAATCTGCCCTTGAATTAAAAAAAATGCCCATTTTTTGTGTGCGCAACTCCTTCTACAGTTTTGATCAGAATTTAATCAAACTTGCCACAATGACTCCATGGTGTCTAGTTGTGCACACCGCTTACGGAATTCAGATTACTCTTTCTTTTCGTTCTTGAATTATCTGCCCTTGAATTTAAGGAAAAATGCCCATTTTCTCAAAAATGCCTATTTTCTCCTGTGCGCTACTTCTACAGTTTCAACCATAATTTAATCAAACTAGCCACAATGAATCTCTATGGTGTTTTGTTGAGCAAACAAAATTTTGATAACTTATCATGTTTAAATTATCTGCCCTTGAATTGAAAAAATGGCCAATTTTTACTGACAAGCCCCTCTCGGGCGTATATGCGCTGCTCTGTGAAGCTCTTGTTCCTTAGTAGTTTCTGTGTTACACGTATATTGTACACGAATTCTATTTCTGTAAATACCCCTTTGTTGGCTCAGAAGCTAACAAATTGGAACAGTATTATTCTGCCGTTTGTAAAACGGTTAACCCATAGCCACACAGTGGCGCATTTAGACGCAGGATCATGAAGGAAAATACAAAGGAAAACATTGTGGGAAATGAAGAAATTGCTTGTGATAAGCAATTTCTTCATTCGCCACAATGTTTTCTACCAGGAATCACCAAGAGATGGAAATATCTATTCATTTGAAATTGTTGTCTGCAACGTCTTTGAATTTGAGCAAGTCCGAAAAATTGCTGTCTGGTAATTGGGTTAAACACGTGCTAATGTCACTAGCTTATGTCATCTACGCTTCTTCTTTAATATATTTTAGATAATAAACATTTGAACAAGGCAGGGATAAGTTTTGTCACATTTTGTAGACAGATTTGAAGGACTTTGTAGAGAAATTTGAAGAAAAAATGGAACTCATGAATGTGATCGAAGTAGCAGTTCTATGTCTTGCAGTAGCTACCCTCGGAGCGGCACTGAATCTTAAGTTTGGGAATTGCGGTAAGATTTATAATTTCTTCCTATCTATAGTCAAATCACGATATCAGTGTACGTTTTTTTAATTTGTCAATGTAAACAACAGACACGCGTTCTTAATTTTCGATTTTCGATATAAATGTACATGTGATGAGATACTTGTACGCAAGATTCAAACCAACAATTGTAAAATTACATTATTTTTTTCCTATAATGTGTTTTGAACAAAATTAGTGCTGTAATACAGTACTGTGACAGGACTAAATATCTGCCTTTTTTATTATTAGTAAGTTTAATCATGATCCATGCTGCTAAATGTTTTTATGCAGGCCGATCATTTTCCTTCACTGAAGTACTCGTGCTGAATGTGCAGACCAATGAGAAGCCATGCTCTACCTCACATACCGGAGATCGAACTTGGAATCTCTTGATCATTAAATAGCCGGTCTAGACCTACATTTTAACCATAGACATAACGTTCTATACTGTTTTTCGAAAATGAATTTGTCATCAGGTAGAAACATATCGTCGGTCACATTCGAAAATGTCGTAACTACAGCTTCAATAAGCT
Source organism: Fragum sueziense (assembly GCA_963680895.1). NCBI lineage: Eukaryota > Metazoa > Mollusca > Bivalvia > Cardiida > Cardiidae > Fragum > Fragum sueziense. Next base: position 77,901,498 of record OY804593.1, on the reverse strand, counting down.
GTAGTTACGACATTTTTTAACGTGGCCGACGACATAGTTTTAGAAAATCATACTATAGACAAATTTCGACCTTAGTCGGTATGTGCAGCCCGCTTATTCGTTCTATATTATTGTAAAACTTTTAAACAGCATTTTTACCCTTTTCCAAGCTCCAAATAATCGTCATTGTCTCATTTTACCTCAATATTGCTTTGTGTTGTATTGAAAACAAATCATTTTTCTCATCAACACGAGCTTTTGAAATTAGATCATCAAAATTCTTACGGTTTGGGATAGGATATACCATTGCCACATGTAATGAATTTTTGACTCCCTTCACAATAATGACTTCAGGAAACATAGTGGAAAAAGATTTATGACAAGCAATTTCTTCTTTCTCACAATGTTTTCAACCAAGACAGACCAAAAAATAAATTTTCATTCAGCTGATATTATCATCTGCAACATCTTTGACTTTGGATCCTTCTATATTTTGTCGCTTGGTTAAGGGTTAAAAATCAACGACACATTTCAGGTGCGGGAAGATCGAAAGTAGAGTCTATCGATGTAGAACCATGCGAGTCTGATCCCTGTCCGCTACATCATGGTACTAACTATACGACGAAAATAACATTCACTGCTAGTAGGTCGTTGTTTTTTTAGATTAGTTTTAAATCTCTTCGAAAATTATAGTGAAGTCCATCTTGAAAGCTGCTGCAGACCAAAAAATAGATGTAACTAAGGGTTAAAATGTGAATAATTTAAGTCTTAAAACATTGAGACAAAAGGAGAAAATGCTGATCATCAGCATTTTCTTCTTTTGTCCCAATTTTTAGAAATCAATTCTATATTCAATTATATCGCTTTTGACCCTTGTGAGTCTGATCCCTGTCCGCTACATCATGGTACTAACTATACGACGAAAATAGCATTCACTGCTAGTAGGTTGTTTTGATAGTTTAAATCTTTCTGAAGTTAATTCTATAATCCATTCTATCGATGTTGAACCATGGGAGTCTGATCCGTGTCCGCTACATCATTGTACCAACTATACGACGAAAATAACATTCATTGCTAGTAGGTCGTTTTGATATTTTAAATGTTTCTGAAGACAATTCTATAGTCAATTCTATCGATGTTGAACCATGTCAGTCTGATCCGCGTCTGCTTCATCATGGTACCACCTATACGACGAAAATAACCTTCACTGCAAGTAGGTCGTTTTAGATTAAAATCTTTTCCCAAAATAACGAAATTTTATCGTGTTTTCTATTCAAAAGCTGCTGCAGACCGCACAATGGATGTTGAATTTGTGAAAAGTATAGGTCTGAAAACATTGAGGACAAAAGGAGAAAATGCTGATTATCAGCATTTTCTTCTTTTGTCCCAATGTTTTTCAAGCAAATTCTATAGTCAATTCTCTCGATGTTTGGTCATATGAGTCTAATCCGTGTCGGCTACATCATGGGTACACCTTATACGACGAGAATAACATTCACTGCCAGTAGGTCGTCTTAGTTTTACAATTTCCAGAAATTATAGTGTAGTCGATATAAGACTTGAGAGCAATATAACAAGGAAACTATTGAAGTAAAAGAAAACTATGGAAACGCATATGGTACACCCTGATAAAATGATAAAGTCGACTTCAGGTAAGTCGACTTGTCATGATAACAAAAGAAAATTAACTCTACCGGTTGTCTACGTAAACTAATCGATCCGACATAAGTTAGTGCATCATTATCTAAAACTAGAAGACCTGAAGGTCTTGAATCGCTCCACAGGCCTGAGATTCTTTTAATATTTAATCCAAGTTTTGATTAGATAGTGAAAACAAAGTCTCAATTAGCATTCTTTTCAAATTGAAAGGCATATAACTGAGGATTTAACTTCCTATCAAGCTAAGAATCACACTAATGCAAGATCTTAACTTTGTCTACATCATGTTTAAGATTTTAAGTGCTTGTTCAATATTTGTAGATATACAGATAGTAAAAACAAAGTCGAAAATAGCAATTTTGTCAAATTCTAGGGCACATAAAACAGGATTTAAGATTCAGATGATGCTGAAAATAATATCCATGCAAGATCTTTTGGCAGGTAAGATTATGTGAAAGTTTAATATCGATTGGGAGATCTATATTTATGGCTGTTCGAGTAAAAATAAGGTCAAAAATGGTAATTTTGTCAATTCCAAGGGGACATAACTCATGATGTAAAAATCAGATTAAGCTGAAAATTACACTCTGGCAAGAACTTATGTTCACAAATATTGCGTCAATGTCCTGTCTTGATAGGTCAGTATTTGTAGTTGCTAGAGTGAAAACAAAGTCAAAATAAAGCCGAAAATGACAATTTTGTCAATTTCAAGGGCACATAACTCATGATATAAAGTTAAGATCAAGCTGAAAATTATACCAAGGCAAGATCTTATTGTCATCAACATTCTATTAAATTTTTGTCTTGATTGGTAAATATTTGTAATTGCTAGAGTGAAACAAAGTAAAAATTGAGCCGAAAATGACAATTTTGTCAATTTCAAGGGCACATAACTCATGATATTGAAAATTGCACCCAGTCAAGATCTTATTGTCACCAACATTTTGACCAACTTTTGTCCTGATTGGTCGATATTTGAAAGTGCTAGAGTGAAAACAAAGTCAAAACAGCCATTTTTTTATTCAAGGGCAGATAACTCCAGACTTTCTAGTTCAATCAACATTAATTGAAGGAATCTGATAGAGGACTACCAAAGGATCATTCCTGTGAAGTTTGGTTGAAATCCATCCAGTAGTTTCTGAGGAGAAGATTTTTAAAGAAAAAGTTGACGACCGGACGCACGGACGCACGGACGGACGGACGCACGCACGACGGACACAGCGCCATGACAATAGCCCGCTGGCCTGAAGGCCAGTGGAGCTAACAAAAAATGACAAGGCAGTTAAATCCGACATCTCGACCTATAGCAAGTCATAAAGCCATAAACAACGAGCATAGTCAACATAGCAGTTTTTACAAAATACGTTATCATGTAGTTATGTCGTTTTATTTTAAGACGACAAGTCGAGTTCTGTTATTGAGTAATGATCAGATTCAGACAACAAATCGTGTTCTGTTAATACGTCATGATCAAATTATCATATTATTCTTTAAATTTTATGACAACTTGGTGTGATCACGTCGTCCTATAAGCACACATCTTCGCATCCAATGACATCATCAGGGTGTACCATATACGTTTCCATAGAAAACAATGTTGATAATTAGCTCTTTTTCTTTTACGTAAATGCTTTCTCATATACATGTAACTATTTTCTATTTGAGACGCCAAAATCAAGTCATGTTTGGGAAATGGTAGATATATGTTAAGATCAATTGATCTTTCAAAAAATGTCATTTAATAAAAGGTGTCTTCATTTCCCTCAGAGAATTATACATGTCGAGAAAACGAGATCAATATGATTAAGTGCCAAGAACTGACCTGGTAAAAACCCATTACCCAACAGAAATTTTTTAGACTTGTCAAAATTCAAAGATGTTGCAAGTAAATGAAATCTAAATTTCGTTGGTCTTTTGGGGAAGAAAGCATTGTGAGAAATGAAGAAACTGCTTGTCACAATTTATCTTTTGAGGAGTCAAAAAGAGTCAATGAGTGGGAATCGGCAACAGCATTGAGACAGTCATGTTTCAAGATCAGTCTGTGCCTAAACAGAGTCTGAATGTGGTTCAAGTTTCTCTATTACTTCAGATGCAGGTCACAAAGAAACTAAAAGTGAATAATAAGGTAGCTGATCAGACTGTATATGCAGGTTAGTCTGGAACCATGTTGGGCTCAAAGTAACATCTGACAGAACCGGTAGAGGATCATCTTCAATGATCATTTCTTCTGACCAATCAAATGGACGCTTTAAAGATTCTGAAAGCGATTAATACCGTTAACAAGTCCATGAGGACATCATAATTGAGCCGGGATCTGGAAAAACGTCCCTTATAGCATTTTTAAAAATTGAGTTTCACGATAAGCCTGTTGTCAAATACAGTCAAATATACATTTATGTTGCTCTCTTCAAGTTACCACAGGTCATGAAGAAGCTATTAGAGAACAACATGGATCCTGATCAGACTGTGCGTATGCACAGGCTGATCTGGACCTATGTTGGACTCAAATGCCATAAGGGACGTTTTTCCAGATCCTGGCTCTATATATTTCAGTAAATAGCCATGTGTTTGCATGTCTTTGTCATTGAAAATCATATATAACAAGATATTTAATTGATAAGATTAAAAGGAAGATTTTGTTGTTTTTTTTTCTGTGGAAACTAAAGATTACCCTAACCGGTGCCTGTCAAAGTAGCTACAATAGTCCCAGCCGAAATTGACAGTGACGTAGGCTTATGTTTACTACTTGACAACCAATCAACGCTGTTCGTATTTGTAACGGTGCAAATCAAACGAATTGATTGGTTTTGCAGCAGTAAACATCAGCCTACGTCACTGTCAATTTCGACTGGTACAATAGTAATACGTTGGTTTATGTCTAATGTTGTACTTTTTTGTACCTTAGATATTTAATAAAGGATTATGTTATGTTATGTTATGTAGATATTACTGTAAATTGACACCAACTTAAATCAGATTGCGAAATCACATATATGAGCAATATTTCAGATGAGGACTCGAACACGGCGACTGCCAAAATGGACCTTCAGGTTCTAGGCATGCACTTGCCCTTTCCTATACCCCCAGATGCATGCAAGTCGGGACTGACGTGTCCGGTGAAAAAAGGCAGCGTTCAAACAGCTACAGCACACATGTATTGTAAACCGACCTTTCCAAAAGTAAGTCATTGAAATAGGGAACGAGTTCATTCAATAAATGGCGACAATCAATAGTATTTCGTCGATGTTGTCATAAAATTTCGCAACTAAGGCTTGAATCAAGCCGTAGTTACGAGATTTTAAAACAACACCGACGGTTTATCAAAACATAACAGAAAAGCAAGTCTATTTTTAGCACAATATTCATTGCTATTTTGTTGTTTTCATGCAATGTTTGTGCCTACCATTTCCTATACCCCCAGATGCTGGTCATACTCGTCAGGACCATAGGAACGGGGGTTTGTTGGGGGGGGGGGGGGATATCGTTTGCCGTAAATGCAAAACTTTCTTTATTTTACACTGCAAATTTAGGGAAAATCCAATTTAGTCCCTCCAATATTAAGACATTGTCCCGAACAGGGAATTTTGCCCAACCCCTACAATTGCTTCCAACGGGCCTTTTGGCCCGGTGAAAAAAAAACAGTGTACGAACAGCCAAAGCTCACATGCACTGTAAACCAACTTTCCTAAAGTAGGTCATTTATTCTTTCACTCTCTTTAAGACGGACAAATACTACCCATGTGTCCATATTCAAGGCAGTTGCAGATTGCAAAAAGAATGAAATAGAATTCATTTCTTTTAATCGTCATGTGCAATTTCTTTTCAAATTAGAATGATCGAATATTTTGCCTTAATGAACGGGTTAACCATTCCAAAACATTGACACTTTTTGACTCCCTTTAGGATAGAAGCTTTGGAAAACATTGTGTAAAATATAAAATGGCTTGAGATAAACAATTACATCATTTACCAAAATGTTTTATATAAGAAAATAACCCCAAAAGAATATAAAATCGTATTCACTTGAGATTATCGTCTGTTTCATCTTTGAATTTGGAACAGTCAAAAGTTTTGCTGTCTAGTAATGGATAAAATGCAACAAAAACCACTATTGATGGGCCACTAGCAACTTCATGTCATTAGTTTTGCAAACAACAGTATCTTGAAAATAGAGCACCCCGTTCTGTGTGATAGCTCTTCGTCCCTTTTCAACGAAAACCTCGAAACTGCAGATTGTATTAAGCTGCTGTTACGAGGTTTTCGTTGAAAAGCAGCGTTGTCTTGTTGATCTTTCTCAAAAAGGACGGATGACATTTTATACTTTGGACAGGGAGTTGTCATTAATTGTAAAGACTTAACCTAGATCTTAGGCATTTTTATTGTAATCAAGTACAAGCGTCATCAGAAATATTATCTTAACCTATAAACCCTATCTAAATTATGTCATGATTTAAACGCCCATTTTGATGAAATGTACCCGTTTTGATGAAATGTTTTTGAAAGCATCGAGACAAAATAGAAAAGTGCCGATAATCTATTTATTGCTTGTTAAAGAAATCTTTTTCCGCTTGAAACATGTTTCAAATCGAAACTGACCATATTTTTGCCCGTTTAATTTTGGGAAGGTATTAAAAACATATTTGGGTATTCACAATATAATAATAGACCAAAGGCCAGTTTTTAAGAATTCAACCCATTACAATACATGAGAGATGGGTTGGCCTGAATTCAAAGTTGAGGCTAACCACAATTTCATTGAAGTGGAATTTTACCTTTTAGTTTATCTGGGACGAAAACACTGTTGCAAATGAATAATTGCTTGTAACAAGCATTTTCTTCATTTTTCAACAAGCAGTGCATCAAAGAGTATCATTATGTAAGCATTGGAAAAAACCGTTGAGGCATCATTGTACTTCGTAAACGCGACTATATTATTGCTATAGTCATGTCAGGATATTGTAGCAAATGTTTTCAAAATTTACATATGTAAACAACACAGTATCGAACTCCAAAACTACAGTAACTTTGCATGAGATGGTTCGAATCTTGCAGGTGTCTCACACCTGCAATATTCGAACCAACACATGCAAACTTGTATCGGAAACAATATAAAAATTTCCCCTGTGTGCACTATTTGTAAACATATGGAATAATATCTTGAATGAACTATACGTTGTGATATTTTCAGGTGAAAATGACAGGCAGATTCCGAATCATCGACGACAAAGGAAACGATATGGTTTGCATCACTGTCCCTCTACGAATTACCAACTAAAGAAAGACAGAAGAGCCTAACCAACCAATGTGCACGCAACTATGCCTAATAGTTAACAAACCGATTTTTTTTGTAAAAATAAGATATGAAAAAAGATTTTGTCCAAGTTATAATGATATTTTGGATTTTAGCGAGTTTGAATAGATAGAAAGATTTTGGCCTAATAGTTTTTTTTTTCTATTGGAAGTTATCTATACGACCATACGCGAATCAAGATAGTGTGATGAATGTGTCCCCCGCTCGAATTTGTTAAACAAGGCTTATCGAAGTCACTTTTGGGTAAATTATCATGCGTCAAAGTAGTCGTCCCTCCTTTGGAAAACATGGCGCTAGTATGTGAAAAAAATACCCGGATCTATGCATGATGTGCATCATTGCTCAACAAGTCCTGTTATTCTGTCAAACCTTTCTTCTTTTCCTAAAACGATTTGTATGCTTACATTTTTTTGTATTTTAGATATTATTCGTTTTGTCTTCTTAATATGCGTATATATTTGAGATGTCATAAATTGTTATGTTTGGAGAAAGGTAAAAATGCAGCCGGAACAAAGAATCCGTAGATACAGACAACACAGTTGAAAGCAATTCTAATTTGTTTTTCACATTTATAATAACAATTTGACTAGTACATTTTTACATTCCAAACCCTATGTTGTGGGAACTCATTTGAATCTACTCTCTTAAGAACAGAGCACATTATCTCTACATTGCATTTCGATAGAATGAGTCATATTTGATGGTTTAATCAATATAGGCCTCGGCTTTGGAGAGTAATTTGAATCGTGTTGGTAAGGCGATTCTAATGAGTACCCACAACAATTGGTGTTGGTAAAAAATAATAATATTTCAATATGAAATGGAATCGCCCTTTTTAACTGTAGCTGTGAGAGACCTGCGGATGGTATTCTAAAAATGAGCCGGGATCTGGAAAAACGCCCCTTATACAGTCGACACTCGTTATCTCGACATCGAATAAGTCGAAATTCCGCTTAAGTCGAAGTGAAAGTCATGTCCCATCCTCAACAAATGGATATCAAAATGAATTTCGAAACAAATACAGTCTTTGAAATTAAGTAGGAAAAGGATAGAAATTGCTCGTTTCGAGCAATTTCTTTCCATTTCCTACTATATTTCAATTATGGACACATATGATGCCCATCAAAAATTGTTAAATATCGTTTTCATCTACAATAATCAAAATCGGATAAGTCGAACTCCGGATATGTCGAGGTATTTTGACGGCCCCTCTGACTTGGACACAACGAGTGTCGACTGTATCATTTGAGACCCACGCTGCTCTTTATGCTTATTACAGGTCATAAATAAGCTATTGGAGAACAACATGGTTCTTGATCAGACTGAGTGTATGCGCGGGCTGATCTGGAACCATGTTGGGCTCAAAAGCCTAATGCGACCCTTTTCTTGATCCTGACTCAAATACATTTGAGCTGGGATTTGAAAAGAGCACCGCCAAGCTTTTGATATGACTTTACTTTCAGATCAGCACGTGCCTAATTGCAGCCCGATCGGGATTTATTATGAACTCATGCAATTACTGCATCTATTGAAAAAGCTACTACAAAAGAAAAACACGATTTTGACCAGACTGTGTGTATACGCATGCTGATCATGAACAATGTTGGTCTCGAACGCCTTCATGAGCCTTTTTCGAGGTCTTGGCTGAATTATATTTCACGGAGATAACGATTTCAAATCTTTCTTAAAATTTAGTTGTTCTTAAATGTCATTAATCTATTCTATATTATATTTTGTTTGTAGTTATGTTCTGCATTTGTTTTACTAGATATTTGATTGTTGTCAATAAATCAATAAGTCAATAAACTTTTTGACTTTATAATTATTTACTGTAATATCTAATTAATCATAAAAAGAGAGAAAATGCTTATCTCAAGCTTTTTGTTGCCTTTACTCCATTATATGCCAATGATACAGGTAGCATATGAACAACATAATGGAATATGAGATATGGAAAGGGTTTCTTATCGCCTATAAGACCAACATGGATCTAGATCAGCCTGTGCATACGCACAGTCTGATCCAGATCCACATTTATCTCCTTCATTGGCTGTAGCAGCTGCACGTTAGCCGAATAGTTCTTTCTTAGATTGTATTTCGCTAATGAAACATGGTTTTCTAAATTGCTAATAGGGCCCTATTCCAGATCCTGGATTAATTTTTGTCGAAATCCAGATAACTCTATATAATAAAGTAGTGCAAGAGACTTCGAAACACCTTCAGGAGATCGTATTCAACGACATTTTTATAGTGATCGTCAAACGCAAAATTATATTACAAGCCATCTGATTGGATGAGACGTATGTGTCGGCCAATCCGATGAATTGTTGTGTAGTTTTATAGGTAGATTTGGAATTATACCGGTTAGTGAATACGTCTCCTGTTTGAACTGGTTTCCACTACCGATCTGATCGACTCGATGAACTGGATTGCTTACATCCGAATGAACGTCCATTTCACGATCTCTAGTCGATTAAACCATACCCCTATAGTCGATTTGATCAGGTGAACAGGGCCCGTATTAAACCAACGTTTCTACATTGATTTTTTAAAGTAAAATTACATACCAACCAATCAGAGTGGCCGAGACAAACGCAGACAAATTTATCGGTCACTCTCGTTGGTTGTTTTGTAATTTTACTTTAGAAAATCAATTAAGAAAAGTTGGTGAATACGGGCCCAGGTGAAGCAAAGGTTGAGTTGATCGAAATGCGGTCGGGTATCACACCAGTACAAGTCGAGGCGTTCCAGTACAGTTTTTGTGTAGGTCTAGTAAAACATATCAGTCCAGTCACATTCAATCTCCAGTCACGATTGAATTACGATTAGATCGATCTTCTACCCGATCGATGCGAGATCACTTCCCGATATATTTTCCATTCGATCGCGTACGAATATTTTGACATACGAAAAGTCCAGAAGGGCGCTCGATCAAAGCAGATCAAGCTTGGTCACCTCCACCAGTTCCGATTACCCTGTCAACTGAGCTCGATATATACTTAATCGTTTGATCTGGCTTGATCGAGTTAATTTGATCGGCAGTGGAACTATCATCATTACGACCATTCTAAGAAAATGGGTACAATTACGAAGGAAACAAAAGTTGAAGTTTCAAGACTTGCCAATTGTTAAAAATGTGGTTTTGTATCGTTGTCTGTCTATTGTAGGTGCCTTGAACATTTGACCCACCCCTCCAATGCACCTTTGAGAAATATCACAAGCAATATTTCGCTATGGAAATTAGAATTTTTAAAAAAATATTATTCCAATTTTCATTATTTATTATATAAATCTTTTCTCAAATCTAAAATAGTTCCAACACGGTTCACCCGATGTAAAACTAATCACGTTCTTTGACTTTACATTTATATAAATTGCATTTACATCCTCATGAACGAAGGTCACTTGTCAATAGGTACAATAACGAATCTTGCCATCAAGACATACTTCAATCAAAGTACTGAAAGTACTGTTGGAAAGCAAATTTGCTGATTATGTCTAAAGGCCTTTCTAGTTGTTAGCAATATGAATTACACGGAGTTGGATAAAAGTAATTAATTGAATTTGATTCTTTAGAAAGTTACAAAATACAAATTATGAAAGGATAATGTCAGCAAAATATACTGAACAAAAGAGAAAACTTTACGCTGCAAGATTTCTTGTTTCTGAAAAAGTATCGAACTAAAAGCCTGATTTTATTTTTACAATATTTCCATGGCATTCGGCAATCGTTTTGTCGAAGTTTCATTGCCTTGTCTCCTTTAATGTCAGAGTTACGGCCCTTAATGCATTTACAGCTAATTTCATCTAATGCCACATACGCGCGATAAACGATTCATTATTTTTACGGAATTGGTCATATCCGGGTTGCCAAAAAACCACAAAACATCTCTCTTATCACTTGTAGCAAGGTCTAAAATAAAGGTCTAATCTGTCAATTTTGTGAATTACCCCCCTTTGACATAAACAAATAGGGAATTTAATATGTCGAATTCTCCCAGCCGAAAACGACTATAAGGCATTCTAGCACTCTATATGTTCTCCTATACCCAATGTCATGTTCTGAAGTAGGTTTTCTTGTATAATAGACTAGTGCGACAGGTCACGGTTCATAAATCTATTTGATGTACAGGCCCGTAAGAACAGAGGGGGGGGGGCTAGGGGGGGGCTAGGGGGGGCTAAGCCCCTCCAATGTTGGCCAAAAATGCCGAATTTTCTTGACTGTAAATCAGATAAAATAACCATCTTACCGGCTATCAACGAATTCATTCAATTTCGTAGTTTTTGTTCCACTTAAAACTTCTCTTTATCACTGTATATTGAATGCACGTGTGCTTAATCGCTGTATATTGAATGCACGTGCGTCGTCATCGATTTCTCCGCATTTTGTGGGAGCCTCGTTTTGAAAATGTCGATTTGTTACTATTTTTAGTAACAATTAACATGTATACAATGTTAATTTCCCATAAACCCATTGTTTGCCTCCGGAAGTTAATCAGAGTCTTCTCTGATGAAAATTCGCTCTTCGATATTTGGATGTCGCTATTTACATCGGAGCGCTGTCCAATTCAAAAACAAAAGAAAATTCCGACACAAGTTATGTCGCTGTGTCGGAATTTTCTTTTGTGTTTGACTGGGACAGCGTTCCGTTGTAAATAGCGACATCCAAGTATCATCCAGCGAATTTTCATCAGAGAAGTCTCGGATTACCGGAAGTGTTCTGCGGGTACGGACTAAAACATAAATGAAAGGAGTCTATACCCTAATTAGAAAGCATTTGATCTCTGAAAACTACATGTCTTACTTGCTAAAACATGTGTTCCGTCACTACTTTATCCCTTTTCCCAAATAAGACCGGGTTTGACAGCCCGAAAAGAAAATGTTCGGGGGAATATTGGGATGAAAGAAGAAACTGCCGATAATCAGAATTTTCTACTTTAACCTCGATATTGTCTTTGGTAATATCTACAAATAGTTCTAATTTTATCTAGGTATGTACCAATTTTGTCGTCTGCTACGGCTTTTTTTTTATTTTGACCAATCTGAAATGTTTCTATTTGGGAAATGGTTAACATACCAACAATGTAAATTGATTTGATTCTATGTAGGCCTATTCATCTAGATCTAAATCCACGGTGGGTAACTCACATGACTTTAGGGAAGCGTTAACACCGAAAAAATCGTCCGCTTCAAGGTATGTTTTGTTTAATTTCTCAGCTTATACCCTATTGATTTTGATGAGATAAAGTGCACGGAACGCGCCCTTGAGAGGGCTATTCCCGGCTCTAACTCACTCTGCTCCAAATCCAGTGGTTTCTTCAAACATTCGAGCCAAAGTGTTTGTAAGTGCAAAACGAAAGTGGGAAGCATTCACTTGCACCGAAGAAAACTTTCGCTTGAATGTTTGAAGAAATCACGGGATCGGAGCAGAGTTACAAACGGGAATAGCCCTCTCAAATGCGCGTTCCGTGCACTTTATCTCGTCAAAATCAACAGAGTATAAGCTGAGAAATTAAACCAAACATATCTTGAAGCGGACGATTTTTTCGGTGTTAACGCTTCCCAAAAGTCACATGGGTTATCCACCGTGATATCTATAGATTAAAAAGTTAACACCGTTTTTTTAAACCAAGTGGTGAAAGGATTGCTAGTCTGATTTCTATGCATTTTGAGCATACCATCACATATTCTGGTTTCCCAGATTTCTACTTTCGCTTTGAAATGCCTATAGCTACACGCGAATACTAGCAAGGCCTATTAGACAAGATGTCTATGTCATTAACCTCAAAATAACCACTTAGTTGATCAATCAATTATTGTGAACGTGATTAAATGCATGGCTTATCGAATATCATTGTTTAGTTTCGGATATTAAAACGTGTAAGAATTTGGGCATAGAAAAATTCTAAAAATAGACGTGTCCTAGTTCCTATTTTTAGCGCTTAAAGTGGGTCGCATATTTCATAGTTCAGGAAACTTGACTGACCCATTTTCAACGAAAGATATTGGACTGGCTATTGAACCGTAATGAAAGCAAATTACTACATGGTCGTTTCTCCTCTTTTAACACATGTTTAATTGGATGTTTTATCATCGGTCACACAATTGAATATCTTGTGTACAACTATAGAATTCAATAATGAATATTCGAAAGGTTGTTCTTGTCATTGATCTTTGCTTTTGATTATCTTGTGTACAACTATAGAATTCAATAATGAATATTCGAAAGGTTGTTCTTGTCATTGATCTTTGCTTTTGATTATCTTGTGTACAACTATAGAATTCAATAATGAATATTCGAAAGGTTGTTCTTGTCATTGATCTTTGCTTTTGATAGAACTATTTATAGTGAGGAGGACCGGGAGATGTTGTGTGGTATGCAGAGAATGTTAAAGTGCAGAGAAGCACGACTGGAAAGAAAAGCAAATTTTGCAAATTTGCTTTCCAAAAATGAAATTGGAATTTGATGTATCTTTAACGTTTTATGACATACACCATTGAGATGTTTTACATGCAGATACGTTTTATCGTCTACAAATCTTTTAAATTTGACCAAGCCGAAAATGTTGTCGTTTTGGGAAAAGATTATGTTTGAATTCATTTACACTGCAAATGCCTTGAATATACGATATTTGAATAGCTTGTATGGCAGTCCAAAAACTGTCGTTTAGAAAATGGTTAGCAGTTTCTCGGGATAGCTTTGAGGTTATATTTCTTGGGCAGTATAGTAATTCCTGGTAGTGGGTTGAAATCATTGGGCGGCGCGTCAGTCTCCCTTTCGAAGTCAAATCTTTGTAACAGCACAGTTAGGAAGAGGAACAGTTCCATCCTAGCTAGGGAGTCACCCGGACAATTCCTGGGTCCGATCGACAACGGTACGAGTGCTTCCTTCTTCACAATCTGTCCGTCGTCGTCAAGGAAACGTTCCGGATCGAACTCTAGCGGGTTTATCCAGTGTTTCGGATCCGTATTGGCCGAATAGAGATTGACCATGACTGTTGCTCTTTTAGGAATCCTAACACCGTTGATAATGACGTCACGATGTGCATTCGTTCTCGGAAGTCCAGTCGGTACAACGCTACTTAGCCTCATTACCTCGTTCAGAAACGCTTCAATATAAGGTAGATTCCCTCTGTCAGACAGTCTGGCTCGTCTGTCACCGACAACTTGTTGAATTTCTTGACGACATTTCTTCTGGATTTCAGGATATTCGATCAAATATAAGAGAGACCATTCTAGAACCGTGGACGAGGTTTCTGTTCCAGCGACGAAAAAATCGTACACAATGCGGATGATATTGTTCAGGTTGAAGTAAGGTTCATTGGATAAATTATCTTCGATAGTTTCGTCTCTCTTCACTTTAATGTAATAGTCCAGAAAATCGCGGATGTTGTCTTTGTCGAAAGTTTCTTCGTGTGACTTGATGAATTGTTGTATAATTTCTTCAATCGTCTCGTAGTTTTTCTTCTTTCTCAGAAACAGTTCGTGTGATTTTGGGAAAAGTGGATACATACATTTAGGTACATAGTTGGTAATATCTATGAAGCCTTGTCCCGAAACAACGAGACGGACCATCTCAAGTAAAGCAATAAATGTTGGATCGTCATAATCAAATGTCTGTCCGAAAATCATACCACAAATAACATTGCTCACTGCCTTGGGGAATATCTGTCCATTCTCGAATAGCTTTGAATTCTTTTCTTGAAATAGTTTCGTCACCTTTTCCACTTCTTCAAATATGTTGCTCTCAACCTTGTCCGCTTGGAAACCAAAAGACCTGAGGTGCTGCAAGGCGAACTTTCTAATTTTCCTCCATTCTTCACCATTTGACCAAATCACACCTGGAAAAAAGAAAGAGTAATTTGCTCATTATCCGACTTTTACTTTGAAATGACATCTGACAGACTAGAAATCTATGTCCTTTCTGCCGACCAATCAAATGATAAATCTTTAAGATCCTGAAATCGATAGAGACAAGCCTGTGAACTAACTGAAGTTACATCACAATACATACCAATCTCATTACGATTCACGTGTAACTTACCCCTAAAAAGTTCTCATTGGCCACTTTTTTATTCTCGTTTTACGAGGTACAGTCCGAAAGTTCCCGGACTTGTATTGTGAGTGTACTATTTTTCGACAAACAACTCTTAAACATATATCAAAATAGTATTGAAACCTTTTTCTTCACGAACATCTATAATTTCGATAGTGTTCAAAGATATTTGAGATTACACATCTTAAACATAACACCTTATACTGTACGTAGCACTTTGACGTCAAAAACGCTAAATTATCGACGTCCGTTTGTGATTTAGTGTTTCTTGAAGTTCTGTCCGCAGCTACTCACACATTTATCACGTCTCTCAACCAACTGTAGAACACTAACTCATGTACCAGTCCTTTGGGTTTCAGTTGACAACATATCAGACGGCGTACGTTATTTCTTCTTCATTCTTGAACCATCTTCTTGATGCTTTGACTTCAATCGCAGGAATATTTCAAAGTCCATTGCGGCGATGACTGGGCCATATGGTGCTTATTTAAACCCCCAGAAATTAATTGTCGTAACAGAATCTTCTCTACGGAGTAGTATGGCGCTCATGAACAAGTTTGCAATCTCGCAGTTTAGGCACTACGTGCGAATTCTGTTTTTCAAATCATTCCTGACTGACTGAAATGACCACTATTTACAAACATAACCCTTTTTGACAGGTGCTTTAATGATAGAATGTGGTTTTTATCCATTCCGAACCTAGATGATACAATAAAATTACTGTATCAATTACATCAATAAAATGTCGAACGGGTTGTTGACAGGAACTTACCTTCTGACCTTAGGCCCTTATTTTCCTTTCGCTTTAGGGTTTCGTACAAAGTGCTGCGAAAGTATTCTTTTGTTGCTACAGAAGAATGAGAACATTATTTTTCTGGCACATTTCGTTGTCTTAGCCTAAATTTGGGTTTGGGAAAATGTTTCTTTCGGATTCATAGAATCCGACGTTGCCTTAGGAGACATATCAGCGCTTATAAAATATTACTCGCGGTCAACTGCTCCGTACGTTCACATGTCGACGAAGACGTGTCGTTTGTTGTTTTTTCCATTTCCATCTTAAATGCTTGAAAATGTGACGTTTACTTGATCGCGTTTATATTTTAACATTGTCTTGAAATTATGTTGATGTGAAGTTACGCAAACTTCCATGATTGTATGGCGCCAACTTGTAAACATTTTTATGATTTTTCTAGGATCCTAAAATTTTGCTTCGTGAATTTTTCAAACTGCGCCGTACCTCGTTCACAGACCAAACACAACGTTTATTTCGGGTAGACACACGGATCATATCGGCTGACAAAATGTGCAGACAAGTTCAATAAGATTCAACATACACCCATGCCAAAATTTATCGTATTCTGACGTCAAATATTTCTAAAAAAAAAAGAGAGAGAACTAGTCCTGGAACGTTCCGACTGTACCTCGTACTAGAAAATGGCTGAAACATAAATAAAGACTGAAATAGACAGCTGTATAATGTTAAAGACGAAGAAGTCGAATTAACAAACTGTATCACCGATCGTATTATTTTGCACAAATAATTGGTGAAACATGCGTTTTGGTCAAACGTGCGCTATTTAAAACTCGTAAATGTTTGACCAATCATGTCCTATACAGACTTGAACATAGCGTCGGTGTAAATGCAAAACCTCGTATGTCGGTTCTAGCGATTTTCTAAGTACAAACTTGTGTGTCCAATTTAGACAATTCTTGCAGGTTTTGAGATATTTTACCGATCAGTATCAATGATACATTATTTATGAACAATATTTCCAAATTTCAAGTGAAATATTTCAGTTTAGGAAAAGTTATTACACTTTATTCCCTCCCCTTTAAAACTTTCCGAAAACGAGATACGAGGTTTTGCATTTACAACGACGATATTAGGTTACCGGGTATGAGGGAAAATAGAAACATGATCAAAATCAAGTAACACAAAAACGCTATCTACAGACTTTTGCGTGGTCGAATTTGGAAGGTCAATTATTAGGGTATGTTGTCAATATTTTTTTCGATCATTTTCTAATTAACAGAACATAAGTAATCTTCTATTATGGTTTCTTGTGCCTTTCACAATAATTTACTTGGTGTTAGAATTTTCAATCTTCCCAATTCAGCCTAAAAAGGGCTGCTCCGGGAATTTCCAAGGACCGGAAGTGGATATGCTTGTACGACGCTTACTAATTAGCCGATTTACATCGACTACCATTTCGGTCCTTCAAAGTATTTATATGAAAAAAACATTATCGGAACAATTTGTAAGATCGGAGGCAAAATTACCCATTTTCCGACCATTTCCAGGCATATCAGGAAAGCATTCTTGTCAACGATACCAATCCTTTGTTACTATTCGATGGGCACGCGTCGCATATTGGCTCCAAATTACATTCAAAGCCTTTATTTTCATGAAACAGTATAATTTAAGCCCACATCAAGCGTAATAGGCAGGGTTGTTCAAAGGGAATTCATACAACCATCCGTAGCGCAACATATTGGACGATCTGTATCGTGCTGTCGCTCACAATTGGATCGCAAGGAAATACATCCTTGTCTGTAAAAGAATAATCAGGATGCAATGACAAGCCATGATCAATGCTGCTTGGGGAAAATACGTCATTGATACCTGTTTGAGACTTTTCACCTATAGGAGTGTTTATCTAATACCATTGTTTTGACAATGTAATTGTATTATAGTCCGTGGGCTGGCTACACCCTAGGTCCCCCCTACCGGGATTTTATGACACCTATATCATTTTAAAGCTAAATGAATTCCCTTTCAAATGCAACTTGTTGTTTGATATATAAGTGATGGATAAGTATATGCGGAACGATTGATTATCTCCCCTTGAATTACAAAAAAATACTTGTTTATAACTCACCATAATACACATTCATAGGATCTAAAATAACGCAAATTTAAGCGAAAATGACCAAAATGCTTATAGATTTTATCAATTCACATCGTTAAATAGTAAAAGATAATTTTACACCAAAATTAGCACGAATTATGCCCCTTGAATATGTAAAACAAGAGAAAAATAGTATAGATATTGCCTTTGTTTATATTTACTTCGCATTTGGAAATCATTTCCACAGCGAATAGTTGCTAGAATTTGTATTAAAGTGTTTATTAGATGCCTTGTAATAAAAATCAAAGTGTTGACTATCGACATTCTAGGATATACTCGACATTTCAAATGATTTTCAAGATGGCCGCCGCAAAATGACCACTTGGCTAATTATCGAAATATCACTGCCCTATAATTTATTATCATGTTCTGTTTGTAAATGAGATCATTTATTAGGAAAACTGAGTATATTAAATCTAAAAGAGTGTTGCCATGCTTATAATAGTTTTTTTTTGTCGTTTTTTCATTTAATTTTCAAAATGGCAGCCAAAATCTCAAATATGCAAAAATGATGTAAATGTTTTTTTTCATTTCTGCAAATCTTCTGCACTTAATATTGTATTTTCAAATGTATTTCAATTTCTGATTAAAACTACATGATTCAATAAGTAAATAAATGACATAACCTTGAAAATATATATTTCCAGAACGGTCCTAATTACCATATAATTGGTAATAAATCCCCATTCCAATAAATTAAGTACTGAAAAAAATCCAAATTGATTATTTTCTAGGAGACATAAGCATTTTCCCTCTTTGACAGAAACCATGTACCCGATTCTTTGATGATGAGTCCACATTGGAGTACGTCATTTGCATCTTTTGCATGAAGGTTTTAAGTCTTACTTGGACAAGGGACGCTTTGGATAATATGTGTTATAGAGGGTATAAAGACATTAAAGCATATTTTGGTCATAAAGCGTTTAAGCTCCTTTTTGTGGGGTGGATATGTTGAATACAAAACACTTATATCAACAATTGTGCCATGCTAAAAATGGCTTCTTCGCTGTTAATTTACATGACATTTAATACAATACAATAACAAGTATTTCATATAATCTGCCTAAATGCTCAAATACGAGCATGGGTCAATGAATAACTGACCTAACCTTTTTATGTTTAGATCGACATCTTTTCTCTTGAAATACTTTCCATCCAGGCCTATGCGCTTTGACCAAACGATATGACCATAGCATTTGAAAAAGGAGTTAAACTCAAACTAATCAACTTTGAAGGTGGTCAAGGGACATCAGTCAAGAAGTAAAGAAGTCCTAAAACTTTCCAAAGAACCACACCTAAACTGCATCAATAACTTTTTTCATGAGACTTAAAATTTCAACCATTCATATCCCTTTTAGGAAAGAAGTCGATAGCAGCAAGGTCATGTGGATAGAAAGGGTGTGATCAAATTGATACCCATTTTTCTCGACAACACCCATTGTACTTTGGCAATTGTGTACTAAAGTAATTTCCTGTTGCAATCAGCGGTCACATTTTGAGCGTTTGCCGCAACGTTTCTCGCGCATGGTCTACTTCAGATTGTCTAGCAACTTGGCATAGTATGCTTCATTAACTGTACCTTTCTTTGGTAATATGTCCAACAAAATATTTTATTGCAACCCCAAATTGTCCCAAAAAATGAATCCTGAACCTTGTCTATAGAATATTGAATAATTTTCTTGTCCTTTGGGATTCCATACCAACGTACCTAGGACTCTGGACATTTTCTCGTTCATAAGAAAGCAACAAGTACTGGTATACTCTCTTTGTCATTTGCTTATCGCTGAGGAATTTTAGACCCAGCCGTCTGGAAGTTTGAGCATCCTTTTGCTATCAAGCAATATCTTGAAAAAGATAATGCATGGACAATTTCTTACTTTAATTCGCTCATCAAGTTTACCAGTTCTGTGAATTTATGACACATACGTCGATAGTGGTTGCAACTTTGCCTTCAGACCGAGCATCATCTTCTTAAGTTTCTCTGTCGCGTTAGAACCCCAGCCCCCCAACCACGATGTTTTACTTGAGAATAAGATGGTACAGAAGACCAGTAAACTCATTATGCATGTTTTACCTTCATTCCCATTTCAATACAAGTGTGGAACCATAGCAGGCTACTCCTTTTGTGAAAAGGCTTTCTAATGACCGTATATTTAGACAATTTTGTACATATATAATGACATATATAAATCGCAGATTCCTTGGTTGATTGAAAATTGCTTATATGTATTATTCATAATTAGCCCTTGTGTTTTATGGATTTTACCTCATCCTGAGGTTAGCTTGTTGTCTTCCACAAAAGTTAGAATTCCAAAAACTTATTTGTGGTGAAGATGTTTGAAATAAATTAAAAAAATGCAGAGCATATCTGAAAACAAAGGATTTCAAATTTTCGGCCAGCGACATATTACAACACGACAAGTTGGATTATGATGTTTTTCCCTCTCATCATAATCACAAGAAAAATAGTTTGCAAATTGTGTTTGCTATTTAAACGAAATCTTTCAAAACAACATTTGTTACACGAATAAGAGGATTCCTCACGAATCGAGTGTTTTCGAAGTACTGGTATCCAATAAGATACATATGTACAATTTATAAAGTTCTGTTTATATTATCACATATAAGTATTCTGAATTATAAAGGTGTAAAACGATATCACTCGAAGGCAATTTGATAAAGAAATGAATAATTCAGTTGCTATTATAGGCAATTTTAAATAATCAATTAATGCACATGACAGTGCAAATATGAAATTGTCCAGTTTCAACTATCGCTTTTTAGAATATGTTTGGTAAACTATGTTCCTGTAACATAGCATTCCAATTAGTAGAAGTGGTTGGGAAGATTTCTCTTCTGCACAGTATGTCTCCAATAGTATTGTTAAGTTTAAACTTGGAGCAAAGTTTTAATGTAAAAAAGTATACATTACAAGGCAAAAATGGTATAAATCAAAGGTGATCATACATGTACTCCAATGGGAATTCATTATTAAAATGCTTTACAATTGTTTTAGTACTTAACTTTAACAAAATAAAGTTTCTTGTATAAAAGAAAACTGTATTTCACATAGAAAAAAATCAAAGAAAGTAGGTTAAAGTTTTCAGCATGTCATTTGCGCTAAATGGAATTTTATTGTCATTTATACGGTAATTTTTCAGAGCATGTATTGTTAACCCTTTCCCAAACAAGACCTGGTTTTGACGTTCCTGATAGGAAGGGCTTTTGGAAAACATTGAGGCAAAAGAAGAAACTGCTGAGAACCAGCAGTTTCTTCTTTTGCCTCAACATTTTCTATTCTATATTGTATTCAAATCATTTCTTTATCATCATCCATTTTGTCATCAGTGGAAGCTTTCAAGTAGGACAACCCTAAACTTTTGTTGATTGGGAAAGGGTTGATATTCTCCCTTTTAATTGGTAAATCATGAAATTTTAGTTTTCAAACACAACAAGTACACAATTTAGGGGAAAAGATGCCAAAATGAAAGTCATTAACATTATAAGAGAATAATTGAGATTTTATTTGCCAATTAGAGAAAAGTATGCAAAAAATTGTGAATGCGAATAAACCCGTATTCGCTTGTTCTGTGTAGCTGATGAGTGGTTTATGAACTTATTATTGATCTATTAGTGTTCTTATACATTTGAAACATTAGGCATTATAAAATCGAAATGCCTCAGCATATTTATTCCCTAGTAAAGCCTTGTTTTAGCTAATTAAACACATATTTCTACTTTCTCATTAATATTCATGAATATGCAAATTAGCTAAATAAAAATGATTTTAAGAAAAAAGTCTATTTGAAATTTTAAAACTAGTTTTATGTTTTATTACCAAAATAATTATATATCTTAAATAAGTATTTTAAAATATTAAATTGCAATTAATTGATCCAAGAACTCAAACGTAGGAAAATGAGCAGTTGCCATGGTAACAAGCATGTCATTTGCTTATCCAGCACTTACAAATCAATCAAAAACCTGAATCCATTAACATGTTTCCTGCGCTTCAAGAAGATATAGGTCTTAAAAAGTCCCACATGATGGGGAGGGTTTCTGTTCACAAGTAAACTACATGTAGTAAAGTCATCTTTTTGCAAAGTAAACACATATTTTCCACAATCTCATTAATATTCATGAATATGCAAATAAGCAAATTTTCTGAAAAATATCTTGGTTGTTAGAGAAATGTAATCACAACATTTTAAAAATAGCCTCAATGTTTTCTGACCAAAATAAGTAATTTTATTGCAATTAATTGATCCAAGCGCTGAAACGAATGAAAATGGGTGGTTACCATGGTAACAAGCCAACTACTTGCTTAATCAGCATTTTTGAATCAAATAACAACGTGAATGTATTAAAATCCATCATAAGCTTCAAGAAAATATAGATCTTCAAAAATCCTACCTGATAGGGAGGTTTAAATTCACCGTTAAAGTCTTGTTTTTAGCAAATTAAGCACATTTTTCTACTTTCTCATCAATATTCATGAATATGCAAATTAGCAAATTTTCTAAAAAATATCTATATTGTGAGAGAAATATCTTGGTAATAATTTAAAACTATTTTGAAAGATTTATGACAAATATAAATAATTTTATTGCAATTAAATGATCCAAGCACTGGAATGTGAAAAAATGGACGGTTACTATGGTAACGAGCCCGCCATTTTCTTATCCAGCAGTTTTAAATTGAACAACAACCTGAATCCATTGCTATACATCATAAGCTTCAAGAATATATAGGTCTTCAAAAATCCCACTAGGGGGGAGGGTTTCGGTTATGGGCCCATGGACTATTAAGTGGCTTTTGAATTTCGTGTAAGATATGATAAATAAATATGTCAGCTTATGATATTGAAATGATTATGTTACGAACATAATTGTAATCTGTACTTCCGGAGTTATACGGTGGCCTATAAGAATTTTTGAGTAGTGTTTGTAAATGTCATCTAAAAACGAAACACAGTTATTTAGACTTAATCTAAACACAGTTGAAAAGAAATGAAAGAATGAAACGCCTATCGTTTATTAGCTCACCTGAGCACGAAGTGCTCAATGTGAGCTATTTTGGTCGCTTTTTGTCCGCCGGCGTCCGTCTGTCTGTCCGTCTGTCTGTCCGTCTGTCCGTCCGTCTGTTCACATTATGTTGTTACCACTCTAGCACCCACAAATATTGACCAATCTCAACCAAACTTGGACAAAACATGTATGACTATAAGTTTTCGGATGAGTTCGATTTTGAGTCAGATCGGACAAGGAAGTCCAGAGTTATGTGTCCTTGAACGTCAAAAGTGGCTACTTTTGACTTTGTTACCACTGTAGTATCAACAAGTATTTACCAATCGTAATCAAACTTGGTCAAAAGATGTATGACGATAAGTTTTATGATGGGTTTGATTTTGGGTTAGATTTGATCAGGAAGTCCGGAGTTATGCGCCCTTGAATATCAAAAATCGCTAGTTTTGACTTGGTTACCACTCTAGCATCTACAAATATCAACCAATCTTAACCAAACTTAATCAAAATATGTATGACGATAAGTTCTTGCATGAGTTTGACTTTGGGTCAGATCGTATCAAGAAGTCCGGAGTTATGCGCCCTTGAATTTAAAAAATCGCTAGTTTTGTCTTTGTTACCACTCTAGCATCTACAAATATTGACCAATCTTGACTAGACTTGGTTAAAACATGTATGACAATGAGCTCTTAGACAAAATTGATTTTGGGTCAGATCGGATCAGGAAGTCCGGAGTTATGCGCCCTTGAATATCAAAAATAGCTAGTTTCGACTTTGTTACCACTCTAGCATCTACAAATATTGACCAATCAAGACAAAACTTGGCTAGAATGCTGTTAACCATACAATAATGAATGAGTTTGATTTTCAGTGTCATCGAAGTGGGAAGTCTGGAGTTATGTGCCCTTTAATTTGACAAATTTGCCGTTTTCGACTTTGTTTACACTTAAGCATCTACATTTATTGACCAATCAAGACAAAACTTAGTAACAATGTTGGTAACAATAAGATGCTACATGAGGTAAATTTTCAGCTTGATCGGACCAGAAGAATCAGAGTTATTGGCCCTTGAATTTCACAAAATTGCCATTTTCGACTTTATTTTCACTCTAAAAACACAAATATTGACCAATCAAGACACAACTTGGTCAACCAGAGTTGTGTGTCCTTGATTGTGACAAAATTGCCGATTTCATTTTTAATTTCACTTAAACAGCAAAAAATATTGACCAATCAAAAAACAGCTTGGACATAAGGTTGGTGAGAATATCTTTATCAGAACAGAGTTTTGTGCCCTGGATTATGACAAAACAACAACGCGCCTGAGCTCTTTATAATTGCATGATGGGCCGCTTTTTGATGGTAGGTTCCACCAGTACGCTGTGTTT
The DNA here is from genome assembly GCA_963680895.1 of Fragum sueziense. Classification (NCBI taxonomy): domain Eukaryota; kingdom Metazoa; phylum Mollusca; class Bivalvia; order Cardiida; family Cardiidae; genus Fragum; species Fragum sueziense. The sequence goes on along the minus strand of OY804593.1, from coordinate 77,877,172 downwards.
CCTTCAGGAACCTTTTGGCGTAAACCATCAAGCACTACGTTTGGAACCATGGTTGGACAAACAAACTTGCTCAATTTGAATCAATAAATGGACACTAATCAAGCTCAGTTCTGCGGCCGATGGCGGAGCAGGAGATTATGATTAATTGATAAGGATAATGCTTTCTCTAATTTCATTAATAGATATTTAATTTAATTCATTATTACATTCTTAATGTAATATTATGTAATATACCAGCCATGGCCAGTTGCGCCAAATTAAATTTCATTTGAACCTTATCATATTGTCTTTCTTTACCCCCGTTGTCGAATACTGTTATTATAATTTCTCTTTCAATCAGATGTGTTGTTAAAAGGTTTTTGCAAAAATCTATGTTAGCAAAACGCGGCCCATGTCTTGTTTGGGAAAGGATTAAACTAAGTTTCTAAAGGGACGGCCTATTCTAAGTTGACATAATCTGTGGCTAAACCCTTTAAACTAACTGTTTGTAAAATTTCGTATAAAATGTATGTAAGCGATTGAAATGTTTATGGCAATACAATACGTTTAAATCAAACTAAACTAAGGTATAGAAACTAACCATTCCCTAGTTTCAAGGCGATGCGAATCTGCGGAATCCAATTTGGACGATCCACCAAATCGTTAGCTTGCACCACCAGTGCTTGTCTAATTGTATCATATCCATTCAAAACCACCACTAGTTTAGGTCCGAATCGAAGTCCCAGAATTGGCCCATACTTCTTGGCAGCGCGAGCAAAGGCTACGTGCGGCAACAAACCCTCTTTTTTTAAGTTCCAAATAAAACCAACACTTCCTAACAACGGCAGTGAAAACGGACCTGGCGGAGAATCTCTTTGGCGACGCAAGTAAAGAAACGATAAAACAAACACTATAAAAAAGATGAAAATTGTAGTCAACCCGACAGCCATTTTGAAATCGCGTCAAAATATTATAAAGTATGGCATTTAACCCCAAAAAACGACAACACGTTGTATAATCGTGAATGGATTCAATCCTTACCGAAAAAGCTAAATTTTTGTATAGGTGACAAATTCGCGAATTTATGTCAAAAGTAGATCATGTATGTCTTTGAATGGAAAATGTTGATTGAAAATGAATAAATTGCTGGTTACAAGCAATTTTTCATTTTTCTACAATGTTTTCTTGAACCATTTGTACTTCAGGTATCAAAACTAAGTCAACATTTTGGGAAAGGGTACAAATTGTCAGCGTTTAAAGTTTTCGCTCCAATAATCGCCCTGTAACCATTTCCCAAACAAGAACTGATCTTGATGTCCCTAACATTTCAAAAAGGAGAAAACATTGATAATAAAGAAGGAAATGCTGATAACCAGCATTTTCTTCTTTTGCAACAACATTTTCTGAGCTAAAATGAGCATACATGTTAAACATAGTATTAGTTATTTGTCGACTGCACTAGTTTTCAAAATGTAACAGTCTACGGATTTGTAGTTTGTGAAAGGTTTAACATTTGTCCAAAAATGTTAAGCTGAAATTTTCTTGTGATACAATGAATTAAAAAATTAAAGAAAATGAAGAAATTCAAGTAACCGTATTGTTTTTCTTCGTCATAAATGTTTTCTATACAAATATACTTTTTTTCCTTTTCTAGTGCCATATCGTCGGTGTAAATGCAAATTTTAAAGCTCGTATATCGATTGGTGCGATTTTCAAAGTACAAACTTGTGTGCAGTGTGTAGACGATTCTCGAAGGTTTTGAGATATTTTAACTGATCAGTATTATTGACACGTTATTTATGAACAATATGTCCAAATTTCAAGTGAGACATTTCAATTTGGGAAAAGTTATTGCACTCTTTTTTACCTCCCCTTTAAAATTTTCCAAATCCGAGATACGAGGTTTTGTATTTACAACGACGATATGCCTTTTGTTGTCTGCATAGGGTCTCTATCAGATTGGTTTATTTTGTCGTGTACAAACGGGTTAAATGGTTCAAGTATCATATTGCAATTTGTATAACCCAATATCATCTATAAAACTCAACTTTTTGACATAACTAGGCCATGCACACTTATATACAAGGGCTTAAATAGCTTACCATAGTTTCATTTTTATACTTAGATACCTGAATTGAAACAACAACACAAAAAATGGTAAGAAGTAGACATAAACTGTAAATGAAGCTCATTTTCTCGTGCATTCCTAAAGAATGTTGTATTTTTTCATAACTAAACAAAGGGTTTCAAGCATATTTGCCACAGATTTTACCATTATAGATCTAGTTATCTTTCTTTCAAGAATGTAGATCTATACAGTATATTATAAAGTTTAAGTTTTTAGTAACATTTAACCCTTTCCCAAAATATAGACTTGGTTTTGACGTCCCAATTGAAATGGTTTGGGAAAACATTAAAGCAAACGAAGAAAATGCTGATAATCAGCATTTTCTCCCTTTGCCTCAATATTTTCTATGCTACAAAAGACACAAATCCCATTCTTGTTAATGTCCATTTTATTGCCTGCGCTAGCTTTTACTTTCAACCACCCAAAAGTTGTGCTGTTTTGGTAAAGGGTTAATTCTATGACGTACTAAATGGGTCAAAAATCTATATAAAGCGTGCATGCATAAAATATACACGTCTGAAATTGTAGCATCACGTAATTATCCACCGTGTTAACAGACGGCAAAATTTTAGCCTTGTCCCAATTTAGAAATGTTGCAGACTAAAATTTTAAGTCAATGGAATTTTATACATTTGGACTTTCTGGGTAGAAAACATTGTTGGAAATGACAAAATTGCTTAACACACAATGTTTCAAAAGCCTCTTTCATTGGGGTGCCAAAGAGCGTCAATATTTGGAAATGGGTTTAACCTGTTATGGGCAACATCTCCTTTTTCTCAAATCATTTTCAAATGTATATCATAATAGTGAATTCAAAATCAAGTCTTGTTTTGAACAGTGTTAAGTATAGTTGAATTGACGGACGTTGTTTTTGACCTTCCCCCATTGACACAGAAATGTGATGTTCATAACGAAAACACGTGTTTTAGAAAGAGGTTTCTTTAGAGAAGCAGCAATTAATTTCACTTGAACCTTTTTAACCCATTATCAAAAAGCAAATTTAAAGACTTATCCAAATTCAAAGATTTTACAGACGCCAATTTCAAGTGAATGAAATTTTACATTTGTTAGGTCTTTTGTCACAAGCAATTTCTTCACTTTCCACAATGTTTTCAAATCCATTATCTTGCAGAGAGTCAAAAAGAGTCACCGTGTGGTAATGGGTTTACTGTTTCTAAATGGCTAACATTTGGACTTGATTTATTTCAAAGCTGCTGCAGACGACAAAATGAAGGTTGAATGATGAATGTTGATTAAAATTGTATTGCGTACAATGTTGTTCATTAAATGTTGAGTCAATTAGAGAAAAATCAACATTTAAATTTGCCTCATTGATTTTCCATGATTTTATTAGGGAAGCCAAAACCGAGTTTTTCTCTAGTAAATGGTAAACCAGGATCTGCAAAAGGAGTCCGGGTCAAGTTGGTAGTTGAGAGCGACAAGTGTTCAGATCAGCTTATATCTACGTTGATTCTGATGATGCTGTCTTAATCTTTATATGGCAAACCCTTTCCCAAACAAGATCTGGTTTTGACCCATCTAATATAAAAATGCTTTGGAAAACAGAGATACCAGAGCAGAAATAATAATTCGCACAGAAATCTCTCTAATCTTCAATGTTTTCTGTGCAATATTGTTCACATTTATCCTTTCTTTAACATTCTAATTGCCGTATGAACCTGTTTTAAAAATGATTAACCTGTTAAGGTATACCACCCCTAATGAGATTTACGTGACGTCGGAATTATTCGTGCGACGTCGTTTAACATTCGTTACGCATCCGAACATATTCGGGTGACGTCGAAAATGTTCGGCGGTGGAGCGTTCCACCGCCGAATGTTTTCGACGTCGCCCGAATATGTCCGACGTCGCGTCAATCTCATTATGGTCGAACTACCTTAAGGGTTTAGGAAAGTGTTGAGTTTTGATGCATCAATATGTGACCCGTCACTCTAAAAGGGACCTAATCCCAACTCAAAAAATCCAAATTTTGACAAACTTGTCAGACCCAGCACATGTCAACCAGATCCCGTATGCGCAAAATGGACATATAGTAAGATATGGGAAAACTTTCCGGGTTTAGAAAATTACGTAGGAGTGAAAAGTGTCGACCCTAATCTGGCTGCGCGGACTGCGCAGACAGACTAGGATCGATATTTTTCACACTTCCTTTAAGGTCCATTTTAGCGTGACGGGTCACATATTTGTATAACACAAAAATCGTGACCTGATCAGACTGCGTGAAAGCGCTGTCTCATCTGGATGCATTTCTCAAATTCCGAAAGGGTGTCTTCCTTTTATAGCATATGTATTGGAGAAGATTGCGAGTTTTTTTACGACCCCAAGTTTTTCGGCTTTGAAAATACAAAATGGGTTTTCTTCCTCCCCCCCCCCTCCAATGCTTTTCGCAATGAATTACAAAATTTCGATTTATTCCCAGAATCATTTGCCCATTAAAGTGACATCTCAAATTTATCTCATCTTTTAAAAGTATGTCTTGATGCAAAAATTGTTTTATTCTAATGAGTAGAAATGCTATTAGTTTTTTAACTTGTTATTTGTAAACCAAAAATATGCCTTTAAAGTTGAGACAGACAGTGTTGGCAATCACGTGATTTAAGTTTGGATTCATCACACGGAAAAATGGCGACTATCGGGCTAAATTGGCAGTAATTCTGAAGGTAAGCGGATATTTCTCGATCTGTAGGCAATGTCATCCAGAAAGTTATACCCCATGTCCTGGCCCACAAAATTTCTGACCTAATGGTACCAAGCTATTATCGCAAAGATCCGTACTTTCAGCAAACACTCTGTCACAAAATTTCTATCGACGAGAATTCAAACTAAAAATATGCGAATACTGTTCACGGACGAATGGTAATTTTGGCGATTTTTAGGTCGTGCTGTGACTTCTGTGCAAAAATCGGCCTTTAAATCAAATTTAGGTATTCTCGGTAACCCAAAATACCCTTCTTGTTTACTTACCTCCACCAAACTAGAGAAGAATTGAAGATTTTAGAAAAGAATACCTTACACGGACAAAGAAATTTGAATTCAATTCACGGACAATCTTTCGAGATTGGATAGCACTCACGGACTAGGGCTTATAGTGAACACGAGAATCGTGACATATTGGAATCAAACAATAAAATACCCCCCCCCCCTCCCATTATGTTTGAAAAAAGTATCAACATTGTCCAACAATCGCAAAATGAGAAACTCTACACTCAAATAGAACACTGAGTTTTGATAGACGGATCAAGTCCACTCATGATGTAACCCAGAATGTTTTGGTTTGACTAGAATAACGCATCTGTGTAGTGTTTTGCAGCTGAACCATTTCACTACCTCATTCCATAGCATGTACGAAATGTTTGTCAACGGAAACATATTTTCAGCGACTAACTGGAAAAATTGCAGCATTTGTATATCATTTCCGTCCACTGAAAGATTTTTCTTCACAGCTGGAAGAAGCTGGATCATTTCCTTGATAATTTGGTCATCAGGTTGTTCTTCTGTGGCTAATGATTCGAATGTATCGTTGCCTTGTGCTTCAAAGACACTATATTGTTTTTCCTCTGAATTACCAAAAAGCGACCGCGCCGATTTAAGACTCCTTGGATCCGGCGATACATTTGTTGCCACAACAATGGGTGACATTAATGGCGAGGTATCAATAAGAGTACTTGAACCACCTACACAAAATCTTTTTCCATCTGATGACCGACTTAAGGGAGACCTCACACTATAATGTCTCAGTCTCTTCTGTGCCGGTGATTTGAATGGTGACTTCAGGGGCGTTAGATCTAGGCTAGGTCGTTTTCTGGCTACATTTCCCGTTCATATAGCCTATTCGGGTAAGTCTTTGACATCCTCCGCCTAACGTACTTAGCCAGCCGGGATTTCTGGCGGGTCATTTTGGTGATCTGAAAGGTAAATAACATTACATAAATACATAATATTATTTTTTATGAATATATTAAGTGAAATATCTGTTCTGTATTCAATGTTATGGCTTTGTTGTTGTTTTTTGTTTTGTTTTCTTTGTTTTTATTTTCAATAAACAAGCAAGCAAACAAACATTCAGTCTACAGCTATCGGTTTTAAACCCGTTGAATTTAAGAGGTTTATCAAATTTAAACAAGCAATAGCTTTTAACAAAGAATTTTGGAATTACATTGAAACAAGAAACAACAATGCCCCACAAAAACGGCATACATTTGTAGGAAATGCCAATATTAAACTTTCGGATCGACAGACAAAGGGACGCACATACATACAGACAGATAGACAGATATACAAGTAAAACAATATGTCCCGAAGGTGATAGAGGACATATACATAGAATCACGTTTTAAATTCGTTAGATTTCAATATAGTCAACACCTATATAAGTGTATACTACCAGAAATTTACATGGATCCAGCTACAGAAATCACTTAAAAAAATACATTATGTGTCTTGACAATGTCAAACACTGTTTCATTTTCGGGAAAAAGACAATTGGGTCTGTATAACATATTACAAGGTGTGTTAAGACATACTTCAAATCATTGTTAAACGAAATGGGGGTATTTTATGGTTTGATTCCAATTTGTCACGATTCTCTTGTTCACTATAAGCCCTAGTCCGTGAGTGCTATCCAATCTCGAAAGATTGTCCGTGAATTGAATTCAAATTTCTTTGTCCGTGTAAGGTATTCTTTTCTAAAATCTTCAATTCTTTACTAGTTGGGTGGAGGTAAGTAAACAACAAGGATATTTTGGGTTACCGAGACTACCTAAATTTGATTTAAAGGCCGATTTTTGCACAGAAGTCACAGCACGACCTCAAAATCGCCAAAATTATCATTCGTCCGTGAACAGTATTCGCATATTTTTAGTTTGAATTCTCGTCTATAGAAATTTTGTGACAGAGTGTTTGCTGAAAGTACGGATCTTTGCGATAATAGCTTGGTACCATTAGGTCAGAAATTTTGTGGGCCAGGACATGGGGTATAACTTTCTGGATGACATTGCCTACAGATCGAGAAATATCCGCTTACCTTCAGAATTACTGCCAATTTAGCCCGATAGTCGCCATTTTTCCGTGTGATGAATCCAAACTTAAATCACGTGATTACCAACACTGACAGAAGTGACAAATTCTATATAAATCTAAACTGTTGTCCACAACAATTTGTTTAATTTTAGCACAAAAATATATATTTCTCGTAAACGGTTCAATACTTTGGCTTGAAATTTTCATAGGAAAACATGAATTTCGAGATATGATAAAAGTAAAATTCATGTAGAAATAATTGTGAAATGTCACTTTAACCCTTTCCCAAACGGTGAAATTTTAGGGTGATCCTCTTCAAAAACTGCCACAAAAGACAAAATGGATGTTACTAAAGATAGGATTTGTGTAAAATATGGCACAGAAAATATTGAGATAAAAGGAGAAACTGCTGGTTATCAGCAGTTTCTTCTTTTGTTTCAATGTTTTCCCAAGCATTGTCTATTAGGGACGTCAAAACTAGTTCTTATTTGGGAAAGGGTTAAAGAGAGTGATGGGTATTCATGTATGATAATTGAAGTTTCGGAAATATTCGAGAAAAGGGGATAAATGCTGATTTCCAGAATTTTCTCCCTTTCCTTAATCACGTTCTTCAAAGATAAAGTTCATGCCAAAAGAATAAATTTGTCCTGCGCGACACATTTACACGATGGATTATCACGTGACACAATATTTTCAGAAAATCTTCAATAGTTTTGTAAATACTGGATCAATTTGAATTCGGTTTAAGCAGAGAATATGGGCAGACGCTACGCATTAGATGGATGTGGTGGATAAAAAAAACTGACAAAAAAGTTATTGAAGATCAACCAAAATTTTGATTGATCTTTAATAACTCTTTATCAGTTGATTTTTAAAAAAAATATTCACGTCCAGGTTATTCAAATATACTGAAACAAAAAAGAAACGCAACTTCCATTTTAATTCCTTATTACGCAAAGACTTCAAATCAGATTTAAACAAAATAAAGTACATTTAAAGCAATAACATTTCACCTTGTAAAATACACAAAATCTCGTTTGTAGTAAATTCCATTAATAAGAAAACGCCCAGTTAACGCCGGGCGTCAACACAATTTGACAAAAAAATGTATGTAGGTCGAAAAAAATTGTCTGTTTCGAACAGTTTGGTCTGATATTCGAATGTTGTGAAGCCCTTGGGATTTATTAGAGGTCTAGGTTGTAGCCTTAAACCTATCCCGTAGGTGGGGTTAACGTTGTGATACGGTCCTGCATTGACGTCATATTGCTTGCATGTCCGCTTCGTGCTCGATCGGTTGTGGTCCCTTTGAGAGCCAACAGCGTAAACAGACGAAAATGTGTCGATTTGTTGCCCCATCAATGTCTTGCGACAACATTTTGACTTTTTCAATCAACAACATCCGTACAGCAGATTGGCGCTGGGTTTGGCGTAGCCGTGCTATGCGCAGTGTAATGATAAGTGTATGAACGCTTTGTATCTTCTTGGTCTATGTTGTAGCTTGTGTTTGAAGAAAATTTGTTTTGATAGTAGTAATTTAAAAACCACGACATAGGGATAATCAGTTTACAACAATTTACTATGTATCACGTGATGAATTTACGACATCTGAAAGAAATGGCACTTTATGTATGCGTATGGATGTAGGTATATCAAAAATGTACTCAACACCCATTAAAAACCTATTTTGTCGAAAGTATTTCGAAAAATTGGGGTTGCATATCTTTTTTGTTCTAGTATATTTTCCACTTTCACTGCTTCAAACCGAATTCAAATTGGTTATTTAAAGGGGGAATAACACTTAACATCTTGCAAATTTTCCGAGAACTTCGTACAAAAAAATAAATATACATTATTAAAATATGGTCTTTAAATTGCATATATGCCAAATCTTAGCTTTCTACCTTGTGTATTGGCTTAGATGTCGACGGATTTAAAACCCCATGATTTTTTGTCGGGGGGATAAAAATTATAGAAATAAAACATATGGGGTTTTAAATCCGTCCACATCCTAGCCAATACACAAGATAGAAAGCTAAGATTTGGCATAGATGCAATTTAAAGGCCATATTTTCATAATATATATTTATTTTTTGCACGAAGTTCTCTGAAAATTTGTAAGATGTTAAGTGTTATTCCCCCTTTAAGATTATCGGAAATTCTAAGTGCCGTTGTGATTATACACCGTGTTTAAAGTTGCAAAGCTCCACATTTTGTTATTTGGAAAAGTCTTAATTTTGCTAGAGAAAATATTTATCCTTAAAAACCAGCCTAAAATTTGTTAATTGGAAAAGAGTTAATGAGTCAAAACATTTCTTTTTTAATACAATTTGTGGTTTCTACTTTAATTCCTTTCACTGAACAATTCATGTGTTCACGTATCTATAATTGATAAGTTTAGAAAGTACAAAAGCATGGGGCCGATAACTAGCATTTTTGCTTATTTTCTGGTTTTCGCTATAGCTAAAACATTCCAATGATTCCTCTCATTTTGCTGTTTTGCTTTTGTCGTCTGCATCTCCTTGAAACTCGGATCATCCTGAAAGATGTGTTTGGGAAAGGGTTAAATATCTTTTTATCTTGTCCAAAACAAGACCCGATTTTCTGTCCCTTATATAAAATGCTTTTGGGAAAATTAAGGTCAAAGAAGAAATTTTCATAATACGTGTTTTCTCCTGTTGCGTTATAGGTTTTGTTTAAATGTGTACAAATCTCTCCATCCCCATCAAGATCAAATGTGTAGTCAGCAAAGGCTCTCAAATTGGACAGACATAACGTTTTGTCGGTTGGGAAAAGGTTAAGTTCTTTTTATATCGTCACTTTTCAACAAAAACCTCGTAACTGCAGCTTTAAACAAGCTGCAGTTACGAGGTTTTTGTTGAAAACAGCGATATGTAGACTGTCGCTGACAAGTGTGTGTGTTTTTGAAAGTAATAAGCAAATTTCAAACAAAGTCGTCGTGGCATTGCTGTTGGACTTAAAAAATCAGATAAGATTATTTCGTGAATTCCTTGGTTAACAATGGAAGCTTTGCAGATTTTGGGAGTTTGTCTTGTTGCTATTACGCTGGCATCAGCATTGGAACTTAAATTCAAAGACTGTGGTGAGTTTAAAAAACAATTTAATTCTCTCTTAGACGCTTAAGAAAACGTATTGTTTCTGGTGGGTTGCCGGTTGGGATCATTTTTTTTTTTTTGAGGGGGAAGGGGGGCGGGGGGATAAAAGGATTTTGTAAATAAGCATTGCAGTTGTTAATTAAATGAGCTCACTAAGGTGAGGTACATGTAGCATTTAAAAGAAATACTCAGACATAGGGGAGTTATAGCGAAACTTAATACTTGAAAAGGGATAATTTAGCCACGTTGTTATCTATCCCATAATGCACAATACTCACCACGAACCTTGATCCTGATTAATCTATACCTAAGTATAGTTTGATCGAGTTTTGGTCTGTTTGAAGATGCTATGTGTGAACAACATGAATTTTGATCAGACTGCTCATTAGAGCAATCTGATCAAGTTCCATTTTGGTCTCAAATACTATTAAGGCTAATTTCCCGATCCCCAAAATGAATGTCCCGTATTTTGATATCTGGTTTGGTAGTTATCGTGTATTCTTTTTACACTTAAAATACAGATCGATCTTATCGAGTAAAAATTGACGTAGACTCGGACAAACACAATGATAAAACTCTATCTACACATGAATAAATAATAAATCGATCTTTTTTAGCACAATATACTTACAACATCTATCTCTATCATGCACTATTCACTTCATTCTTTGTTGCACCATAGTGCACTGTATGTCACATCAGGGATTTTTAATGTTCTTTAGCAGAGGCCTATAACAGGCCACATCACAATTGAAAAAAATGCTCATTCTTTTACATTGATGGCAGAAAAAAATCACAAAACTTGTGCTTAAATTTACATTTTATGCATTGTTTCTTCTTTAAGATTCATTCTTATTAAACAGCTAGTTTTATTATTGATATTATATTCAAATAATTATTCACTGTAATCTATGCCAAAATCACACCTTACTCTGTTACTTAAAATGTTTTCCCAAAATGTTCAGAAAAACAAGCTAAAATTTCACAAAATATACAGGCTAAGGCCTTTTCACAAATCTTGGAAAAAGCCCTGCACGTTGGTTTATGGCATTTTGGAAATGGTTGACTAAAACCGTGTAACTATGTTGTAGGTTCGCAGTTTGGCAAAGTGGAGAAGCTAGATTTGAGCCCTTGTACCAGCGATCCGTGTATTCTACACCATAAACAAAATTACACCGGGCATATAACCTTCACGGCACGTAAGTTTTTTTTTTTTTTTTTTTTTTTCATGACGTCGCTTTTCACCAAAAACCTCGTAACTGCAGCTTAAGTTTTTGTTGAAAAGCATCGATGAGTTATCTTACCTTAAAACTTTTCCCAAACTACGCAAATGGACGGCTCTATTTTAAAAGCTACTGCAGACGACAAAATGGCTTTTGCTTAACCCGAATAATGTGAATAACTTAACACAGAAAACATTGAGGCAGAGGGAGAAAATGATGATTTGATACCAGTGTTTTCTTCTCTTGTCTAGAAACATTTTCCAATTCCCATTTTTTCGGGACAACTTCTTGTCATTTATAAGAAAACCATCTAGATAAATTGCAGTCATAGTGCGCTTTTCTAGAAAGGATTCCTTTAATTAACACATTACCACACAGTGACGCTTTTAGACGAGGGAGTAATTGTGGAAATAAAGAAATTGCATGTAACAAGCCGTTTCTTCATTTACCACAATGCTTTCTAATCAAGAATAGAAATGTATATCAAATTGGAATTGTCGTCTGCAACACTTTTTTTCATTGGAACTTCCGAAATTTTGCCATCTGGTAATGGGTTAAGACTTCAACTTGATTGTGACGTCATTGCACAAGTACTATATCGTCGCTTTTCAACGAAATCCTTGTAACTACAGCTACAGGGTTTTCTTTAAAAAGCATTGCTACTTTGAAGGAGTATTCAGGCCAGCTTTTCTGGTCAACTTCTGAACTTTGCTCGATCATTTTTATGAAAAATGAGATGATGCTTGACCCATTACCACACGGCAAAATCCTAGGCCTGTCCAAATTCAAATATGTTTTCACTCGACAATTTCAAGCGAATGTAACAATACATTTTTGGTCTTGGTAGAAAACGTTATGGAAAATGAAGAAATTGCTTGTCACAAAGCCCATGTTTTCTAAAGCCCATACCTTGTAGGACATCAAAATACTTCACTGTTTGGGAATTTACTAGTAGTAAATCATTTAATCAATATGTACGAAGATTCAAATCATGTTCTCTCCAACATTTAATTGCCAGACATTGCACGGCGGGGAATCACGTGACACAATAATATCAGAAAATCGTCTTTGAATTCTTTCAATACGCTTCGACGCCCAACAATATAAATACTTTGTAAATCACTGTGGAAAATGAAGAAATTGCTTGTGGCAAGCAAATTCTTCTTTACCCACAATGTTTTCTTCCCAAAAAGACCAGAGTGTCATAAATTTCACCCACATGAAATTGTCGTCTGTAACATCTTTGAATTTAAACAGTCTAAAATTTTGGCGTCCGGTAACGGGTTCATAGCAATTATTTTCAAAAGTGAATGATTTATCTAGTAAACAGTGACGTATTTTCGGACAAACAATAGTATTTTCGTTGGAGTTGTTATAAGACCTCGTAACTACGGCTTGAATCAAGCCGTAGTTACGAGATTATATAACAACACCAACGGTTTATCAAAACATAACAGTTAAACCAGGCTGTTTTTAGCACAAAATTCATTGCCATTCCAGTCGAAGATTGCAATTCGCCGAAGAGACAACTTAAAGGTGTGATTGGTGGGATGTCTCTTCCTTTTCCCATGAATCCAGATGCGTGCAGCACGGGTCTAAAGTGCCCGGTTAAAAAGGGAGAAAAATTGGTTCAAGTGACTGATATTTATGTCAAACCCATCTATCCAAGCGTACGTATTCATAAACTACTACGCCATAAATAATCCTTTCCCAAAATAGCTTAATTTCATACCCCTCCGATTTGAAAGTAGACATGACAAAAGGATTTTTGTCAAAGGCAGAAAATTTGTACATAATAGCACTTCTATGACTGATCGTTAGCATAGTTTTGTCTTTTTTAAACTGAATATTGCCCAAACTAGTTTTGTTTGTCATCAAGTACGTTTATAATCAAAAATATAGCAGGAAAAGAACAGAAATTGTTTGAAAGAAGCAATGTATCTCCCTTTTACTGCTATATTTCAACTATATTTTTCTTCAAACTAAGTTTGTTTAACATGTATCCATTGGTGATGATGGGACTAGAATATCGATTCGACAAATTCTCCTTATCCGGTATCGAGCAAACCAGTGTCGACTGAACGTACATGTATCATATGACAACATTGCTCTTGATCTTGCTCAGACTCATCTTCGCAAGCCAAGGGTGACATCTACGACGTAACGTCGTTTCTGTATTCACCCTTGGCGTATTTAGTCCGATTTTCTTGGTCTCCTGGAAAGCGTTTTCATTGGTTGCAGCGAGGTCTCGCTGGAACCAATCAGATTGTCGACTGACACATTTGTTATGAGTAACCAAATCATGACAACGGGCGGGAAAAAGCATTGCATTTGCAACTCAAAAACGCGAAGATAGGCGATTTTTCCTAAGAATTTTACTGCAATAGACAGGAATTCCCTAACTTTAATTGACGAATTATTATACTTTCGACAATTCGACCAAAAAGCAGCTAACTTTTACATAATCCGCATGACGTTTGACGCGAAAGACAACGCGCGTTAATGACGTCATCATTAATGGGCGTAAACAATCAGCAGAACAACCGCTAGGCGGCGCTTCGCGATTTCAAGAAAATCGGACTAAATCCGCCAAGGGTGAATACAAACGTAGGTGGGTTCAACCTTGGCTAGCGATGATGGCTCAGACTGTGCATTTGCACAACCTGATCTGGGTCCATGTTGGATGTAACGCTTTCCCAAACAAGACCTGGCTTTGACGTTCCTAATTGAAATGGCTTGGGAAAACATTTAGACAAAAGAATAAACTGCTGATAACCAGCAGTTTCTCCATTGTCCCAATATTTTCTATGCCATAATGTATGCAAATCCCATTCTTATCAACGCCTATTTTGTCGTTCGCAGAAGCTTTAGCACTGGAACAGTCCCAATTTTTGGCGTTTAAGAAAGGGTTAAATGACATGACATAAACGAACTTCACCATCTTTACCAACTTTGAAAAGTCAATTACCCAAAAATAGCTCCTGTCAAGTTTTAACAAAATTGACCATCGATTTTGTGTTTGTAGGGAACTGATGCTTTTCTTGTAAGGATTTAGCTTTTATTTGAAAAAGAAAATACTTCTTAATCCTTTCCCAAACAGTTGAATTGTAGACCAGTCCATATTGCATGAAGTTAGTGACAAGTACATGTAAATAATCCATATCAAAAGTTGGAATTGTGCATCATTGTAGCCCGGAAATGTTAAGGCCAAAGGAGAAAATACCTCAATGTTTTTCCATAATTTATATTTTCAATTATGGACGTCACAAACAGGTCTTAATTGGAATAGGATCAAACCTATTTTGCAAAAATTGTTGGTTTTGTTTCGTATAGTTTGTTTGTTTTCGTTTTTTCTTCATTCTATATTTCTTTCTGTATTTAATTATCTTATAATATTTTTCAATTTTCTTGCAGGTTCGAGTACTTGCAAAGTTTATTCTCATGGATGACCAACGGAGGAATATATTTTGTGTTGTAATACCTGTCAAAATCTCCCATTAACCCATTCCCAAACTGCAAAATTTTAACCTGCTCCTCTAAGAAAGATTAGAACTGCAACCGACAAAATAGTTGTTAATGTGTAACGAAATTGTGCAATAAAACACAGAAAACATTTAGACAAAAGGAGAAAATGCTGTTTACCAGCATTTTCTTCTTTTGTCTCAATGTTTTCCCAATCGTTTTCTATTTGGGATGTCTTGCTTGGGAAAGGGTGAACGTTTTACTTACCGAAAAATGCAAGACTGGTCTAATTTGTACAATAAAAAACTTAAAGATACATGATTCTTATCAAATTAATTAATTTTTGCAAGTCAAAGACCATGAAATATCGCAACAAATAGAAAAAATTGGTGGCTAGCAGCTTTTTTGCTCAAATATTTGCATCGGGTACGGGTACCTTAGACGAGGTCTTATTCTGGAAGGAATAAGGATTTCGTAAACATTTACAGTGTTCTGGCATAGAAATATTATATCGAGAATAAAAGATTATGAGGAAACGGATAGAATATGTTAATAACCCCTTTTCTCCTTTGTTCTTCAAATTGAATTTTCTAAAACTAATTCTATTTTCTACTATTTTGGGTTACTCTGACGAACGGTCGCTTAACTTATCACTTCCTAGATAACATAAAAACAAGCAACAAATTACATGTCACTTATAATTATGAAGGTATTTCAACTGCCATTATTGTTGGCACAAGATCGTATGGCACATGTTTACATTTTGTCCAAATGTAAACAAAACAGTGTTGTATAAAAGATGAATACATTCTTTATAAGTAGTGACGTATACATGTTGCGAATTTAGGTACAGTGATCTAGCGGTCTGTTCATTGTTCAGAGTTTCCTGCGTTTTATCGAACAATGTTTTGTTTACATTTTAACAAAACGTAAACATGTGCCATACGATCTTGCGCCTACAATAGATACAAACACTTCGTGTTATGTCACTTAAAGGGACATTTCATTCCAATTTCAATGTTTTAAAGTATGTCTTGATGCCAAGATTGGTTATTCTAATGAGTACAAATACAATTAGTTTTTTGAAGTTGTTGCCAATCAGCGTGAAACACGCATTTAAAGTTTAGACATAATCGATTAATTACATATAAATCAAAACTGTTGTCCACAACAATTTGTTCAATATTTACACAAAAATATCAATTTCTCGTAAACGGCGCAATATTTTGGCTTGAAATTTTCAGAATTTTCATAAGAAAATATGCTCTTTCAGATAAAAAATAAAAGTAATATTTATGACAAAAAATTCTGAAATGTCACTTTAACTTATTATTTCCTAGATAACATAAAAACAATCAACAAATTAAATGTCACGTAGAATTATGAAGGTATTTCAACTAGCATTAGATACCAAATACTGCGTGCAATTTCGGCTCCAGAGTCGCCATTTTCCGTGACAGCAGATACCCTCGTCAGTCTCCGTTGACACGAATGACGCCTGAATTACACGAAGTGTTCGGTATCTTATTATGTGTGTATTGGCAGTTAGAGTATTGAGAAAGTATGGGAAAAGGAGAAAATACTTATCATTTGCATTTTTCCATTAACCCTATCCCAAACAAGACCTGGTTTTGACGTCCCTGATAGAAGAGGCTTGGGAAAACATTGAGGCAAAAGAAGAAAGTGCTGATAATCAGCACTTTCTACTTTTGTCACAATATTTTCTGAGCTATATTTGTGCACAAATATTGTCGTTATTGTCATCGATTTTGCCTTTTGCAGCAGCTTCCAAATTGGAAAACCCTAACATTTTTTGTTTGGGAAAGGGTTGAATATAATTTTTGAATGTGTAGGTTTGAGTCTTACAGGAGTAAGACATCTGTATGATTTGAACCATCACATGCACTGGTGGTGAACTCGGCCAAAGCGTGGGACGTTTTTTCGCGATCATAGTATTCCGTCGGTGTTGTTATAAAATATCGTAACTACGGCTTCGATAAAGCCGTAGTTACAAGATTTTATAACAACATAGACGGTTTGTCAATACATATCGGTAAACACGGACTATTTTTAGAACAAATTCATTGTTATTAGAAAAACTATCCAATCAGATCTTTAAACTCACGTTTAAACGCAAAATATCTGTACCTTGTTGTAGCGAAAAACGTCCCTCACTTTGGCCGAGTTCACCACCAGTGACATGAAATACAGTAGTTTTGAATTTTGATATTCTGTTTTGTTTACAAACGTAAATTTTTTAAACATGTGCAATAATATCGTGACCGGACTGTAGGTATTAGAGAGCGGATCCGGATCAGACTGTGTACATACACACAGGCTGATCAGCATCCTTTTTACTAACAAATGCAATAATAGTCGTTATGTGCCGATTGATTCCGTCTCGCTTATCATGCAAAATAATCATGTGTTGGTTTTGTTTGTTTGTTTTTGGTTTTTATATGATTATTATTTTTTTCATTCCTTGTTTTCAGTATTTATTATATTGTAATATATAAACACGTGGCGAATTATGTGAAACGACAACAGCAAAATGTGTTATACATGTATTACAGTTCTTTAATGATTCTGTTGTTATATGACCGATTTGAAAATAGTTTGAAACAGAGAAGAGAACAAAAAGGTCTGGGATATTGACAAGAAAAGAAATTGTTGTTTGCTCGCCAGATTCTTTTAATCAGGTGTTTTTTAGAAGATCCATAACACCCAACAGTATCTGACATTCTTATATACGTGATAGTCTCTGCTTCAAACCAAATTCAAATGGGTCAAGTATTCAAAAAAATATTGAAGATTCCCTTTCCCAAACAAGATTCTACAATTGTTATTGTTGTTGCCGTCGTGGTCTATCATCGTCGTCGTTGTTGTTGTTTTCGTTTTTGTTGTTGTGTTGCCAGGAAATTCACCGGCGTAATCATTACGTATGACTTTTAATAATAGTACATGTAACAACATAAGATCAGCGTGAACCTATATGTATGTGTTGTCTGATCAGAGCATATCGTCGTTCACATTCGAAAATGTCGTAACTACAGCTTCAATAAGCTGTAGTTACGACATTTTTTAACGTGGCCGACGATATGCTGCTGTCATATCGCTTTGAAGAACTGTAGGTCATACTGATAGAGACTGACTCATTCCCAGATATTGGCGTCTTTTGACCTCCTACAAGATAAAGGCTTTAGAAGACGTTTTGGAAAATAAAGAAATTGTTTATGATGTGCAATTTCTTCATTTCTCATAATGCTTTTCCATAAAATACCAAAATATCAAATGTTTCATTCACTTGAAATTGTCTTCTGCAGCATCTTTGAATTTGGAACAGACCATTTTTTTAACTTTTGGGAAAGGGTTAAAAACCATTGTACAGGTTGATCTGAATATGTGTTCGTTCAATACGAACCAACGAATGCAAAATCTCGTTGCATATTTAGAAACCATTTCCCTTATTTACACATGGAAAGTTTACAATCACGAGAAGTAATATCCAAATTGGGAAAGAGTCTAACTTGTTATAAAGTAGAATAATTATGAAAAAGGTAAGACTTTGCCAGGTTCTGGAAAAAGGTCACTTAACCCATTCTCAGAAAGCAAAATTTTGGACTTTTCTTTATTCAAAGATCATGCAGACAACAATTTCAACTGTATGAAATTTTACATTTTTTGTGTGTTTTTAGGTAGAAAACATTGTGGAAAATGAAAAAATTGCTTACCACAAGCAATTTCTTCATTTTACATAATGTTTTCCAACGCCATATTCTGTAAGGGAGTCAAAAAGAGCCATTGTGTGGTAATAGATTAAGGCTTTTGGGCCTAACAAGGTTGTAGACCAGCCTACATATACACTCAGTCTGATCAGGAACCCTGTTGTTCTCGAATAGTTTCTTCGTGATAAGTAAAAAGAACCATGGGTCTCTGTCAGTCCCCGTTCATGCACTGAACATGAAATATGGCTACCTCGATCAATTGCTATAAGGGACCATTTTCCAGATCGGCGATCATTTATAAGATTTGTACTCGTTAATGTTCTGGACACTTCATCTTTTTATTCTGTACTGGATTACATTAAAACATCATACACAAATTTGCCTACACCTTTTTATTATTATTTCAACCTTTTGGTAATATAAAAAGAGTTAAAATGCAGTTATTAGCCTACTATAACTAAACATGTTAATCCCTGTATAGATGAAATTTCTACTAGTCTAAGAGAAAGGTACCAAAATAATTAACACTTTTCCACACATTGACTCTTTTTTTACTTCCCAAAAGACAAAGAATTTGGAAAGCATTGTGGAAAATGAAGACATTGCTTGTGACAAGCAATTTCTCCATTTTCTACAATGTTTTCTACCCTGAAAGACCGAAAAACAACAAATTTTGTTGGAATGAAATTGTAGTCTGCGACATCTTTGAATTTGGACCAGAATTCTTTACCGTTTGGTATACCTCACGAGAAATGACCTGGCAGAGCATCCCAGCCTATTGACCAGGGTTGCTCTGTCAGTTCAATTATCGTGAGCTATAATGGGTTGATAAGGCGTTTATTGGAAACTTGGCATAGTTTGTTCAAATCTCAATGAATGTCGTGTTAATGTAGTCCACTCTTGTAATTCACGCGAAGTCAAATTATTTCGTGTGACGTCGTTCAACATTCGTTACATATCCAAACCTATTCGGGCGACGTCGTGAACATTCGGCCATGGAACATTCCACCGCCGGATGTTTACGACGACGCCCGAATTTTTTTCAACGTCACGTGAATGCAAAAAGGGTAAACTTTACGCATCAGTAGCTGACGTTACGTAAATAAGTAACGCAGATGGAACTACGTCAGCTATGACGTGATTTACCCAGCTGAAACCCCAGACTAGATCCTTGATCCGCCCTGGTTATTATAGCCTACATGTAATCATAGTTTAAGGTTTTTGTACTATTTTTTGTCACTTGCAACTCCTTTAGAATTAATTTAATCACCCCAATACTTAGTTTTAGTTGAACGATTAATCAATTGCCACACAATGACTTTTTGTGACTCCTTACAAGATAATGGCTTTGAAAAACATTGTGGAAATTGAAGAAATTGCTTGTGACAAGCAATTTCTTCATTTCCCACCATTTTTTCTACCCAAAAAGATCAAAGAATGCGCAATTTCATTCAATTCATATTGTAGTCTGCAGCATCTTTGAATTTGAACCAGTCTAAAATTTTGTTGTGTGGTAATGGGTTAAAGGAAATTGACATCCTCAATAATCGGCGACAGGCAACAATAGCATAATTATCCTGTTAATGTAAGTCATAATATGAAAAAGGCAAAGCCTCTGACCGAGGTCAACAGCTGTTATTGATGTAAGTAAGGTTTACTGACCCTGAAAAAGTCTGCACTTTCTAGCCATACGAAATGCATCAAATTTCACACACTTGTAAATATACTTTACATAAGTTGATTCACCGTGTCGGATTTCAAGATTATGCTTGAAGAGGAAAATAATTTACAAATATCATTTTACTCTATATTCATATCCAAGGGAGGTAATTGATAACATTTTTGTCAAATATTTCCATTAGTATGCATTAATCCAAAATTCTAAACCGTGCAAAATGCTTATATTTGTATTTGGAATGGAAATGAAACACAGTTTAGGAATTTTTTGCACTTTTCAAATTTCGCCTCTGGCTCTTTGGTACTTTTGAGGGGTTGGATACCTTAACAAAACATGAGGATTACGCTTTTGAATTTCTAAGAAATCGTTTAGCGATGTCTGTCTTACGGTAGAGGTGTCGAGCCCGGATAGCTCAGTCGGAGACGGCGAAGTTTTTCAATCCATTAGCCACCTGTTCGAACCGCTGCTCAGTTCTCGACCAGTATCCTCTCTGACTCACCAATGCATGTGAATAATCTAAGTGAGAGAGAAGCTGGGTGCTCGGATTTGATATATTGTGGCTGTACTGGTGAGAAAAATATCAGTAGGGGCCTAATCTACGTTCTAAAGGCGCTCCAGCCTCCGCGATATTACCATATTAGTTGAGAGAGGCATACTGTACACAAGTCACATCTGTTTAAACGACGCTGCGGCAGCTTGAGCTAAACTCACAAAAAACAAATTCGTTCAAATCTATACGCCCACAATACCGTAAGCCGTGGTCAATTCCATTGACCCCGGTATTAATTTTCATCAAGCATGTCGTTTTAACTTTCTACCACACAAGACGCGGGTTTGACGTCTCACGTAGAATAGGTTTGGGAAAACATCAAGACAAAAGATGAAAATGTTAGCAACCAGCATTTTCTCTTTTTGCTTAAATATTTTCCTTGTCTTATCGTACACAAATCCCGTGTTTTGATCAACACCCTATTTGTCGCCTGTAGCAGGTTTGAAATTGGAACAGTAGAACGCACTAAATCTTATATATGTGTGCGTACGTGCGTCAAACCGTCCGTGAATGCCTTTGAATGTCAAAAATAGCCATTGTTTACTTTGTTTACACTCTAGCATTTACTAACATTGACAAATCGCGAAAAGCCCTAAATAGAATGTTTGTTTTATCTGTGATACGCTTAATCTTCAAACTAATCCGAATTCCAAAAGGGGGGGGGGGGGGGTAATGTGCCACTGAATTCAAGTGAATTCAAGTCTTAATGTGGTTTTCATCAGCCAGTCTAGATACAAGAATGCCTTCAAAATCACACAATAATCCATCCGATTGACTCGAGATATACGTGTCGTCCAATCAGATGGCTAGTAATGTAATTTTGTTGTAGACAAGCAATTTAGGAATGTTGGTAAAGACGGTTCCAGGTTTCCACCTTGCTTTTGCTGTTACTTGATAATTAATATTATCCTAAACGACAGAACTTGAACAACATGTTAATTACATTTAAGGAACAATGCTCCAGTTTTATAATTCTTCCCAATAATAGAATTTAATTATATTTTATGTAGAAATTACAAGTCATTACCAGTTGAAAAATTTGATAAAAATGGATGGTCAACGATCTTGTTTGGATTTTGTCGGCAATCGCAATCGTATGATATATCCCTACAAGTTAAAAAGGGACAATTTCTTGCCCCTTTCATGGTCACGAAAATACTCAGAAAATGCAAAATGACCTTTGCTTTATCTGGTAAATGGCTTTGAAATAATAATTTACATTTATCAATAACAAAAAGAAAATCTAAAATGTGTGATGTTAAGATAGCGTTAATATATAAAAAAGCATATTAACTCATTCAATTGGACCAACGAAGCAGTAGCGTTTTATGTCAAAATTTGGACTTTTTGTAAAATATTTCAAGTTCTGCATTATAAAACTTGATAGTACTTTCTAAATGTATTTTAAAAGAAACTTGTCCTTGTAATAATTCATGAAGAAAATATATGTAATTGCTCTTGTAAGTACTTACAGCATTTTGTTTTATTATTTACACAAATTGAATAAAATGACGCAAAACAGTGGTAGATGCAAACACAGTTACAACTGTCTTGCTCTAAATCATCGATTTCTGTCTTGAGAAAAGCAGTTTCGCATAACAAATACGCGCTTACAGTCGAAAATTAGTTAATAGTAAAGACATGTTATACATGTGTTGCCGAAAATCTGGTAGTGAAACGCATATGGTGCGAAACATAAACGTTTCTACAGTAACGACCGAGTGTTCCAAATAACTGGACCGTTGTCCCTTAAAGTTTTGTCTGATTTTCAATCTGATTGAAATTATCGAGTTTGTGTAATATGCCCATGAGTATCAAATGTAGCTGCTTTTTATTCTTTTTTTCTTCGCCATAACGACCACAAATATTGGGCCATGAAAATAAATCTTGTAGAAAAAGAAGTTTACCCCTATATTCTATTTTTGAAATAATTGTAATGCCTCGTTAGGAGTTATATACCCTTGAATTTTACAAAATTGCTACAATTGAGATAAAACTGGGACAAAATGTTAAAATAATCATTACATTTTAACGAGATTGATTTCAAACAATGTGATCGAAATAGTAAAAGTAGAATTTATGCGTCCTTGGATTTTATAAATTATTTTTTCCACATTCCTTTCACTCTAAATACCAGCTGCAACATTTTAACCAATCGAGACACAAAAAAGTATCCATAACAGGAAATTCAGGCTTGTTGGCGAAATATACGTTTTAAAAAGTCCCTACTTGTATGCGGCGAAACTATTTTATGATTGCATTACATTCCCCGTCATTAATAATGGCGGCCCGTATAGTACAATACCTCGTATTGGCGTGTTTTTTATGCATAACCTGCAACTCGGTGGATTCAGACAGGAGATTAATCAGGCAACTGGATATATTCAAACGAGAAGTTAGAGATGAACTGAGTTTTATTACAGTCGATATTAATACACTGTTTGAAAGTTTCGTTAATATTAATAAAACTCTTCAAAACAATGTCAACGTAAATAAAGGACGGCCCGACGAAAACAAACACGCTCGTGTAGATATGGACAAGAACTATGAACGATGTGTGGTCAAAAATGCTTTGTGTGAAGGCTTATCGGAAAAATATAGCGTGTTAGAGAAAGCGTTTGAATCGGAAAAATGGTTAAACCGCGAACTGCAAGATCGACTTAAATCGGTTGAATCGGAACTTAAATCATTTGAATCAGAAAAACAATTAAACAGCGAACTGCAAGATCGACTTAAATCGGTTGAATCGGAACTTAAATCATTTGAATCGAAAAAACAATTAAATAGCGAACTGCAAGATCGACTTAAATCGGTTGAATCGGAACTTAAATCATTTGAATCGGAAAAACAATTAAACCGTGAACAGCAGGATCGCCTAAAATCGGTTGAATCGGAACTTAAATCGCTTGAATCGGAAAAGGAATTATACCCCGCAATGCATGATCGTATTAACTCTGTCGAAGATTCGATTTCTGGAATGTTTAACGACGTTGTGGCGAATATGACGTCATTCACCAATCACGTCGAGGGATCTCTAGGAGAGAGTTTACGAGATATCGATGAAAAGCTTTCGAATAGTATCAGTATTTCCTGTCAAGCAAAACCGCAGAGTGGCGTCTTTGGTGTATATATAGGGTCGATAGAGGCAGTGAAATCTGTATATTGTGACGCCGAGACAGACGGCGGTGGGTGGACCGTTATAATGCGACGTCAAGATGGATCTGTGGACTTTAATCGATCCTGGACAGAATACAAGAACGGATTCGGAAATGTGGCTGGAGAATTCTGGCTCGGTAATGATGTCATTCACGCGCTTACAAAATCTAAACCTCGTGAACTAAGGATTGACATGCACGACTTTGACGGAAATAAAGTTTATGCTAAATACGACACGTTTGAGATAGGATCTGAATCTGACAAATATCGACTCGATGTTGCTGGATATAGTGGTACTGCAGGGGATGCGATGATAGATACCCCGGACGAAGAAGAAGCTCTGAATGGTATGAAATTCAGTACATTTGATTCCGACAACGACAGTGGCGCGGGAGATTGTGCATCTCACTATTCAGCTGGCTGGTGGTTTAATTACTGCTTCAATGCTCACTTGACGGGAATATACAGTATAGTGAGTAAGATACCAAGGTATCATGGCATTATTTGGTATCAATGGACGGGCTGGGAGAAGGCCCTCAAGTTTGTGGAAATGAAGATAAGATAGCAATAATCAATGCTGGCTTAACATTTCTAGGTTATTTGGACAAATTACACTATCTGACAGTCTAGACCTGGTGATCGTGGCTTAATTAACTCCATAATTATGTGCAGAGCAACGAAAATGAAGGAATTTGTAGCAGCTGAAGGAATTCATTTATTTGTATTTTGAATACAAACCCCTGTTGTGAGTGCCCCTTGGTCTGTTAGACAAAAGAAGAAAACCCTGGTTTTCATTTTTTTGTCTAATTTTCTTTTCAAATCCTCATCCATTTGGGACGTCAAAACAACGTCTTGTTTGGAAAAGGGTGAAATGTTCTTTGTGTTTCATCTTTGGTATTTGTTATTGACTAAATGTATTTGTATTAATGGCATATAACTCTCCTCATCTGATTTGAACTATCATATAGCGAGGAATCACCTGACACAGCTATTTCTGTCATTCATCAATAATTGTATCAATAAAGGACCAATTTGAAAAGAGTTTGAAACAGACACTGTTGGAAAACACCAGAAATTTGCTGAATACAAGGGATCTTTGAAACAGCGCCTGATAAAAATGTTAGTGTCAACCAAACAAAGTTTGATATGTCGTCAATAATTGTTTTTTACAGGTTTTCTTAAAAAGTTCTACCTAGTCACGTGATAGCCCGCCTTGATAAAATGGTATTGGACAGCTCGAGAAAGATTTTTTTAATAATTGTACATTGTAGCTTGTAGTTTAATCACATATTTAATCAAATAAGATGTTATTTATAAAGTAATTATGCCTATGCATGGGCGGATCTATAGGGGGTCGGGGGAGGGGGGTCCAGACCTCCCCCTCCCCCGGCATTGGCCAAATTGAATTTTGAATTTATAAATTTAGTGTAACGTTACATATTTACTACATTTAAAGCCATAATCTGGGCTAGGACCACCCCTGGAAAACAATCTTTGGCTTGGACCCCACCCCTGGAAAAAAATCCTGGTTCCGCCCTTGCTATATAACTAAATAAATAAGTCCAGAGATAACTAGAAATCATTATCGTCCCTCACCACGGTTTGTCGTCTGTCCATCTCTCTCTCGCTCGTCAGTAATGATGACGGTACAAGACAATCGTCCGTCCGTACGGCAGGCAGGCAGGCTATAGTAGACGGTGTGGGTGGTCGTACCACGCCAGGCTCTAACTCAGCAGCATGTTGTCGCTTTCCAACGAAAACCTCGTAACTGCAGCTTATTCTAAGCTGCAGTTACGAGGTTTTCTTTGAAAAGCAGCGTGATGTCGTAAATAATGACAACCTTATGCTGACAAAAGTAGGATCTTAGTGTAACGGAAACGGCTTTGCCATGTTTTGTCCGTTGCGGTAGATTTGACTCCTTTTCGTTAGTTTAATATTGTCAAGCGTTTCAAAGATTTCTTCCGTCGATCAAATTAAACTAACCACTGTCCAACCTTTACAAACATTGGTCTCATGATGTAAGTGACTTTAATACATTTAGAATTTTATTAGGGATCGATTCAAGCCATATAAACATCATGACATTTTGTTTTATCGCCGTAATTTAACGTCAAAGTCGCACAAATTCGTCTTGGTTTTGTAGACGCTTACTGGTTTAGGCTGGAACCCATGTATAAGGAATAAAGAGGAAGGGTTGTCATCTAGTCTATATGATGTGCATTCATGCGTTTAAAGTCACGTGGTGTACCAGTATAAAAGAGGCTGATTTTCTCTTTTGGGCTTTAGTTCGCGCTGTCAGTGGTTGATAGCGGTTGGAACGCACCTCTGAGATTTGTAGATAAGCCCCGCCCCTTAGATACTGTTGCTAATAGAGGCCCCATTTTATCAATATAATTCCGGATTTTCGTAATTCCGTCGTGACAGAGTTGTCGTTCATGCGGGACGGTATACCGTCTTCCGGTGTCAATGTAAGCAAGCGATATCAGTGGGAAAGAACGACTACTGCATTTAGGAATGCCATAATTGTGCGGATAGAATTGGAAATTTTGAATTGCACAAAGTATATCGAAAAAGGCAAATACAAGACGAGCTTGGGTTCGTGTAATAAGTCGTAAGAATTAGAGCAAAACATCGTATCTGGCCTTGGCCTAGGTCTGAGAGACAATATAAGCCGAAACGCGTAGATGGTTGGGAGATTCCAACAGAGATTACCTCAGCGGAGAGAAGAAAGAGAAAACCCATTAGTAGATCTAGTCTATTGAGACAGAAGGAGAAAATGTTTCCCAAAGTATTAATTTTCTCTTAAGTAGGCCTAGTATACATCAAAACCAGGCTTGTTTGGGAAAGCTTTCACGAACATACAATGAATTACACAGATTTAGATCTACTTGAACGAAATCGCAAAATTTTGAGAGAAAAGAAAAGCATGCTGACTTTGCTCACAATTTAATGTTCCCTCAATATTTCGTATCCACAATCTGCACCAAACTGTTCTTCTTAGTAGATCTACGTATCTTATAGTCTACAGCCTGCTTCAAATTTAAATTAAATTTGAAATGATGGTTTATGATGTTAACCCTTTCGTTGTTTTGAAGCCCACAAATAGCAAAATCAGTATCATTCTGATAATTAGCAAGACTTAATTTGGAAAGGACCAAATTTTGTTGTTTGGGTAAGGGTTAAAAAAAATCCACCATTTTTTCGGCACATTTGAAAACGAATTCTAGAAATCTAGATCTACTGAGGTCAAATACAGGACTTTAATATTAAGAAAGGGGTTTAAATTTTGAAGAATTCGTTTTCAAATGTGCCGAAAAAATGATGGATCTTTTTTATTGTTTGTAATTTAAACACCAGAAAAAGGAGCCCATTTGATAATAGACAGAAATATCGCCTCTTTCCTCAATATTTTCTGTGCTTTAACATTCACTTCAACTATTTTCGATATTAATCGTTTTCCGACAGTGGAAAACTGTGCGGAGCGGAATGTTCTTACAAAGAATTACAAAATATGAATTCGTTTGGAAAAAACTTGCTCGCATCGTACATGTATATACATGTATGTATTTTCCCCCAAATGTGCCCCACTTTTTATTTCTATGACGTCATATGACTAGAGTAAGTAAGGCAAAGTCATGACGTCACATATCGACACTCGCCTGATTTGAGGCATACCGCGGGGAAAAATATTTTGAATGATAACCTATCATCGGATTATGGCAGATTTCTTTTGTTGTAGATCTCTGAATGGTTTGAAAATGATGGAAGGTACAGAGGTTTTATTAGATTCCATTATAAAGTTACAATAATAATCATTTTCAGTTTATTACTCATTGATTTGATGAAAATATTAAAGTTGCCGCTTGTCATACAGGCAAATGGAAGTGAATATACCGTCCCGCAGGAACGACAACTCTATATTACCGGAATTACGAAAAGACCCAATGGCTTCCGGTGAAGCCGCGACAAATTTCCTTGTTAAACATTCCGGCAGATATTTCTCCTTAATTTTTGACTGACAAGCAAAACTTTGTCGGTAGAAATGTTGCAGAGATGACATTGGATTAATTCACACATGGATATAGCCAAAACATTCGAATAAAGGCGAATGGCGCCGACTCAAAGTGGATACGGGAGACTGGCATCAGTGCGAAAGTCCGAGGGGCCGCATCGTCTTTATTGAGAAATATCTACACCCGAGTCGCTTACGGAGATTTATTTCACATGTCGAGTAAGTACACATACCGGCACATGTACACGTATGTTTTTTAAATCATTAATTTATTATTCCACACTAGTAACGGGAATAACCAAACATTCTAGCCCTTTCCTCGATAGCAATCGGGATTCTCAACTTCAGTATTCATTTATTTGAACGAGTTCTATAAATTAATCTGCTTATTTAAGAAAATCATATTATTAAATAGCCTGTCAGATCAGATTAACTCTTCACAAACAAGACATGGTTTTGGCTCCCCACTAAGACTTGCTTTCAAGCAAACATGGGGGTAATAAAGAAAAGGCTCATAACCAGCATTTTCTCTCTTGCCTCAATGTTTTCTGTGCTATTGGCTATTGTACACAAATCTAATCTTTACCATCCATGATCAAAATTGTCTTTTTTGAATCTGTCTTTAAAATGATTTTTCAAAATATTTTGTCATTTGAGAAAGGGTAAATCTGATGAGCTCTGGTACTTAATCTTAGACTTATTCATTTTAGGTTTGGCTGCCTGGGTTGACACATTCATTGCTTCTTTTGACAATGTTTATCGGTAAAAACAGTCGGGGCCTGATGTGGCGGATAAATGCAGGTAATGATACTAATCATCATTCTGATCCAATTGCATCATTAATTGTTAAATGGGGCATTTGACTGGGGATCTAACCATGGGTCTTCATTCGAATATTCTCGGATCTTATCGTTACTCAAGAATATTGCATTTATTATTCACCAAATCCTATGTCAAGGGTACTCATAGGAAACGTCTCGTCAAGATGATTCAAATTAATATCCACAACATAGGGTTTGGAATCCAAATTACAAAGTAAGAATGCCTTCAGCACCACTTTTTCTGGTTAGATAGGATTTTGGCTGAGCCATGGTTCGAACCCACTGCCCCCTGTATTAAAAGATTCGGATGTTTACAATTACCGACTGAGCTATTCTGACCCAGCTCACCAATATAAGAGCATTAAACAGTGGTTTTCATAGTTCAATATTTGAAACATTATTCTATATCAAACCCTATGTTGCAGGTTTTCATTGGAATCTTAAAGATTATTCAAATGAGTACCCAAAACATAGGTTTTGGATTTGAAATAGCAGTTTTAGAATGTCTTTACCCACTCCTCTGTTGCTCTAAATATTAAACAGGTCTTCATCTACCTTGGTAAGGTCAGGAGTCATATCTGACTGTATTGTTGGGAGTTGTTTGTTTGTTGTTGTTTTTTTAACACTTTCCAAATGTTAAAATTTTATGGTGGTCAAATTTGTACTACTGCAGATAATCCGAGTCGTCTCTGATGCAAATTCCGCTAAGTCGATCCATTTTACTAATTTGCATCAGAGACGACTCGGCTTATACTGCAGATTGTAAAATAAATTTTGATAAAGTTCAGAATTGTGCTTGATGTAGTCCAAACAAAATTGAAAAAAAAGAAGAAAAAGATGGGAATGATAATCAGTAGTTGTCCAAATGTTAAAATTTTAGGGTGGTCAAATTTGCACTAAGCCTATAGTACTGAAGATGGCAAAATGAATTTTGAACAGAATTGTGAATGATCTAGTCCAGATTACATTGAAACAAAAGAAGAAAATACTTAAAATTATAATCAGCATTATCTTCTTTTGTGTCAATGTATTCTCAAGCCTTTAACATTTAAGATCTTGTGGCGGGTTGGGGGATGGTTGAAAATTAACACAAAGAAAAACAACAAATTTTCAAAAATAACATTAATGTATTGGTTGCAACGCTCTATGTTTAATGGCAGTACATCACATAAAAATACACATCAATCACAGTGTGAAATTGTATATGTAATTATGTATCTAAGTATATCTCATGATAAATGACCTGGCAGAGAATCTCATTCCATTAGCATGGGCTGCTCTGCCAGGTCATTTATCGTGAGCTATAACATAAGGGGAAAAATCATCTTTGACTCCAACATCTTGTTTTTTCTCTATCTTTAAAGTTCTGTAATTTTCTGTTCTTGATCTTTGACCACAGACTTCTTGTGCAATTTTGTGGTGAAAGGAAATCTTAAGTTGAGGTCCCTGCAATAAACATTTTTTTTTCATTATATATCTAGTTAACCCTTCCTGAACAACAGAAAAAATTAGCCTGCAACAAATCAAAAGGAGCTGCAGACATAGAAATTGGTTGTTATGAAGATAGGACTTGTGTTATACACTATATAGAACATCAAAGCTTAATGCAAAAGGAAGAATTGCTGGTTAATCAGCATTTCCTGCTTTTGTATCGATGTTTTCCAAAAAATCTTTGATATTAGGGACATGTAAAAAAGGGTCTTGCTTAGGAAAGGATTTACAAGGTGATACTATTTGTGTTTTGAATTACATGTATTTGCTTATTCTTTAAATGTATTTACAGACAAAAACATTCATGAACAGTCATGGGTACAAGTTAAATTACACCTAATGGATGTGAAGAGCACCAGTGAAATTGCGAAGACAACTTTCAGATTGTAATCAATTTATTACACTAGAAGAAATACATGAAAATGACAGGAAAAATGTATGCTGACTGATATAATTTCCATAAAATGTAAGAAATATTGCATTGAAAATATAGGTAAAATCATGAAAATGTTGCATTCAGCATTATAAATACTTACTCTTCCCCTGTTTGTATAGCTGAATCAGTCATCCCAAGTACCTCCCTAGTGTAGCATGTTCCATTCACTGGTTCACAATTCAACCTGCAAATTGCAAGAAAAATATTAAGGTAGAATACCTGTAATATGGTCATTTTAAAATTCATAAAACATAGGATTTTTTCGAGCTGCGTTATTACGTATTGGAGCCTATTTGGGTGCGGTCGAAAACATTTGGCGGTGGAAAATTCTGCTGCTAAATGTTTTCGACCGCACCCGAATAATTCCGAAGTCGCACAAATCTCATTAGGGGTGGACTACCTTAAGGAAAGGGGAAAATTGCTGATTATTAGCAATTCATTATCAACAATTGCTTATGTTCTTTAAAAATTCCCCAAATCTTATTTAGGAACTTTAAAGCAGGTCTTGTTTGTGAAAGGGTTAAAACAATTGTACAGTTATCATTTTGCTCCTGCAAAGTAAGGTTTGTGTATTGTGAACCTGTAATGTGTACTTGTCATCCAATTGCTTTGATTCATACTGAAATAAATTAAGAGTTTTTCATCAAAAAGAGAAGAAAAAAAATAAGAAATGTGTTACCATTATATCTTGTTTGTGTTTATTTATTCCTACCAGAAGCCCTCAACAGAAGTAATTGTAAATATTTAGCAGATTACCCAGTGGCAGATCCAGGGCAGGTTTGGGGGGGGGTTTAAACGAACCCCTGTCTGTAGCCTGATTATTTCATTTTCATATAGAAAATCAGTCAAGAATTGGACAATCATGGGAAAAGGAACCCCCTATTTGGTGTGTTTGAACCCATTCAGTCCATCACAGAAATCCTAAATCTACCACTGTTACCTACATATAATATAGTTAATCTGTTACAATAAATACAATTATTTTTGTTGGTGATACAGATCAATGTCTGATTTTGATCCTGCCACAATCAGAGCTTCAGATTTATTTGAAGAGTGGTGGGTCGAAATGACCCATGGCAGGGAAATTGATGGGTCATTTTTGGAAATGATGGGCCATAGCAATGAAGTGATATAAAAAATTTGTAAAAGCTTGGGCCGCTTGGCCGCTGGAGTTGAAAAGTGATGGGCCATATTTGCAAATAGTGTGTCAAATGGCCCGGGCCCACTGTAAATCTGAAGCTCTGCACAATGCCTCTGTTTTCTGCTGGTGGTTGCATTCATTGACTGATCCAGGTGGGGCTCAGAGTC
The DNA here is from genome assembly GCA_963680895.1 of Fragum sueziense. Taxonomy (NCBI): domain Eukaryota; kingdom Metazoa; phylum Mollusca; class Bivalvia; order Cardiida; family Cardiidae; genus Fragum; species Fragum sueziense. The sequence goes on along the minus strand of OY804593.1, from coordinate 77,845,050 downwards.
TCCCCCCTTTCCATGTCTTAATTTCAATAAAAAAAATGGTTGAAACAATTTTTAATGCATGATCATTCAATAAATGTGTATGAAAACATTGTGGGAAAAGAAGAGATTGCTTTGGAACTTTTTCTTCTTTTCTCATAATGTTTTTATACACAATCATTTCTTTCAAATTTAACAAAATGCATTGGCTAGTGGGAACAGAAAATTGAAACTGATTGCAGAGGAAAAGATAGATGTTGACAAATACTCAATTTATGTACAGACAAACACGAAACGGGATGTCATCATTTTACCCGATTGGGTAAAGTCCAATGTGTAAACACATACGTATGTCAGGCGATGTCGTGTTTTCTCAAGCTTTTCCATTACAAAGTCAAAATGGGATATTGTTTGGGAAAGTATTAAACAATTGCATAACTCCGAAATACATGAAAGACAAGTTTCATACCGTAGAACGAACAGCTATGTTTGTTTTTTTATTCTGTCCATGACAACATTCAACTGTCAAATCGCGGGTCCCGGTGCACGCTTCATCGGTTTAATCCAACGATGACACAATCTTGCCGGTTAATATTCGGCTTTGGAAGTAACATAAACGTTGCATGATTGATTCTGTTCGAATATTTCACCAGCATTGAAAAAAACAAAGGTAAAAATAAGAAAATAGCGCAACAGCAGTTGTCCTTCGTTTCACATGTTTTGTTTTGAATGTGGGACAACGTCATCGGCGATATCCGGTGGGCGTGGTTATCCCGTATTGATTGGTCAATAGTTACGGTTTGATTGACACGTCGGAAAGGTCCACTCTCTCCCTAACTAACGGGTGTGCTTATTTGGGATGCACGTTAGTCTATAGGTGGTCATATTTGCGGCACCAACTACAGTGGTCTCGAACCTCTAAGTTGGTATACCATACTTGCTCCACTATAGACATTATTCCCGGTTTGCACGGTCGTTTGGGCATGGGGATTGGTTGGTACAAGGTGTTGGACCACGTTTGACAAGATGGTCCAGACTGCCTTGTTTCATACTGACTTGAGTGATGTCAGTTTGAGACTGGTTTCGTCCTGTGTGTAGGACAGGACATGGTCTCATACAAGGTATAGGCTCTGGCCGGTAGCAGGTTGGGCTTGAGGCTCAAACTGTGTTGGTATAGACTGTTGGTCTTATACTGACCGGGCATGGCGTCGTACAGGTTTGTACCACCGTATGTAACCGGTACGGTACGATCATTGTGCGATGCAGTGCTTGGTGATATTATACTTGGTTCCAGACTGAACAGTTAGGCTTTAGGCTCATACTGTCTTTGTATAGACAGTTGGTCTTATTCTAACTCAGCACGGTCTCGTCCAGGGTTGTGCCACCGTATGTAACCGGTACGGTGCAATCATTGTACGAAACTATGCAGGGTGATATTATACAATGTTCTCATACTGTCCCATACTTGTTTCTAGACTTTGTTTAAGACTTCCCATGTTCAAACTCGTTTTAAGATAGGGTTCGAACTTTAAGCAGTCCACCCCACACCATTTATTTGGTGGGCCCACCCGTTACGAGGTGTTCTTGGATAAGGGCCGAAACATTGATGACAGCGGGCACCAAGCTGATGATGGTGGTGGATTGACATTTTTAAGCATTTTTAGTTAACGAGAGGTTTTCTGGTTTGACACATTAGTATTTTTGCTCATACCTATTTATCTCCCCCAAATCTAGTGTTTGAGACCAACTTCGTTCTGCACAAAGGTCCCAAACTTGATTATTCTTTATACTCCGTTTAGGTTAATAAAGTCCCATACGATTTTAAGTAGTCCGTTTCAAATTAGTTTCACACTAGTCTCATACTGGTTCCATTCAAGTTTCATACCTCTTGGTTTCATAGAGGTTTCATACCATAGGTATATTTTAGAAGACCGTTTGACACTACGTCCATACCATATAGTCCATGAGCCAGACACTTTTTTTGGTACCACTCGGAGGGAGTAATTCTAATTGCACTTTCTGAACAGCTTGATATATTTGGTTAACTAATTGATATGATAGCAGTCTGAAATTAGTAGCTTATGCTGAGAAAATCGCCGTTTTCTTAACCTACCCCGTTTTCACATGTCCACAAATTGGTCAGTAGGTGCGATTTCTTTTGGAAGTATGTGATTTATCAGAAGGCTTGTCGTGATTATTTACTCTGCCAAAATATTTTTAAAACGCTGGTTTTGAGTGCTATTTAGTCTGTTCCCAGGTATGAGGCCTCTGTAGGCTGTAAAATAGAAGACAATTTGTCGGCCCCTACACCGAACGAAATGCACGATTTTTTTTCAAGTGATTTTTTCAATTCTTTGAAGCAGAAATGCAAGTGGCTACATATTTTTACACTTAGATATATTTTCAAATGCGTATTCATCGATTCATGCCAGTTTCGTGACACAAAACACTCGGAAAAAGCTGTATAAGGCAAAAACATTTGGTCGATTCGGACCCTGAAATGTTCGTACCTAAAAACTAAAACGCATATTATGAGTGATTTAAGGCTTTTAACTGTAGCTAATCTATTGACAGGACTGTGTTTTTATCCAAAACAACTGAATTACATATTAGGTGGCTATTTCATGCATATGTGTGTTATATGAATATGAAATGGAGAATTTTACGTTAGGCCTACTGAAAGTATGCTGAACTCAATAGCATTTTCACTTTTAAATATAATGAAGGGCCTTATATGTTCAGTTGAATGTCCAATCAATGCAAATTAGAAAATAATTCCTGGAAATATATTCAATTGCACAATATTCGACGGTTCGTAACTAAATTGAATGACCACATGAAAAAAATGAAGCTACACTTTACGCAACTAAATATAGCACAATGCCAATATACGATTATACGATATATAGTGTACATCATGAAGCAACCAAGGTAAAACCAGATAGTCCCCTATTCAATGATACAATGAATATACGAAATAATTGCTGTTTTTGTCATATATATACAAAAACTCTCTTGTCAGATATATTGGTCTTCATATCAATCTAATCATAACCCAATATAATACATGTACAATATAATGAGCCAGGATACGGAAAAAAGGTCCCTTAAGGCTTTTGAGCCAAATATGGTTCCAAATCAGCCTGCGTATACACGCAGTCTGATCAGGAACCATTGCGGTTTTCCACTAGATCCTTAATGACCTGTTGCAATTGTTATATAGCAGCATGGATGTCTGCCAGTCTTTACTAAAAGCATGTACTGATCTTGAAATGTGACTGACTCAAATGCTTTAAGGGACCCTTTTCCAGATTCGCGCTCAATTATGTAAGTATGAGAGAATACAATTGTTTCTACTTTTAAGTAAAATTATAACATTATCAATTCCTAAACCTAGTATGTGTAAACTGTGATGATTAGACAAAGATTACTTATAGAATGATAATCAAAGTGTACGGAGGGAACTTAATTCTATGTTAAAATAGAAATGAGATACATGTAGTACTTTTGCAATTCTATTTCGTTTTGGAAATATATTGCTGTGTTCATGAAAAAATGCAACCCCTGACCTCATAAAAGACAGATTCTATATGTATTTCGACAGCGAAGTCCGTAGATGTACATTGCATACTTACAGAATTTATTAAAAAATCAAAGTACTGAAAGTACTGTTAGAGAGCGTATTTGACACAACATAAAATTGCAAACTGTTACAATATCGCATGCTTACATAATTGGGAACATTCAAAGCCACCCTCGAATGTAGGTGGAGTTGTGTCAGGCCCGTAGGAAGCAATTTCATGTTGCTGAAGCCTATGTATCTGAATATTGAGGGGGCGGCTAAATTGCATTTTCCCTAAATTTTCAGTGCAAAATACGGAAAGTTCAGCACTTTTGGCCATGCATTCAACTATAAATGGAGGAATGTGCTTACTATTGACAAAATAATTGAAGCCGCTTTTTCTGTGATGCAGCATAATGTCACCATGCCACAAAAAAATCTTAACAACAGTTTTTGAAGTGGTCCATTTCAAAAGCTGATGCAAATGACAAAATATTATTAAAGTTTAGAATTGTGCACAATATTGTTCAGAAAATATTAAGGCAAAAGGAGAAAATGCCTCAATGTTTTCAAAAACTTGCTGTTAGAGACACATTTTGATTGGGAAATGTAAATTCAAATCAACCCATTCTTAAATGTATGAGAAATTGGGTTGATAAGGAAATTTGCTCTAATGACCCTTTATCCATGGCACAACATACTATGACTTTACTACTCATTACCTGGATAGACACTCACTACGCACTAGAACAAATTATACATCTCTGTCTGTGGAATGTGATTCTATTTTTAGACTGTTTGCATTGTTTGGAAAAAGGTCACATGACTTGACTGAATGACCTGCATGACCAAATTGTGAATGGCAAATTACTACACTGATCTATTTTCTATTTAAGACTTGTTTACTTGAAGTTTTTTTGCATAGATCATACAAGTCATAAATTTTATATAATGACATGTATAATTGTACACTATTCCAATTGTTATTTAGATCTTTTTGGCTTGATTGGAAGGAACTATTTTCGTTGTGCGGTTTGCAAAATACCGGTATTGGCTTCAGGCTGCAATAGAGAGACTACGCTCTCTAAAAACAACAAAAAACAAAAAAAAATGTAATTTTATAAGCCAGGTGATTGTATAACATGTGTGTTGCCCTTTTGCCATTTCCAAGTTTTCTTGTCTGTATGTACGTATTACGTTGCAATAGCAATTTTTCTAAAATTTCTGCTACATATTATCATACTGTATACACGTGCTGATTTTGGTATTCGTGATTTTGATTCAGTCAATGGTTCCTGACATACCTGTTGTTAGTGAAATGGTTTTTGTCACTGAAAATCACTTTAGGTAATGTGTTTCCAGCTCACCAGGAGAAATGATAAACATATAGACAAATATATGCATGTAAACTTTAGATAATCATTTGACTTAGATTCAAACTTCTTTTGTCGTACATACGGTATGCATTTAAATGTGATTCAGATGTATATGTGTTCTATTTTATTTGGCATGAATCATAACATAATGCATTATGATACATACTCAAATGGTTGGGTAAATCTTTGTTTTTATTTTGTAAGAATCTGAAAGTTCTCTAGGATCCATATCACCACGCAAATGTTGACAAAGTGATTGAAATATAGTTGATAACTAATGGTCAAAGTGATTGAAGTTGTGGTAACAAAAGCAAAAACAGCACCCCCTGTCTTTATAATCATAGTGACGTAATTTTTAATCAAACATATCTCTCTTAGAAAAGTGCAAACGTTTCATAGAATCTGCGTTGTGAGTAACAGATTCATCAGATCTATATATATTGAAACTCGATTTAATAATCCTCTAAATAGTTACCATAACTTGTCACTACTGGTATGACTTTCATCTGTGTAGGAGAGAATGCAAGTTTGTGGTTGTTTAGCGGTTTCGTTTATGATACCATGCTTCAAAATAAGTCGTTTATGAGGGCATATCAAAAGTTTTTGATTCTCACACCAGCTGTATTTTTATATAATAGTCCCGTAGCCTTTCTAACCGCACACGCTCCTTCCACCTTGTTAACAGTTCACTGATATCCGATTATTACAATGTCTTGCTACCCTAACCAGTCTCCTCAGCAGCAGTCAACTAATCTTCTTATCTGTTCAGTCTCACTGGAAGCAATTTTCCCAATATCAGATTGTTGCAAAAGAAGGGGTAGACTCCCCATAAACTTAGTCAATCTTGTTTAGCACTTTAAGCCTCAAGGACTAGAAACATTACCATGTGCAACCGTGTTCTTAGTATTATCCATTTTTGCCAATAAAACTGGGAGGGGTAAGTCGGTTTAAAAGTTTCGGACAAGCTCGTAGCAGCTAGCCATACTATCCTACGTACAAAATATATCTAAAACATTCATTCACACTAAGGTGTAAAAACCTTTACTACGCATTAACTTGACTAGTTACGTAAATGCACCAGCGTACTTTAAAGTGCCGAACAACTTCGTTTTCTACATAACTTTATAATTTCGAAATTGTCATTCTCATGGGTAATTGGACTTATAAATACCAACTGATGATGTATGACATTCTTCAACGTCACAAACCTTATTTTGCTTATAACTCGGTAATGATGGTTTTTAGCTCACCTGAGCTCAACGAGCTCAAGGGGAGCTCTTAGGGTCAGTCACTATCCGGCGTCCGTCGTCCGTTGTGCGTTGTGCGTCGTGCGTCGTCAACAATTTCTTTAAACATCTTCTCCTCCTCAACCACTGGGCCAATTCTTTCCAAACTTGGCAGAAATGTTCCTTGGGTGACCCTTTTCAAAACTTGTTCGTGAATTTTTGATTCGTCAAAAAATGTGGGCGTGGCAGGGCGGGGCTTATCAGACTTAAAGAAATCATTAGGAAATTCTTCAAAAATCTTCTCCTCCTCAACCATTGGGCCAATTCTTTCCAAACTTGGCAGAAATGTTCCTTGAGTGACCCTTTTCAAAACTTGTTCATGAATTTTTGATTGGTCAAAAATTGTGGGCGTGGCAGGGCGGGGCTTATCAGACTTAAAGAAATCATTAGGGAATTCTTCAAAAATCTTCTCCTCCTCAACCACTAGGCCAATTATTTCCAAACTTGGCAGAAATGTTCCTTGAGTGACCCTTTTCAAAACTTGTTCGTGAATTTTTGATTCGTCAAAAATTGTGGGCGTGGCAGGGCGGGGCTTATCGAACTTAGAGAAATCATGTGAAAAATCTTTAAAAATCAATTATCAGGCCAATTTGAAACAAGCTTGGCAGAAATCTCCCTTGAGTGACTGTTTTCAACACATGCTCATGAATTTTTGATTCGGTGAAAATTGTGGGCGGGCCAGGGCGGGGCTTATCAGACTTCGAGAAATCGTAAGATAGTTATTCAAAAATCTTCTTCTCCTTAACCATTGGGCTGATTCTTACCAAACTTGAAAGGAATGTTTATTGGGTGACCCTTTTCAAAACTTGTTCGTGAATTTTTGATTCGTCAAAAATTGTGGGCGTGGCAGGGCGGGGCTTATCGGACTTAGAGAAATCATGTGAAAAATCTTTAGAAATCAATTATCAGGCCCATTAGAATCAAGCTTGGCAAAAATGTCCCTTGAGTGACTGTTTTCAACACATGCTCATGAATTTTTGATTCGTCAAAAATTGTGTGCGTGGCAGGGCGGGGCTTATCAGACTTCGAGAAATCGTAAGATGATTATTCAAAAATCTTTTCCTCCTTAACCACTGGGCTAATTATTACCAAACTTGAAAGGAATGTCCCTTGGGTGACCCTTTTCAAAACTTGTTCGTGAATTTTTGATTTGTCAAAAATTGTGGGCGTGGCAGGGCGGGGCTTATTGGACTAGGAGAAATCATGTGAAAAATCAAGGGGGGGTATGATCACTTTCAGTGATATTCTAGTTTACAATAATTTAATTTGACATAATACTGACATATATATTTGTTTACAACAAAATTTATATTGTACACAATCAAATACACGAAGAATTCAGGTGAGCGATATCAGTGCCTTTCAGGCACTCTTGTTATCTGATTAAGATTAAAATACTAAATTTGTTTGTAAGTTAATGTCCGTAATGCAGAGAAATTAAATTTCATTCTGCCCAAACAGTTCGCTTTTCAATCACCGCTTTATACGTCTTCTCTTACATTAACACCTAAATCATTGAAACAAAAATATTGATGCTAATTAAAATAGGTACTTAATTTATCAATGAACAGAGCAAAATAACTTTGGATCATTTATTCAAAGTTTTTTTTTTAAATTGAGTCTGTCTAAAGCACCAACTGACAAATTTGCTGATGACTTAGATACATGGAAAATCTGTACCTCTTATTGACCATATTCTTTCATATATTTATAACCGAGCCCACTTTTATCTTGATCCCATTCTCTCTCATATTTGCATATTTACAATAAATGAATCACATGCTTGAATAATTTAATAAACGAACTTCAAATGTCTGATCTTCATAACTATGAAGCGCTAAAAAGTCACAAAACACATTTCCCTGTTTTGCGTACTAGTTAGATTCTTACTTTTTTTCTTTAAATCAACATGTCTGCATTTCTTCATTTGAAATACAAATTGCTGTAAGGCCAAATGCTAGTGTGATTTTGATTGTTTGGTTATGATTATGGCCTTGCTCATGACAGTTCCAAGCTTTGGATAGAAGTTGATTAATATCAATTCATTATTCTTGCATTATATTGTAATTGCAATTCAACACATCTGTTTTGGTACCTAAATACATGTACTTACATTTGCATATTACTCTCTTTGTGTTATAATTGTTTACTTCGCATAAATGAATTGTGACTGTCTATGTACATTGTATAACAGTCCATGTAGTGATTCTGTCTTCCTTTCTAGCCCATTTTTCTTACAGTATGCATCATTCACGAAAGAGTACAACTGAACTTTTCTATGTTGATTTGACATGGAATTAGGTTCTTTTTTTTTCAGAAAGGTAGTGTGAGCTTTTTCAACAGCTTTTGTATCAATGTAATCAATTCTATCTCTAGTCTCATCGTTCATTGAACGCTTTGCTTTATTTTTACTCGTAAATATTTCTTTTGTACTGCATTATATCTTGTATTCTAAAAGACTATACTGCTGTAGTGATATGTCCACGCTACAGAGTATAGTGCACTAAAGTGAATCCGGGACAACTGCATCTTCGTCCGTTAGTTTAGCGTCTTTCTTAAGAAATCATAGCCAAAGTAGGGTCATTACATAATTATTCAGATGTCCTGGGTTAATGTTAATTCTGTTGCACAACAACGCTTTTGATACACTTAAGATGTATTTAATTCTTGCTAGGTCTCCAATTATAGATTAGTTTCATGACAGTTTTGCTGAAAATGCCTCCTTTGTAACATTTGTATACGTACACTCGAAAAGCGATAGCCTTGTAGTTAACTGCACATGTTTCTTAATATGTTGTATATGAAATATTTTGTGTACTTTTTCCTGGAATGCATGAACTTCCATTTGCAATGCAAGTGGTTGTATTAAGGTAATATATACGTAGAAAGAATTTGTACATAAATTAGGAAACACTACCGACTTGCATGTCAGTGTTAACACCAGAAGTCCCCATAATTGTTTTAAAAGCATGCCAATAGTCTACAATTTTTGTATTCATGGTGCAAATGTATCCCAACAAAAGGCAAAAGACGAAGGTGTGCACTCTAGAGGAGCTCTTTATTTGTAAAGGATGTCTTATTCACTTGAATATCCACATTGGATTTCAGGAAAGAAATATCATACATTATATGGCACGAATCAACTACACATGGAAAAACTTTTGTTTGCAATGCTTTATGGACGTACATTTGTCTGGACAAGTATTCTAATGACTGTCTGACAGTAGAATAACATTAAAACAATGACTTTGTGTCATCCTCTCGAGCCAGAAACACAAATACAATATATCTGGCTTTAACCATCACCCCTTTTTTATCTTGTGAGAAGCTAGCTTCTCTGCGTACACTTTCAGACCAGGCCTAGTTTCTACATGTTTATCATTAAAGAATAGTTTGTAAGCATTTTTCATTTGAATTATTCGTAGATCGAATTAGTTTTACATTAAGAAAATAAATGAAATGTAAATGATAAGCGTTTATGCTTTTTTGACTTTCTGGTAGTGTAATGAGTGGCAATTAAGTCGGCATTGCTATCCATGATAATTTGTTATATGTATATCTATTTAGCATCACCTGATATCAAAATACTAATTATAGTCCACCATTTTCATCAGAAAGCTGAGTTTATGTGTCCAAAAACACTAAAATTTTCATTTTTAATTGGACGTCCGAAAGGACGTACAATTCTTATAATCACTTTTGGACAGGCGAAATGGGTTTTCATTACCAAAAAACCCTTTCTCAGACTCAATTGCCAGTTGACCAGAATTCAAAATAGATTTTGCGACCATACAGGAAAACTGTCGTATCTTTTCCTACTTTCTACGTGTTCTCTAACAAATACTATAAGATTCATTGGCCGATTCAATTCATACCACGTCTTAACCAACTTTACGATCTTTTTTCGATTTAATCATTTTCTTGTAGTTTTTTGACTTTCGTAATATTTATTGTGTAAAGGGTAAGATCTTTAGAAAGCGATACATGCATTCACTATGGTTATAATGTAAACAGACACCCTATATCATCAGCAGCAGCGATAGCTCAAACGGGAAAGGATTAACCTCGCAACCTTTTTTCAGTTTGAAATTTGGAACGCCGTTGGTTCAAAACCAGTTCGGATTATTTCTTCTGTAAAACGTTTGTTTTTCTTGATGTGTTTACTGAAAACATACATTTTAGAATGATTACCCAATTTAATGCACGTATTGTGTATGATAGGTTCCTTTTCTTTGATCATTGTTGTTTAAGTCTTTGACACATTTAAAGGAACGGGGTTTCCACGAGACGTACTTTGGAACCAGGGTTTTGAAATTGATTATCGGGGAGTGAGTTCATTTCGCAACTCGGGTTCGACTCGATGACAAATCGGGGTTCCATCTGAACAGCCTCAGATGAGACACTAGTGAAATCCACCTATTCAGAAAAGTAGTTGCTCTTACGAGTTTTTTTCTCCAGCATCTGTATCACTGATATTCGACAGTATCATGACCTATTTACATACTGATCGATGATCATGACAACAATGATTATTACTAGTATAAGACTAAGTGACAGCGATCTGTATTTATTTCGTTTAAGAGACCCGTTTACGTGTATTGAGCTAAGAAGATGAAGCAATGGGTCTGCAACAGATGGTACCTGGATGATCGTATGAATATGTTTACAGATAGGGACATTGCTATTCTCAAATTTTCGTTGATAATGATATGAAGATTTAAATTGCATATTGTACTCCACTGACATTTTCCCGACGGCACGTTTCCAATTTCTTCTTTTTATGCACATCTGTAGATGTAAGGATGCTGCGGTAGTACTTGTATGAGGAATCCATGGTTAGGTGCTCCAATTCATCTGGTATTTTGTTTCAGGAAAAGTATGTATTGAATTTGTTTTGTAACTACAACCAGGGGAAACTGCTACCGTGTTTTTTTTTCTTTTTTTTACTCTAAACAGGAATAAAAATCAAAGTGCTTGGAGCACTATATTTAGACGCCTGTCATTGATTGAGCGGAATTGTATGTAAATGATCGGCGTTTCATTACTTTATTTCGTTGAATTTGTGTTACATGTAAGATCGATTCTAAATCACTGCGGTTGTTTTTTCGCCAACGATGGTGGAGATAGAAGTCGAACAAGAGTGTCATGGTCACAATATACGCCGCCACTTATAAAACTTGAGACAAAAAAAATGACATTGACAAGGATTTATAAATATTCACACAAAAACCTGTAAAAAGTTGTGTTCACAAAAAGGTTTTTATAAATATCCAGTCAAAAACCTGGAAGGAATTGCGTTCACGAGACTGAAATATAATTAAGCCCTAGAGACTAAGATTGAAGGGGGCATAACTCAGGCAAAAATCAATGAACCATAAAATCCTTACTTCATGCACATCTACCAATTAAGGTAATAACATCCACCAAGTTTCATAAGGATCCAGTCAGAATCTTAGAAGAAGTTGTGTTGACAAGGCTGCAATTTCAATCAGCCCCAGAGACTAAGTTTTAAGGGGGCATAGCTCTAGAAAAAATCAATGAACCATAAAATCTTTCCTTCACGCAAATCTACCAATTGAGGTGATTGACCAAGTGTCATTAATATGCAGCCATAAACGTAGGAGGACTTGCGTTGACAAGGCTGCAATTTCAATAAGCCCCACAGACTAAGTTTTAAGGGGGCATAACTCCTTCATGCACATCTACCAATTGAGGTGATAACATTGACCAAGTTTCATTAAGATCTAGCCAGAAACTTAGGAGGAGTTGTGTTGACAAGGCTGCAATTTCAATAAGCCCCAGAGACTAAGTTTTTAAGGGGCATAACTCAGGCAAAAATCAACGAACCATAAAATCCTTCCTTCATGCACATCTACCAATTGAGGTGATAACATTGACCAAGTTTCATTAAGATCCAGCTAGAAACTTAGGAGGAGTTGCGTTGACAAGGCTGCAATTTCAATAAGCCCCAGAGACTAAGTTTTTAAGGGGCATAACTCTGGCAAAAATCAACGAACCATAAAATCCTTCCTTCATGCACATCTACCAATTGAGGTGATAACATTGATCAAGTTTCATTAAGATCCAGCTAGAAACTTAGGAGGAGTTGCGTTGACAAGGCTGCAATTTCAATAAGCCCCAGAGACTAAGTTTTTAAGGGGCATTACTCTGGCAAAAATCAACGAACCATAAAATCCTTCCTTCATGCACATCTACCAATTGAGGTGATAACATTGACCAAGTTTCAAGAAGATCCAGCCAGAAACGTAGGAGGAGTTGCGTTGACAAGAAAAGTGGACGGACGTACGGACGGACGGACGGATGGACGGACGGATGGATGGACGGACGGACAGACGGAGAAGATGACGCCAATATACGTCCGCCTCCGGCGGCGTATAAAAAAAGATGATTAAAAAGAACAATTTCTGAGTAGAATACGAACCCAGGGCCTTCCGGATATAACATGTGTAAAGGGTACAAGGTGAGTGCTCTGCTAAGTGAGCTATCGCGGCTTTCATTTATATAGCGCGTTGGCTTACATTTTGAATAAAGTGCTTTGTAGCGTACTTTATAAATTCAATGAAAAGTATAACTGACGACAATACTCAAAGTAAACCGAAACAAGAAGACAAAAGTGCCAATCGCATGGCCTTAATTGAATTTGGTAATCAAATTAATAGTAATTATTCATAGCGACAAATCAGTTGTCTTGAAACGGCAATCAAATCAATTTGAAGCCTGAGAAGGGTTTTCTGGTATTAAAGCCGATTTCGTATGTCCGAAACCGATCTTATAGAATTAAACACAGAAGAATGAATAAAGTATCTTTCGTTCATGTACAATCCCGCTCAATCAATCAGAGACGTCCAATTACAGTGCTCTCAGCACTTTGATTTTTCTTGTAATTTGTATCATCTATAGATAGTTCTCTGTGTACACTAAAATCATCCTCCAGATGACATTTCAGACTAACACAATACCTTACAATATGCTACTCTATACTGTATCTCGGTTATGAAGAAAGACTTTTTGTATTTGAATGAGTTTAAGGGTTGGAGAAATGTATGTGTTGTTTCACTAGAAAATCAATGAAAATTTTGTGTGTAAAGGGTACCCTTGAAAAGAAGCGTTTTTCGGAGCATAAGCTACCAATCTGAGATTGCTATCATACTGAAACATAAAGTACAGATACCAGACTAATCAAAAAGTGCAAAAAGAATTACTCCCTCCGAGTGGTACCAATCGGCCAAAATTCGGGTCCTGGCTCATGGACTAATACCCTAGTTAGGTTGTGCATAATCCGCTCGGTGCACGTTTAAAGAAGTTTAGCAGTAGCATGTTCATGTAACGTTCGTGTGGAACGTTGTTGTTAGTTATCGTATGCAAAGGGGGTTGACCATCTAATGTTGGTAGATGGTCGGGTAATACTTGGGGAAGCAAACGCCTCACGGTGATGGTGTGAGCTTGAGTCTTGCATCAGTTAGGGTTTGTTTCTGCCCGTTGACCCTTTGCGTGTTTATTGTTTCTGCAGCGGTGGGTGGCAGGTTTTGTGTGTTTCCTGCGTTTCAGCCGCTGCACGTTACATTATTTTCCAAATTTCATTCTTTACAGATCTTAGTGAACAATGATCTTGATCAGACTGTGTGTATGTACATGTTGATCTGGATCTGCGTTGTTCTCAAATGCCTCTAAGCTCATAACTAGACGACAAATTATAGGATTGTCCAAATTCAAAGATGTTGCAGACGACAATCTTAGGCGAATGAAATTAAAAAATTGTTAGTCTTTTGGGCGAGAAAACATTATGGGAAATGAAGAAATTGCTTGTCATAAGCAATTTCTTCATTTTCGAAAATGTTTTCCAATGTCATTATCTTGAAAGGAGTAAAATAGAGTCATTGTGTGGTGATTGGATGAAGGCTTATTTGAATATTCCGATCCCGATATCATCATACAAAAATAGGACTATAAAGAATAAAGGGTTTGTTTTTGCTTTGTTTTTTTTTTTTGCCACTTCCTCTACATGTATGTTCATTAAAATGTTTTCCAAAGTACCTCTTACAAAGAACCGCTTACAAAACAGGATATGGTTTTACAAGTATTTAGCCAATGAAATGGGGTTTCTTGAAACTCCATCAAAAATGGGCTTGCTTATGGATACCACACTCCGGATAATCTAGTCAATCTCCGTTGTTACGGATGGTGCCGAAGTTGCGCGAATTGTTTGGTATTTTATGATGGGCGAACTACCTTTCTAAAACGGCCATATTCAGATCAGTCCGAATTTTAACGAACTAAAGAACTTGCAGACGAGACGAACAATTGATTACAAAAAGTTTAAAATATGGCTTTTCAAACTTATAAAAAATGTTTAGTGAAAATGAGAAATTGCTTAACTATTTCTACTAAGGACGTGAAATCCACGTTCGTGAATTAGATCTAGTCGAGGATCGTTTTTCTAGATTCAAGCTCACGGTGAAATGACGGATTTATAGGTCAGGACCTGGAAAAATATTCCTAATTAATATTTGAGACTACCGTGTTTTCAGATCAGCATGTACCTAAAAGCAGTCTGATCAGGATCGATGCTGCTCTCTAACAGTTTGCTAAAAATCACGAATAAGCAATTTCAGGACAACATGGATCCTGATCAGACTGTGCGTATGTACAGGCTGGTCTGGATCCAGGTTGTTCTCAAATACAATAAGGGACGTTTTCGCACATCCTGGCTCATTTCGTTTTGATCAGACTGCATTGAAACTTTCGACACTTTCACGGCGGGGAATAACGCGGCACAACAACAACAACCGTTCAACTTTAGAAAATCGTCAATACTTTTCTTAATGCCGAATCGATTTGAAAACAGATTGAAGCACAGAAAAGTCGAAAGAGCCATGCATTTTGTGTGTGTTGTGGATCCTTTTAACAATAACCGATAAAAAAAGTTATTGACGACCAAACGAAAATCATCAGGTGGTTTTTTGGCCTTCGCATTCTGAAAATCCGTAGCTGTTCCCAGCATCCCTATTCAAAACATTCTTAGCAGACTTATCGACAATTATCGGAACAGTTTTGTCACATGATTCCCCACCGGGACTTTTTGTGGTTATGAAAGCACGCCTTATTTACTCAAAACATTCCACAACACTCAGCCTTTTCCCAAATGATTGAAATTCAATTTTAGTCTCAGACGAACAAATAAGCTAAATTTCAACAAAATGGAATTTTATGGACACACATATAGATATTGGGGGAAATGATGGAAAATCAAATATACATTTTGATATCTCCTAAATGTTCCCAAAAGCACTTTCGTTCAATGGTTTGTCATAATCCAGGCTTGAACATTTCTTAAACGATAAAAAGTAGGCTGGTTCGAATTGAATGAAGCTGCAGACGACAACAGCATTGTTTCAAAATACATGATATTTGAATATCATTCCATGGAAAGTATTGGGGGAAATGAAAAAAAATCTGATTATCAACAATTTCGTCTTTTCCCTCAATGCTTTCCAGAACCTTTTCTATTGGGGACGTCAAAACCAGGTTTTGTTTGAGACAGGATTAAACCTCTCGCAGAAGACAAATTTTTTAGATGCAGACGGCAAAATTTATCGTGTGTCAGAACAACGGACACTCAGTGTTTGGAAAACATCAAAAGAAAATACTGATCACGAACATTTTCGCATTTGTTTCAATACGTTTGTTGTTTTTGTCACTTTAATTGGAACATCCTACAATTTTAACGCTTAGAAACTACTATGAGAACAACAGAGTACATGTATATCGCCGGTGGGGGATCAAAACCTCGTAACTCCAGCTTTCTCAAGCTGTAGTTACGAGGTGTTGACTCCCCACCAATGATATAAAGTACAAAGAGCAAGACATAGAATGTGGAATGACTTTGAGTCAGCACTCGAGATTTCCTGTTTCTGTGTCAAAATATTCTCAAGTTGTACAACGTGACCTGTGTATGACACGTGCAGAGTCTTTCTGACATCACTGTCCGACAAAAACTTCCGAATCACATGCCCATCTGGCCATTTGACTTCAAGAGCAAATGGCGTCAAATTTCCAAGTCCAAAATGCGCGTACGGTTCACTTTGGCACGCCCTCGAACACCCACCGCCTATGACGTTCGCGATTGTACTGAAATCATCTAATGTTAAGATCATTTTGGTTGCACGTGCTGGGGCCCCTTTTCTCGTGAGTGGAATAATCCGAAGCCAATTGTTTGTGCTTTCGTTTGTATGTTGATATATGGATAAGGTTCTCCCATAGTACAATTTGTGTGCAACGATTAGTTCTAAGATCCCATCATTGTTGAGATCATGCATCGTTATACCTGCAATATTTCGTAAAGATATTTGAGATTTGATATGATAGAATGACTATCGTAACACTAGAGAACAACATGGATCTAGAAACGCAGTCTGATCAAGATCCGTGTTGTCTTTTGATACCTTCTGTTTGACTAGCAGCAACAGTTATTGTAAGATATCAGCGTCGATCAAGATGATACATGTACTGTAATATGGTGCAATCTCATCTGGGTCAATGGCAGTCCCAGAGGTCATCGAAAAAGCGTTTTACTTTGTGAACGATTTGGAATCTTTCTATCTCGTACCACTCGTATACCACTTGTTAAATACTTGAGCTGTCGCCTGTAACATAAGTAACCCATGTAAAAACAAGACTTTCTATTCATGGTCCTCAAGGGGTGGGAACAGAAAACAATGAGAAATGCTGATCATAGCAATTTCCCCTTTTCGATCAGTATTTTTCATGGCATAATGAACACATTTTCCACGTTCGCCAATATTATCTTAGTCGTCTGAAACACCTCAATCGGAACCACTCGGAACTCATCGGTTCTTAAGATCTCTTTAACGTAATACAGAGGCCGCCGTGAACAAATTTTGTACAAATTACTCAGCAAGAATAAGATTGTTTAAGGTAACGCCCGAAAAATATTTGAAACAAACAACGTTCAAATGTTGATTATATCCTCATAAATACGATGAAATATTATCAGAGAAATAGAATCAGTGTGATTTGCCGAAGTTTAACATTATATCTCATTTGAATTATAACGTTTTCAATATGTTGCTTTGTTTGAATGGCTCCATTTACACGCGTTCATGTTCACGTTCAATTTGGCGGCATCCGTAATAACGGTCGCGATGTGTTGCAGACAACCTCGAGCGTACCGATTGGTACTCTCCAAAGCCGAGGTCTCTTGATTAAATCATCAAAATACGACTCTGTAGTTTTTGATACATCAACCGACTATTTGGTCGTCACAGTGTAATTATAGCACACAGTTTGAATGATCTAATCAAAATCGTTCTCACACGCGCGGTCATTCATGTAAACAGTGATAACATCTAACAGATTAACTTATGAATTGCATAATTACGCCTTTTCTATTTTTGGCTGATGATTGTAATTTGAGACGTCAGCCAATGAAAATTTGTATCAAGTTTTTTTTTTCAAATGTTTTGATGTTTACAGCCAATGATTGGATAACAAAATCCCGCCAAGGCCCTGAGATTAGACGTGAAATGCCCCGTGGGAACAGAGTATCATTTCATCATATTTTGAACGAAGAAGTATTGTACTTTGTTTTAAGAGAGTAAGCGATTGGCAACACTTCTCAAAATGACCAGTCTAAAATTGAGTTGTTTGGGCAAGGGTTGACTGGTTGCAAGCGGTCTGGTCTGGTCTCCAATAAAAGATGTCCATCTACGTTTTTTTACATTTCCCACACATCCAGACTCTCTGTAAATGTGGATAGGTCATGGATTATAACTAGATGGGAGGTAATCTGAATAAAGTAGACTGCAAGACTTGCAAGAGTTCAATTCCTTTGATTCACATACAATATTCTCATGGTATATTAGACGTGATTAATCCAACCCTTTCCCAAACATGGCCTGGTTTTTGACGTCTCATAGGAAAAATTGAGACACAAGAAAGAAGTACTTATACCCGGTATTTTCTCCTTTTGTCCCATTATTTTTGTGCAATATCCGTATCCCGAACGGCAAAATCTGAGAACCGTCTTATTTGAGAGATGCAGGAAACGGAGTTATTCATTTAGCTTAACTAAAGAATGTGTGTAGAATAACGCCAAGAAAATACTGAAGCAAAATGGAGAAATGTTGATTATCAGCATTGTAATTCTTTTGTCTCTTTGTTTTCCAAATTCTTTCCATATAGGGACGTCAAACCCAGGTCAACATTCAACTTGTAATAAGCAGAAGCTTTCAAATTGGAACCGAAAAAAAATAACTGTTTGGGAAAGGGTTAAATTCTTCCGTATAAGATAACAGCTTTTGGGGTACACAGTTGTATAGTCCGATCAAAATAGTATAGCACATGTTTATAAATGTTCCATATGTAAACAACACAACATCGAACTCTAAACCAGTGGAATTTTGCATGTGCGGGTTCTAATCTTGCAGGTGTGTCACACCTGTAAGATTGAAACCAACACTTGCAAAATTTTATTAAAATGGGAACCTTTTTTGTGCCTTTGTTTACATAGCTTAAGTTTGCACGTGCCACAATATCGTGATTGGACTATTGTGTAGTCTGTGTTCAGCTATCAGTTTTGTAAAGGCGGATATATGTGTATTTATGCAGGCTGGTCTTTTTCTGCACTGCTGAATCTGCACGCTTGAATTAGGCAAGTGAGCAAGTTTTTAAAAGATGTGACCAAAGTGTGACATTATAATGTTTAGAATAACAACTTTTTTACAGAATTTCATCCGGACTTTTTAATCAAGAAGGCTAAAAACTATTTTAAATGGTTAATTAAGCAGCGCCCAAATTATATTTTAAATTCATGTTCACTTTTTTTAGCTAAAATTGTGTGCACAATATTGTATAATGACGACAAAAAAGCGTTTCACTCCTGACAGCATATAATTATATTGCAAAATATGAGAAATTGTAATCCACGAATCACTATTATAGTAGAGTGCAGAATGTCCACAACCAAGGAACCAAGATGAAAGTAATGGTATTTTGTTACTTGAAAATAAAATTGCTGACGTAAAAAAGCGAATATCCTGAATGCCTGTTTTATTTAGCGGGAGACTTGAATGCAAGAACAAGTGATTTACTCGATTATATACCGAGTGACACACTCGATTTTGTATTCAACACAGATGTTGACTATGTTGTCGATACTTTCGATATGTCACGAAACACACGGGATAAGGATAAACTTAATGCATTTGGCAAATCATTGATTGATCTTTGTTGTACTCATAGTATCCATATTGTAAATGGGCGTGTTTCTGATGACGTGGTAGGGCATTATACTTGTTTGTTCTAATAACGGATGTAGTTTGGTAGATTATCATATAATCTCACCAGAGTTATTTCCCTTTATCAATTTTTTTCATATTGAAGATAAAGATCAGTCTGATCATTTTCCAGTTTTATGTAAACTTAACCTTTAAGAGTTGTCTCATGTAAATGTTAATAGTAATGATTTTAATGAAAACACATTGTCTGAGTATAACCAGTATCGATGGAGAGAAGATCGAAAAGATGTTTTCATCAAAGCTTTCTCAGATAACTTTTATAAAGAAGAAGAAAATCTTAAGAGAATAGATAATATTAATGATGTTGTTTGTAAGATAGTTGGTTTGCATGAAGATTCTGCTGTAAATATGTTTGTAAGTAAGCGGGCTCAAAATTCATCTAAAGATGCACAACCTGAATGGTGGGATACACAGTGCAACTCTGTTAAGAAAAGAAAGTTCTATCTGTTAAGAAAATTCCGACTATCAAATGATAGAAGAGATCTTTCAAATTTTGAAAATGAAAATAATAAATTTAAAGCACTTTGTCAAAAGAAAAAAATCGCTTTCCAGAGTAAAAGGCGCCAAACATTATCAGATGTTAACAATTAATCTGATTTCACCAACTTTGGTTCTTCTTTTCAACAAAATTTTTAGTACTGGAATTTTTCCAAGTCTATGGTCAGAAACAATTTTAATGCCGGTCCATAAATCGGGCTCTAGAAGTGACCCTGCAAACTATCGAGGAATTTCTCTTTTAATGTCTTTTATAAAATATATACAATAATCATTAACGATCGCCTTGTAAAATGGACAAATAAATTCGAAATCATCGATGAAATGCAATCTGGGTTTAGAACAGGATACTCAGCCATTGATAACATCTTTTGCTTGCAAAGTATGATACAGAAATATTTATCACATCCTGGTGGAAGATTCTATGTTCTTTATATAGACTTTAAGAAGGCATTTGATTCCCTAAGCCATGATAAAGTATTCCAATGCTTAAACGAAAAAGGTATCCAAGGAAAAATGTATAAGACACTTATAGCAATGTATTCAAATTTAAACGCTTCAGTTAAAATAGGCCAAAAGTTAACCACTCAAATTTCATGTAATGTAGGTTTAAAGCAAGGCGATTCGTGCTCTACGACAATATTTACTATCTTTATTAACCAATTTTACACGGCTTTAACTGCCAAATGTGAAAGAGGCATCTTTATTACAAATGATATAGCTGATATAATATGCATAATGTTCGCAGATGACGTTGCAAATTGCGCTGATACAGCAGTAAATCTTCAAAGGCAACTTAACGTAATTGATGAATTCTGTACTGAGACTGGTATACAAGTAAATTTACAAAAATCAGAAATTATTGTTTTTCGAAACGGGGGACCTTTACGGGATAGCGAAAAGTGGATATTTAGAGGCGAACCTGTTAGAATAACGTCAGTTTATAAATATATGGGCTTATTGTTTACCCCGAAATTATCATGGAACATGGCTGAAAGGAAACTTGCTGCACAGGCTCGTAAAAGTATTTTCCAAATTTATAAGTTTCAGAAACCTTTTGTCAAATTTTCATACAGAGAATATTTCAAAATTTTTGACACAATGGTTATTCCTATACTTTCTTACGGAGCAGAAATCTGGGGTTATGAGTATTCAGAAACTATTGAGCACATTCAGTTTAAGTATTGCAATGATTATCTTGGCCTTAGTGCTACTGTTAATAATGCTATGGCTCTTGGAGAATGTGGCAGATTGCCTGTTGCCTATCATTACCATATAAAATTTGTCAAGTACTGGTTGAGACTTATAGAAATGAATCCCAGAAGATACCCAAAAAATTGTTACAATATGCTAAAACGATATGATGAGCTAGGAAGAATAAATTGGGTTTCAAAAATTAGACAGTTTTTATTCACTTACGGATTTGCTGTAGTTTGGATATCACAAGAAATTGGCGATAAATCTCATTTTATCAAAATTTTTAAACAAAGACTTAAAGACGTTGCCATGCAAACATGGCACAGTGATATCAACAATTCTTCCAGATGTGATTTTTATAAAAAATTTAAAAGTTTATTGAATGTTGAAAAATATATTACTTTAGATATACACCCTTATCATAAACGCTCACTATCTCGATTTAGATGTTCAAATCACAAATTAAATATTGAAATAGGTAGGCACTTCGGTGTAACTAGAGAAGATAGAGTATGTATTTATTGCTTCTCGATCAAAATGAATTAATTCTAGATGACGAATTCCATGCATTCTTTATTTGTGAAAAATACAAAGAAATTAGAGATTTATATTTATTATCCTGGTATAAGGGAAGACCAACTAGAGAAAATTTGAATTCTATATTTAGTAGTCAAAATTCAAATACGATCAAGAACGTGTCTTTTTATGTGACAAAACTGATGGAATTGGTATAATTTTGCACATTACTGTAATTGTATATGTTGTTTTGTAAATGTAATACTTGTATTGTGGGCCAGAGGCCTAATTACGTAATAAAGAATATTGTATTGTATTGTACAAGGTTGATGCCTTCCTAAAAATGTGAGTGGTAGATTTCTAGCTGAATAGACAAAAACGAGAACACATTTATAAAAAGTGTTTCACTCCTGACATCAGATGCAGAGCGTTATTGTATAAAACAGCACCCACATCCTTAACCAGTGAAGATAAGATGAAAAGGTAATTTTAAGATAATGATGCACATGTTGTTTTATGTATTAGAAGTGCTTATTGCAGTATCCTGTCACTGTCTTTTATTTACCTATGCTCTGAAACCTGGTATACATGAAAAATGTCACACTAAAAGCGTTTCACTCCTGACATTTTTTATATATATACTAGACAAAAAAAGAAACGCAACTTCTTTTTCAATTCCTTCTTACGCAAAGACATTAAATCAGATTTAAACAAAATGTAATACATTTAAAGCAATAACATTTCACCTTGGAAAGTTCACAAAATCTTGTTTGTAATAAATTCCATTAATAAGAAAACACCAAGTTTACACCGGGCATCAACACAATTTTACAAAAAAGGGAATGTAGGTCAAAAACACAATCTGTTTCGATCAGTTTGGTCCGATATTCGAATGTTGTGAAGTCCATGCGATTTATTAGCGTCCTCCGTTGCAGTTTTAAACCTATCCCATAGGTGGGGTTTACCTGAAGAGACGGTCCTGTCTTGACGTCATATCTCTTGCACGTCCGCTCCGTGCTCGATCGATTGTATTCCCATTGAGAGCCAACAACGTATACAGTCGAAAAAGTGTCGATTTGTTTCCCTATCAATGTCTTGCGACAACATTTTGACTTTTTTCCCCTAACAACATCCGTACTGCAGTTTGGCGCTGGTTTTGGCGTAGCCCCACTATGCGTAGTGTAGTGAGAAGTATGTGAAAGCTTTGGTTTGTTCTTGGTCTATGTTTTAGCTTGTGTTGAAGAAAAATTATTTTGATAGTAGTCATTTAGAAAACACGACAAGGGATAATCAGTTTTCAACCATTTGCTATGTATCACGTGATGAATGTACGACATCTGAAGAAAATTACACTATATTTATGCGTATGGAGGCAGGAATAATAAAAATGTACTCAATAGCCATTAAAAACATAGTTTGTCGAAAATATTATGAAAAATTGGGGTTGCGTATCTGTTTTGTTCTAGTATATCAATGATGTATCTTTTTAGTAGTGAAGTGATTTTCTTTAAACTTGGTACACAGTATATAGACACAATAACATGTCTTTTGAGCATTGATTGGGTTGAATATGTTTCTCTGTAATGACAGAGGCATGCAAAAAGTGAATTGTCACATTTTTTTCCCAAGTGCAAGATGATCAGAGCTGAGACGATCATTAAAATCCTTAGTTTTTACTCCTTTCCTTAACGATTAACCGAATCCAGAAAACACCAAATTAGATTGAGGAGTACTGAGCCTAGTCAGCCTGTGCGGCCTGCGTAGACTGAATAGGCCGACACTAGGGTTCACACTTCCCTGGGTGTCCATTTAGCGTGATTTATCATTGATGTGAACGTCAACTTAAAATATCCATTTTATAATTACATTGTACGAATGTTAGAACATATTCAGGGGCGACCAATTTTCATCTGTTCAAAAATAGTTTCCAAGGCTATGTTTTATAAGGACATTGAAATTAAAGTGACATTTCAGAATTTTTTGTCATAAATTTTACTTTTATTTTTATCTGAAAGAGCATATTTCCTTATGAAAATTCTGAAAATTTCAAGCCAAAATATTGCGCCGTTTACGAGAAATTTATATTTTTGTGTTAAAATTGAACAAATTGTTGTGGACAACAGTTCGGATTTATATGCAATTTATCGATTATGTCTCAACTTTAAATGCGTGTTTCTCGCTTATTGACAACAACTTCAAAAAACTAATAGTATTTATACTCATTAGAATAACCAATCTTGGCATCAAGACATACTTTAAAAAAATGAAATTGGAATGAAATGTCCCTTTAAGGATGGATTGAAAAGGGCATGCTAACATCTAATTAGAACCAAAGAATACCGATTTAAACCTTTCCCAAACAAGCCCTGGTTTTGACATCCCTAACGAAAAAGACTTTTCTTCTTTTCTCTCGATATTTTAAATGCTATATTCTACATATTTTCTACCCTTTATCAACAAAATTTAGTCATCCGCAGTACCTATCAATTTGGACGAGTCTAAATTTTGGCCCTTTGGGAGAGAGTTTTCCCAAACGACAAAACTTAAGACTTTGCAGACGTTAACCCATTACCAAACAACAAAATTTTAGGCTTGTCTAAAATCAAAGATGTTGCAGACGACAATGTCAAGTGAGTGATTTTTGAAATATTTTTGTCTTTTGGGGTAAAAAAAAAACATTGCGGGAAATAAAGAAATCGCTTGTCACAAGCAATTTCTTCATTTTCCACAATCTTTTTCAAAGCCTTTATACATGTATTTTCGGGAGACAAAAAGAGTCAATGAGTGGTAATGGGTTAAGATGAATGTTGATCAAGGTATGATTTGTGTTTAATGTAGTACATAAAATGTTGAGACTAAAGGAGAAAATGTTTTTGTAGGCATTTTCCCCTTTTACTACAATGTTTCCTGTTTGTTAAATTTTGAAAAAAACAGCTAGCAAAATGATACTAAAAATCGTCAAAACCGGAAACCGAAACATTGATACATTGATATACTGTAACATGTATATAATTATGTTTATATATTGTACACGATTGACAAATTGTCTGATGTGTAAATAAAAGTTCAAGTTCAAGTTATTTTGTATAAAGGACGTCAAAACCATGTCTTAGTCGGGACAGGATTAAAAAATACCCAACCTTGTACGTTAATACTCCTTAAATGATCGCCAATGTCAATTTCTTCCATTCTGAAACCCGGATCGTTTACTCCAGGGACGACTGTAAACAGGGCGTTAACGTTTCTACCGTCATTTTTCTCGTCATCTTTGAACACGTCAATCTTTCCGTCATTGTCAAAATCCGCTACTAACAGATTCCTGCAACCAGACGCCCTAGTAAAGCTGTCTTCTTTGTCCATCTGTAAATTGAAAACTGAATTAATAATATAACGTCGTTGTAAATGCAAAACCTCGTATCTCGTTTTTGGAAAATTTCAAATAGGAGAGGAAAAAGTGTAATAACTTTTCACAAAATTAAGTATCTAACTTAAAATTTTGACATATTGTTCAGAGATAATGTGTCATTAATACTGATCAGTAAGAATATCTCAAAACCTGCGAGAATTGTCTAAACTGGGCACACAAGTTTGCACTTTGGAAATCGCAAGAATCGACATACGAGGGTTTGCATTTACACCGACGATAACGCTCACAATCACGGTGCAGATTGTGCATCATGGGATGGATAACTACTGCGGTCAAAATAGTCTCGATTTTGGTAAAGGATTTTGCGATAACTTTTTTATATTTCTGCGTCAATTTGCAAAAAGTTTACTTTTCTCAGATATTATGAACTTTTTGCGGAAATCCTTTACTTTTTCTAAAAATTAATCCCAACCGACCAAAATACTAAATGATAACAACTACAGCCAAAATTAGCCACGCTTCAGGCAAGAAATTGCGCAATAACATTATCATTTCTGCGTCAATTTTCAAGCGGTTTATTGCATGTACCCTGCCTTGCTGAGCTCTTTCAAAAGAAGTACGACTTATTTGAAAACTCTATGTACTTCTCCCAAAACTTTATACAAACCGACCAGAAAAACGATCTAATATTTTTGTCATTTTTCTGGTCGGTAGGGATCATTTTTGTAAAGAGTGGAAAGAGTTTCCAAAACATAGTATACCCTAGAAATAAGTTTAATAAGGCAGGGTATATCCAACAAACCGCTTGACGCAGAAATAAGAAAGTTATTTCACAATTCATCTTACCTGAAGCGGGGCTTATACATGTACTTAACAAAAGTTCTAATCGGTCACTTTTAAAATTGCAATATCTCGATTATTAATCAACCAATCAGTGTAAAATTTTACTAGTGTTATTTTTTGCCCATATCATTGACTATGCGTATCTTTGAGAGCGCTGAAACATTGAGGGGTGGTTAAGATGTCCATGTACATCATTTTCCCGATTTGCACGTGAAAAGTTTCGTGCAACAAAAGGCACGATCCAGTTTATACACGTGAGGTCTTTATCGACTGTATAGTCAGAAAAACACATAACATGACCAGAATGACACACGAAGTCCGAGGCAGGGCCGTCGAAATGCTACAACGGGGCCTTCGTTTACGACTGGCAAAATTTAGTTGCAGAAAAAACCGGAAGTAGGTGGCAATCGAGCCTTGTTTTCTTTTATGCAGTTTTGATTATTCGTTTCCATCCATTTCAAGTCGCCAGAACGTTTACGTAGGCCTATTTTAACCACCAAGGCTTTACACATGGAATTTCGGGCCACCGGAAGTGCTGCAGTTCGCCATCGGAAATGGAGACGACGAGTTACCATACATCGCCAGGACCATTATTTCCCTTTGTCATATGAAAGGAACAGATTCCCCCGGCTTCAATCACTTAAGGTTGACTGCGGGGTCGACATGAAGGCAACATACACCACAGACTGTGCACAGTAGGCAGTAAAGCGTTGGAATTCGTTGAAAGTAGCCACTCATGTGTTGTTATTTGTAGACCTCATCGAAATGTCCGTCTAGTTTTGGCGCGACGTTACCTTCTCTTTACCAGGGCTGTCTTGGCCAACGTCTTCTTAACAATTTTGATCACAACTTTGCATCAGTTTTCCGACGGACATGTGCTCTTTTATCGTTGTCTCGGTGAGTTTCAGAGTGACGGATTTGATTGTGATTGACTTTCTTAACATTATCCTTTCCACGACAAGCTAGTGTGTAGCTGTTATTGAAGCTAACGGTGACCACACATGTTACTAACACTGCTCTTTTTGATTTGTGAATTTTGAAATCGAGGGTACCTCTTTGAGAACTGTTGTTAGATCTTACTTAAAAGTCTTAAAATAATCGAATTGCAACAGTCATGTTGGAAATTGATTTCTTCAACAGTGTACCAGAAAAAATGTTTGGAGTCGTTTGTTTATTGATTTTATGACGCAAAGTATAAGGTGACCGATTAGAACTTTTGCTGAGTTTATTTTGTCGTAATTGTTATCCATCCCATGCACATTATCCACTGTGACAATGTTTTCCAAAGCTGTTCTCTTTTGAGGAACCAAAAACTGTGTGGGAATTGGTTGAACTGTAAAACTTATAATCTGCTATAATTTGAAAGAGATTGCATGCGACCCCATTGGTATTGGTATAGATGTGATTTGTGTACAATAATTAAAGGATGGAAAATATTGAAGCAAAATAACATTTAAATACACGTTACTTTTCCCACGTAATTCATGTTTAACCACAAGACGTTTTTAAACATTTTCTATTTGAAGTAATTTCTACCCGAGAAGTTAAAATCTATTTTTCCTGACTTTGGTTTTATGATAACTTTTTCTAAAACAGCATCAAAGTATAAAACAAAAAGGTTATTGCATTATTTTGGGAATATATTGTGTCGAACTCGTTCTTTTGGCGTAGAAGCCCTCGGCCACTCTGCCAAAAGAAGTCGGTCAACACAATATATTCTCATATTAATGCAATTACCTAAAATATAAAAGACGTCAACACCAGAGCAGTTTCATTTAAGCATTTTCAGAGCATAAGAGATAAGAAGAAGGTGAAGACATTCTAAATTTCTTATTTCAAATCCAAACCCTATTCAATTGGTACCCCTTTGAATCGTCTTAATATAGGATTTGATAGACGTATTTTGTCCGACAAACGCCTTCGAAGCGCTTAAAAACGACAATGGCATTACATGGGGGCTTGGATAAATCACGATGGAGTTTGTTCTTCGTGGGATGAATAACAACTGTTGCTAAAAAACTGGAAACATATTTTGCAGTAACTTTCTTATTTCTGCATCGATTTTCAAAATGTTTGTTGTATGTACCTCGCCTTATTCAGCTCTTTCCAAAATGATAACAAGTACGGCCAAATTATCCCTGCTCCAGGTAAGAATTTGTACAATAAAGGACCTCTATTGATAAGGCGAGGAATCTCCCTAAAAGGCTCAAATGGAAAAGTAAATTTTCAAAACATGCAAATTGATAATCATTTTGAACTGTAATGTTAGATGTAGACCTAAATCATGTGAAAACTGATTTTGTATAATCAATACGATTCGACATGTACAGATAAATCTTGGTTTCTGTACCTACCCCCAAAATAACATTTTCTTACCCCACCGGTATTCATTTAATCAGGATTAAGTTTTCTATGGTTTTATTAGCAAGAATTTTTCTGTAAATGTAAGGACAAATGGTGTTGAAATCATATACAAGTTTTCGTTTTTAGCACCCGATCAATCAAAACGCGCTGGAAACTTTCATGGGGCGACACACAATTCAAACTATTAGGCATTAAATTTGATGTTAATCTAAATAAAATGATAGACTTGAATTTTGATGATAAGTGGACAAGCATAAGTAAAGCTATTTCCTTTTGGAAAAGACGTAAACTAACACCAATCGGTCGAATCGCAGTTATTAAAAGTCTTCTAATGCCTATATTAAAGCATTTATTTATAAGTCTTCCGACACCTTCAGAAGAATACTTAAATAAAATCAATACCCTTTTTATGAATTTTATCTGGGATGGTAGGGCAAAAATTAAAGCTTCAGTAGTTGTTAAAGATTATCAAGACGGTGGTTTAAAGGCACCGGACGTCAAAATTTTTATAAAATCTATGAAAATTAAATGGCTTAAAAACATGATAACTAATCAAAACAGTTGCTGTTATAAAATACCAAACATGCTGTTCGATATAAACAAAGTAATCAAAAGTGGAAAAATGTATTGTGAAAAGGCTATTAAATATTTGAATAATCCCTTTTGGAAAGATGTGCTTAAATCTTACATTTCATATGTAGAAAAAATTAAGTTGGAAAATGGAGATCAAGTATTAAATACACCAATATTCTACAATGATGCAATTACAATAGGTTCTAAATACATATATAACGATAGTCTTTATAAAAGAGGAATAATTTTGATCAAAGATCTTCTACAAGAAAATGGTACTTTTAAGACATTTGAATTTTTTAAGGATTTTACAAATGGAGAAATAAACATCCTACAATATTACAGCATAAGAGGTGCAGTGAAATCATTTATTCAAAAATTAGGTATCCAGTTAGATTATTCCACACTACTGAAGAACCATAACCCTTCTGTTAATCATTATATACTACCAATGCTTACAAAACAAAATTTCAACAAATATGTCCATTCAATACTTATCAATAATGAAGAAACGCCGACTTGCCAAGAAAAATAGTCTTTACAGTTTCCACATATCATTAGAGAATGGAGTAAGATTTACCTATCTGTTTTTGTTCTGACAAAGGATACATATTTAAAATGGCTACAGACAAGAATCATACACAGAATTTTACCAACAAACACTTTGTTAATGAAAATGAATTTAGCAGATAACAGTTTATGCAGTTTTTGTCAACTTAATGATGAACCTGTCATACATTTATTTTTTGAATGTGAAAAAGTAAAACCGATTCTTAGAAACATTGAATTAACTTTACAGGAATTTTACATAGATTTTAATTTACAAGGTATGGACGTTATTCTAGGATGTGACAATAAACCCAGAATAGATACTTTATGTCTCGAGTTTAAAAGATATGTGTATAACTCGAAGTTCAAAAAAACAATACCGTCGATTAATGGTTTTATCAAACATCTGTCTTTAATCATTAAAATCAACGATGATAGAAAATACAATGCACAACGAAGAGAAAACTGGGCAATTGTGAAAAGGTTGGTACAGAACCATAATCAAAATTAAAAACTATAGCAAATAATGGACATTTTTATAAACTAAATATACATGCACATGTAGCACTTTGCACTTTTCTGTTACCATTTATTTTTCTCATTATCTATCTTTTTTCATTTACCACCCCCTTGAAATCATTATCATTTTCACAAATCCTTTTTGCCTTTGTTTTGCGGTAATAAATCATATTGTATTACATTATAAAACACATTTTAACTCATGTCGAATATAACAAATTCTATTTTGTAAAAAAGCATTATCATTGTTGACCAGGTTAAAAATGCCCATAAAATTTTGTAGCAATTTTTTTTCCAAAATATAAATATGTACTCAAATACGTTAGAAAAGGTTGAGAGAATTGAGGAAAACAATGCCCGTTGGTATATTTCCTCTCTCTCTCTCTCTCAACCTTTTACCAGGAATCAATACTTTTTCTTGTGATCACCGAAACCATGATCGATTTTTTGAGGCATAAAAATACTTAGCGAAATGTAAATTGACTATTTGTTAAAATTTATTGCATATTCAAATGTTGTTATTGTACAGTCGGCACTCTTTGTATCCAACATGTAATGGACGCATTCCTTGACCACAAATGAATTGTAACTTTTTTGTAGTCCATAAAATATATTCATCAATGGAAGATGGCAGTGAAGGAGGAAAACTGTTCGATTCGAGAAAGCTCTCTCTCCTTTCCTAACATGTTTCCAAAAGTTGTGTCGATCATGTTTCTAAGAGAAAGAGAAGCGAGTTTTTATAAAGAGTGTCAACTGTCAATTGTACAATTGTAAAATACATTTTAACCTGTAAACTATATAATGAATGTACACATTATGCAGAAAAGAATAAATAAAGGTTTAAAAAAAAAAAAAAAAAAAGTTTTCGTTTTGTCCCAAATGCGCATGCGCATCATCGAAACGAATTTAAAGCCGAAATCTTCCCGTCAAAAATATGGCAATTGGTATATGAGTACTATTTTTAGTATAAAAGTATGCCCCCCCCCCCGGTGACCCAGAAAATCCTTTAAACAAAGGGAGCCTATTGTCAAGTGACACAACATAATGTCAATGGGAATCTGGGTCAAGAGGGGGGACGATGTTCGCCAGCCCAGGGAAGGTTGGTATTCCTCGTATTTTTGCGGGAAAATGCGCTTTTAAAGTTGTTTCAATGATGCGCATGCGCAATATAGACAAAACCAAAGCTGGCATTTAAAGTAAACACCATTTATACTTGTATCTGTAGAAAATAAATTGCAAATAAAACAAAAAGAAACTTCATTGTTTCTCTATGAATACCGGTAGTGTAAGTAAATGAAACCATTTAGGTGGGTACAAAAATCAAGAGTTATCTGCACCTATAGATTTTTTTTAATTGCATAAAATCGGTATTCGTATCATTTATTTATCTTTCTAACCATCAAGCTTAATATTTTGTTTCTCAATTTGTAAGTTTTAAAAATTGAACCATCCAGCTGAGCCCTTTACGGAGATTTCTTGCCTTATCCATAGAGGTCATTTCCTAATTCGGTGTCAATTTTGATGCGGTTTAGTGCATGTACCCGCCTTACTGAGCTCTTTCCTCAGATGTATGGCTTCAATGGAAATCCTCCATATATACTTTTTCAAACGTTTGATCCAAACCGACTTGAAACCCCATCTGAGTATTTCTTTTTGGTCGGTTGGGATCAATTATTGGGAAAAGTACAAGGATTTTACGAACAATAGACAAGTTTCCACTAAGACCCCCCCCCCCCCCCCCACACACACACACAAAACAGCCACCGTAAGACGTCATTAGAAGCAAAAGGCGAAATTCATCTCGGTTAACTGCCTATATCCATGTTCTGCGCTTGCGTTGATCTTGTGGAAATCGGAAAAAAGTGAAGATTCTCTATACTTCCGTCATTTATCTTCTTGTTCTTGCATTGATAAACGATGCAGTTTAAAACCATTTCGATTCCATATAGATCTAATACAATATTAAGTTCCCATAAACCCATTGTTTGCCACCGGAAGTTAATTTGTGTCTTCTCTGATGAAAGTTCGCTATTTGATATTTGGATGTCGCTATTTACATCAGGGTGCTGTCCCATTCAAAAACAAAAGAAAATTCCGACACAAGTTATGTCGCTGTGTCGGACTGTTCTTTTGTTTTTGAACGGGACAGCGCTCTGATGTAAATAGCGACATCCTAATATCAACGAGCGAATTTTCATCAGAGAAAACTCGGATTACCGGAAGTGTTCTGCGGGTACGGACTAAAACGGTAATGAAAAGAAGTCTATTCGTATATCTGAGGAAGGAATTGGCAAAGCGTGGTACATGGTACAGACAAAAATACGTTGATGAAGCTGGCCCTAATCCCTTGCTAAAACAACGCGTGATGTAAGTCCAAAAGGTATTTTTTAGGAATTAAAAAAGAATATGGTGTACCACCTTTTACATTCTTTTACATGCCCTATTCCTGTTTTTTGTCTGACGTTACGGATCTTTTTTTTAAATCGGATTAAGATTTTGACGAATGCAAAGGATTAAGATAATCTATCATTACCTTGAATGTATTGATGAGTGGATCTCGCACGTATTTTCTAGCAGGACCATAGAAGGAACACACAAGTAAATCAACTATGTCGTCTCGGTTGAGGTCTACAATAGCTGCACTGTCATAGTTGTGATAGTCACCCTGCAGATCTGGAAAATATTTAGATACAATCGACACTCCTTGTGCCGGAACCACATGCATTTACAAAATGTAATATTTCATTTGTTGTTCACCAAATCCTACATTTTAAGCCCAAAGTACTCATTGAAATTGTCTCATCGAAACAATTCCAATGCGTACCAATGACATGTTTTTTTTTTTTTTTTTTTTTTTTTTTTTTTATTATTTCATTTCATTTCATTTCATTTATTTCAAAAAGGCTTTAAACACACATTGTGTTTTTAGCCAACAGTACAACAGTACAAATATACAATGGTTTACAAAGACCTTAACAAATAACAAATGGAGAAAAAAGTAAGAAAATAAGTCATATAGTAATAATGGCATGGTCAACAATTTAATTTCACAATTATTTTGAAGTTAATTTCTCATCTTGTTCGCAAAGAAAATGTATTTTGATAATTGCATTATTGTATTTTTTTGAGGTGATTGTCAGAAGAGTCTTGAATTTGTGAATTGTAGGCCAAATAAAGAAGTATTTTTTCATGAATCTTTTTCTTAGTTCTAAATATTTTGGACAAATAAGTAAGAAATGGTATTCTGTTTCTACTGCTTTCATGTTACAGTTCGTGCAAAGTCTGTTTTCGCGTGGTGTATTTGTATATCTACCTTTTTCAATTTCAAGTTCATGGGCTGAGGTTCTAAATTTCGTTAGTGCGGTTTTGAATTTGACATCATATTCAATTTTTAGATATTTTTCTGGTTCTAATGATTCTTTAAAGAGTACATAATAGTTTAATTTATTTGAATTGGCGATTTCGGTTGACCATGACTGTACATACATGTCGTGTAATCTCTGTTTGACTGTGGGCAAAAGTATGTCTGTTTGGTCTTGGTTAATCCACATGAACGACAACCCAATATTTTCTAATAACGATTTAACTTGAAAAGCCCAGTTACTTCCCCTATATCAGTTCATACAGTTTTCGAGACCAGATGTACTATGTACATAAGCTAATTCAAGCTTCTATAGGCCCTTTATTTCTTTTTTTTTTTTTAGAGAAGAGGCAGCAAGTTTTAGCTTACTGCTACCCACTCAATACAGCTGGGTAGACTGGGGCTGACAATTAAGTGTCTTGCCCAAAGACACACCTTACGCGAGTGGGGCTCGAACTCGTAACCACCGGGCTACAAGTCGAGTGCTCTAACCACTGCGCCACTCCGGCTGTCAAATGTATATGTATTACCGTTTTCACAATCAGATTTTAACATTTTGTATATTGTTTTAAGAATAGAGTGTTCGTTTTGATTAATTACATGTTTCCAATATTTAACCATATTAAATTGATGTGTTACAGATAGTGGTGTTCTTCCTGTTTCTCCGTAGAGCGTTGCGAGTGGAGTAGATTTTTTAACACGAAGAGCTCGGCGTAAAAATTTAGTGTGAACGTTTTCTATATCCTTCGATGTAGTATTTCCCCATATTTGAGAGCCGAATTGAAGAACTGAACCGACTAAACTATCGAATAATTTACATTTTCTTGAATTAGGAAGCTCTAACTCAATCAAAGTTTTAAATAAGTTATGTAATGAGAATGATGCTTGCTTTGAAATACCTTTCTGTGTACGTGACCATGACCCATTCTTATATAAAAAGAGTCCTAAATATTTGAATTTTGAAACCGTCTCTAACGGGGTGTTATTTATGAAGAATGTATGGTTTGTGTGCCTCCCTCTCTCAAATATCATGGCTTTAGTTTTACTTATGTTGATTCGCAAACCCCACAGCCTACAATACTGTTCAATGTCATTCAACATTGACTGTAAGGAGGCTGCAGATTTTGCGAATACAACTTGGTCATCTGCATACAAAATGAGAAAAAGCTTCATCTCTTCAAAGGTAACGATATCTTCAAGATCAGAGTTAATACAATCAACTATATCATTCACGAACATCATGAAAACCAGAGGTGAGGACGGATCTCCTTGCTTCAACCCGACCTTTGACTCTATGAAGTCCGAAAGATCATGATCATAACGAACGCATGATTTTACGGATGAATACATTGATTTAAGTGCATTTATAAAGCGGATACTAACATTTTCTTTAAGTAATTTTGTCCAAAGTAAACTTCTATTTATGCTGTCAAAACATTTTTCATTATCTATAAATACACAATAAAGTTTTTTACCAGATGAAAGAACTTTTGATACAACAGAATTCAAAATAAAAATACAATCTATAATTGACTTCCCCTTTTGAAAACCATACTGATTATCACTAAGTGCACTATTTACATTGGTCCACTTGATAAGCCTATTCAATAAAATTTGCGAATAAATTTTTGCTAGAATATTAATGAGTGTGATTCCTCTGTAATTTTCTGCATTGTTCGGATCACCTTTTTTCAAAATTGGGCTAATAATACCCTTTCCCCATTGTTCAGGATACTCGCCGTTTTGGAACATACGATTATACAGAACAAGGAGGAAGGGGGATATGAATTCATAAGCTGATTTTATTATTTCACACGGGTTTGGATTTGTGACCCGCCACGCTAAAAGGGACCTTAAAGGAAGTGTGAAAAATATCGACCCTAGTCTGTCTGCGCAGTCCGCGCAGTCAGACGAGGGCCTATACTTTTCACTTGTATGTATTTTTCTAAATCTGGAAGGTTTTCCCTATCTTACTATATCTTCTTTTTTCGCAAACAGTATCTTGTTGACCTGTGCCTAGTCTGACAAGTTTGTCCAAATTTGGATTTTTGGAGTTAGGATAAGGTCCCTTTTAGCGTGACGGGTCACATTTTGAAATATATTTAGAATGCCTTTGCCAATTCCTATATGTTGCTCTGTTGCCCCCTCTTATCTGTTGCTCTGTTCACACTGCGGTGTATGCGGCTTTGGAAATTATCTTGTTGATCTGGAAAATCGTTAACTTCTTTCTTCTATAATTCTGAAGAAAGGCCCTTTTACAAAACAAAGTGTTAGGGGTAAAGTAATTTGATTTTGTTGGTATATATTTATGAATTAATTCGTCACGTGATTTTGCTTTGAATAAAGTTCTACTCACGAAATGATTCTGTATTGTCCTTGAAAAAGCCATCTCCCTGGTTTTCAAAAACGATGTTTGTGTTGTTGTTCCTATAGAAATTACTGCCCACATGAAACTCGTTACTATTGGTTACGAATATATCCGAATACCCGCGGTTGTTTATGATTGGGCCAATGACACAGCT
The DNA here is from genome assembly GCA_963680895.1 of Fragum sueziense. Classification (NCBI taxonomy): domain Eukaryota; kingdom Metazoa; phylum Mollusca; class Bivalvia; order Cardiida; family Cardiidae; genus Fragum; species Fragum sueziense. The sequence continues at coordinate 77,809,207 of OY804593.1, read as the reverse complement.
TGTACCATCTGCAAAAGATAAGATAAATGATGATCCAATCGTCGGTAATGTCCAAAAACGACATAACTACAGCTTTAACAAGCTGTAGTTACGTCGTCTTCGAACATCACCAACAAAATAAACATGGGCAGTGAAAGATTGTTATGCTGGTAACTTACCATTCCGCCTTCAAATATCCCATATAAGACTAGCTTTCAAAACATGTTGTATGTTCTAAATAATTATCTGTTATTCAATAATCCAGTTTTGGCATCCATTACCCTACCCAAGCAAAAGTATAATTATTCTTCTATAGCTTGATGGATAGTTTTATTGCTCTCTCGAAACTGGCACACGCTCGTGTATAAGTATGTAAATGCATGATCAACACACATGGAAATGATTGTGAAAAAAAAAGAGAAAATCTTCAACAAGTATTTTTCATTGATTTTTATCATTTTTGGTATGATTTACAGTTTTCTTTGAAATTAAGCACTTAACCCGTTCAAAAAACAGTATATTTTGACTATTCCAATTCAAAAGCAGTTGCAGACGACAAGATAATTCATATCAAAGGTAGATATTGTAAAGGAGCAGAGTGTTTTTAGACAAAAGAAGAAACTACTAATTTTACCATGTCCTTTCTATGAAGACTTCAAAACCAGGTCTTGTTTCGGAAAGAGTAATTCAAGATGACAATTGTTCAATTTCACGATCGTTTCAGATTTGAAATTTATCCTAACCTTTTTGTGTATCCAATCCGATGTCTGTACTTATATCTCGAAACACTGCTTCTGTACCATCATTGTTGTTTTGTAAATCAAATAGCTTGTAAACACTGCTCCCGTCTACAATCAAGATAATTTAAGGGGGAATGCTCCAGTTTTTCGGAACACTCTGTCATTACTGTAGTAAATTAAATGTTTCGTACCAGTATGTTTCGCTACCATATTTTCAATAATATAACACATCATTGCAAATTACAATTTTCGACGGTAAAAGTGTATTTATTATGTGAAACTGATATCCTCAAGATGGAAATCGATTAAGTGTGTTTGCAGTTACCACTGTTTTGCGTCATTTTATTCATGTGTAGCTGATAAAAATTGCTGTAATTCACTAATAAGTGCGCTGACCTATACATTTTCTTTTTGAATTTTTACCAGGACAAGTTGCTTTATACAATTAGGGAGTTTTATCGAATTCTATTATGTAGAACTTGAAATATTTCCAAAAATATGCAAATTTTGGCATAAAACACTCCAGCTTCGTTGATCTAACCAAACACGTGAGCATGCTATTTTATACATTTATGCGTTTATAATATCACATATTTCGGGTTTTCTGTTCTTATTAAATGTAAGACGTTACTTTAAATCCGTTTTCGGGACTAAACGATGAATATACAGCATTTTATTAGCATTTTAATGACCTTGGACAGGTGCAAAAAATTGTGGATTTTTTCGCTGTAGGGGTATGTGATACGAATGCCTATAAAATTCAAGCAAGATCGCTGACCATCCATTTTTATTTTATTTTTCAATTAGTAATAATATGTAATTTCAACATACAAAATATAAATAAATTCTATTATTGGGAAATGTTTTAGGAAACTGGAGCATTCCCCCTTAATCAAAGAAAATGGTTGAAAATAAGATATCTCAGTGCGATTCTAAATTTCTCACAGGGGCAAATTTGGATTACAATTTTAAAGAAAACATATAAAGAGGAAAAGAAATTTAGTTCTGGAAAAGAAGTGAGGGCATTTGAGGCTACAGTAATACAAAAGCTATCTGTCCCAAAGTCAGAACTAACAGCTGAAAGGACTATGTCAACATTGGTAGCCAAAACCATTTTCCAAACAAAGGCGATGAAAAAATTATTACTATCCTAGCAAAGTCAAAAGTAAAAAAGATTAAAACTTTTCAAGCTACGAATTTCACGCATCCTGACTATGTTTCTTACTTTATGCCTTTGTTGTAACGTGTTACTTTAAGTATAACAACAACTTACCATCTTTGTATGATCCCATCAGGAGAGAATATACCCCATCTGCATCATGATCTAAACACGTAACAAATCCACCACTGTAAGAAGTTGCCATATCTGTATTTTCTGGATTGTCAAGAAGGTCTGTTACCGTGCCATTGTCATATTTTAGAAGTCTGTTCGTATTTGTGTCTGTCTGACTAAGTGGGGATTTCTGGTTTAGAAGGAAAACTTCTTCACTCCCATCCCCGTCTACGTCACAAGCGCACACGGCTATTGTTTGTCCTGATTAAAAAAAAACAAAGAAAACAATTCGTACGGTTTCTGGCAATTCCAGTTTTCTCTGATGAAATTCGCTCTTTGACATGTTGATGTCGCTCATTTAAATGAGCGACATCAACATATCAAAGAGCGAATTTCATTTTAGAAAACTCAGATTAGGTTTCTGGATTCTATTTGACTGCATTAATAGCTGCTTTTCAGCAAAAAAAAAAAAAAGGAAAGAAAAAAAACAGGGCCCCGTTTTACTAACGAACTTACGATCATATTTTTGTGTAAACTGTGTTACAAGGCATCTGATTGCACGAAAAATCGGATAAGGCCAATCAGGTTTGTTTTTACAAGTAATTACACACAAAATAATCGTACGTTCGTTAGTAAAACGGGGCCCTGGTAACTGCAGCTTGTCTAGATATATTTGACAAAAAGTGACGTAACTCTCATTTCGTTTATTTGACTATGATCTGGAATGATGTTGTCATGCAACTTGATATCTTCATGTGCAATTTTGTTTTCATATATCTACTTATAAATGGGCACGTGGGCATTACAACAATTAGAAATACGATTACAGAAAGCAAATTTTAAGATATTTGAAAATCTACCATTTCTTATGAACTGTGATGTTTGATTAAAAGTCCTTCAGTTTTTTTATTATCATTATTATTATTAAAAAAATCTTTATATCCATTTAGATTACCACTTTCATCCTGAACGGCCAGGAAGTATGGTCTTTCTTCCCCGACATCGACATACGCATTTCTTTCTGGTGAAAACTGCAGTATTACATTGGGACCATCGAATCTACGGGGAAAAGTAACAGAATTGTGTTTCGTATAAGTACATTGCAAAGCAACAGTTGTACAAACTTATTCCTATGAGCATTTTTAAAGACATTTAATCCTTTTGGTCATCTTTTGGTCATCTTCGCAAGCCAATGATTCCATGTCCACTTTATTCCTACGAAGTGGAAGTAAAATCCTTAGGTTGCAAAGGTGTTTTTTTTTTTTTTTTTTTTTTTTTTTTTTTGCTTGACATATAGGTTCGTTCCCAACTGTACCAAGACCATGCATTAAATGGCAGTGATAAGAACTACTTCACCTCGAAATATTGCGTCTTTAAAAAAAATTGTGACCCATCACGCTAAAAGGGACATTATCAGAATTCCAAAGATAAAAGTTTTGACAAAATGATCAGACTCCGCAAAGGTTAACCAGTTTTCGCATGTGAAAAATGGACATAAAGTAAGATAGGGAAAACGTTCGAGATTCATAAAATTACATAAAAGTGATAAGTATCGGCCCTAGTCTGGCTGCGCAGACTGCGCAGACTGACTAGGGTCGATATTTTCACACTTCCTATAAGGTCCCTTTTAGCGTGATTGATTGGTCACATATTAATAATGGCTCCATTTTGAAAGACATAGCAATTTTATAATAGCAATGGCGCAGCATTAATTGCGCTGTTCGGATCACTTTGAATTTTCACTAAAATGCATTAGATATATTGTAATGTAATCCATACTTACACTGCAACGATGACTTCATGAATCCCATCTTGGTCAAAGTCCGTTACTGCAATTCCTCCAGTTTTAGAATTTATTTGCAAGTAAAAATTCTCCACAGGTACAAGTTTACTCTCACAACACGCAATTAGCATCATGATAAAAATACACAAGAAGGGGGATAGTTCACAGAAAGCACTGGAAACATCCATTTTGGCAAGGTTGTCTAATTGGCAAGTTGTGCATATCCTTTTCGTTATTCCATTTCTGTATTATGGTCTTGCATAGTATTTTCTGCTAGTTATTGAAAACGGGTCGCGTAAATGTTGAGTAACGCAAGTCTGATATTTCTACAGTTTCGATTTACATTCCATTGAATAGAATCACGGCACTATTATTTAGCCTACTACCAAGAAATCACAAAAGTGCGTGATTTGACAGTCGTGAAATATGAAAAAAACTCTTACACTCTTATTGTGCCATAGATCAGTGGGGATTGGTAAAAAAAGAATTATACATGAATAATACATAGAGTAGCATGACACGGAGAAAACTATAGTCCATTCAAGGTAGAGGCATCGTACATGTTTACAAATTATTCCTATGTAAACAAGTGGAAAGGTGTTCTTAATTTTTATACAATTGTGCATCCGTTAAATCGAATCTTGCAGGTATCAACACCTGCAAGATTCTAACCATCACATGCAAAATAACAACGGTTTGGAGCTTAATGTTATATATATATTTTACATCTATAGGTAAATTCTGTAGAGATAATTATGCCGTAATCTCGTGACTGAACGATGTACCCGGCTAATATCTTCGATACCTAATGAATAATTGATACTTGTTGATACCAGCGTTTGGCGTCTTGACTCGTGATCTTATTGTTGCGATATCGATACAATTAACCCTTACCTAAACAAGGCATTGTTTTTACGTACCTAATAAAATAGGCTTGGAAAACATTGAGACAAAAGAAGAAAATGCTGATCATCAGCATTTTCTTCTTTTGCCTCAATATTTTCCTGATTATTTTCTATACAAATATTATCTTTTACAAATCCAACTTTGTCAAATGGGGAGGCTTCCTAACCGGTTAGTCTAAATTGTAGCCGTTTGGAAAAGAATTAACCCCCACAACCGTACTCACACTTCAAACGCATCATCTAAAAAGTGAACCTTTCTACAACTCTGCAGTGTAAGAGGAAGTTCCAAAAGAGAGAAAGAGAAGTAGTTGCAGCACAAACTTATAGACTACATCAGGTAATCACAGTTCTTGAAACAACATTAAGGGCATAAAGTTTCCAGCATCTTACTTGTGGATGTGGTTTGCGTAACGCTGAAAGCGTGGTGTATAACGCCGGTTTGTGGCGCAAGACCGAGGCAGGACACCACCAAGGTAAGAAAATTGGAAAATTAAATCGATGAAGTTTTTCTTTGGGAATGAGACTAGGCCGAGGCTCATCTCAAATGATTTCTTGACCCTAGCAATGTCTGTTTTCTTCGGGAAATATGCCGCTGTCTCTATCATTCCGAGAATGCAAGGCATTTCAGGCGAAATCAACTCAGCTTGCCCCTATAATATGAATTATATACAAGCATAGCAAGTTTTGAACCCCAAAGAAGCCTGTACTTAGCACTTATACATGTATTGCACAAAATCACATTGAGGTTTTCACCCTCTGCTTCTTACAGAAGCCATGGAAACGATTTCTACTGGAACTTAAAATTAACAATTGTGGATGTGGTGCACACAAAGAAATAGTTTGTAACGTATGTGGCATGGCGAGTTTAAAGCTTTAATTTTACTTATTTAAGCAGGTCTAGCAGATATATAGGCGACACTTTCCTTTACTTCAGATGCAACACACGTCCTATTCAAATGATCAAATGTGCAATCATTTTGTGTAAATAATAAGTAACGATCGGACACGGTGATCGTTAATGGTTTGTATAGCTAGACAAATCTAGAAAGAAAATTATCCTTGTAGTTTTATCGTCGTTTACATTCTAAATTTTACCCTTCTTTGTTTACCCGAAACTATAAAAAGAAATTTCCTAATACTATGTCATTATAAGGTCAGAGAAAAATTAAAGAAAAAAGATTTGCATGAATATCTAATTGTATTGCCCCTTTAATTACAAATACGTCGCCCCTTTACTTCCAAAACCTCGTTACAACAGCTTCCAACAAGCTGTAGTTAGGATATTTTGTTTAACGAAATCGACGATACGTAGATAACAACTACATGGTATTTTTTCCTTAGCCCCTTCCCAAACGACAAAATTTTAGGATGATCCACAAACTGCCACAAATGACAAATGGATGTTATTATTTACTTATTAAAGATAGGATTTGTGTAAAATATGGCACAGAAAATATTGAGATAAAAGGAGAAACTGCTGGTTATCACCAGGTTCTTCTTTTGTTTCAATGTTTTCCCAAGCCTATTCTATAAAGGAAGTCAAAACCAGGTCTTGTTTGGGAGAGGGTTAAAATGTTCTTATTGTTACAAGTCTTCTCAGGCATGAACATCTTTTGCCCAGCTCTTGGCCATCTGGTTATAATCGAAATCGTTGTTCGTTGTTTTTGTTTCGCTGGAACTGAAAAATAAATTTAGACTATAAAAGTTCGTTGTATGGCTCACGTTAAACGACCTGGCAGAGCATCTCTATCGATTAGATGGAGATACTCTGCCAGGTCATTTATCGTGCGCTATACCAATACTCAAGCTAGCGTAAATAGCGATTTATCGGAATCTAATGCATGAATCTGGAGGTAAAATGATGAAATTCATAAAAGTCTTTCAAAAACTTAGGTCAAATATATTTTCCCCTTTGCATATCAAAGACTAGTTTCACAAAATAAATTTGAAAGAAGCCAAATTGCATACCCAATCGGTAGATTTGTGTTTCTAAGGAACGAAAGAAACTCCTGAAAGACGTCGAGGGCTGATTGCATTCCATCTGAAAAGACATATTGTCGGGTTTTCAACAAATATCTCGTAACTGTAGCTGCCTTTAAGCTACAGTTACGAGGTTTTTGTTGAAAAGCAGCGATATAGCAAATTATTAAGCGAAAACAATGTCTTAATTAGATTCATTAATTATTTGCATACTATTGGCAATTGCAGAGGAAATCGAGCTGCTAAAATCTAGAAGACCCATTAGGAGTTAAAAAAAATCTAGTTACTTGTTTTGTTCTGTTTCAGTGTTTGTTTTACAAAGAAATATAAATTAAGTTATGTAATTTAACAAACTTCCCTTTTATTTAAATATTCAAACTACTCCCGCTGTCAAATAATAATGCCGTTTCTCGCTACTCACCGATTTTATCTTGATTACTTTTTGTCTGGATTTCAGCTCCTGAATTATTAAAAAACAGTAAATACTGTGGAAAACAATGGATGGGTTTTCAAATTATATATAACCTCTCTTACAACCCGTCGTGCGTCCTTTTAAATCGTGCGTTTTAAAAATCTCCGAAGACGTGTGTTTTATAAAGACGCACGACAGGTTGTAAGAGAAACATGTACATTGAAAGCAGGTATAAGTAAAAAAGTAAGAAAAAGTATAAATCTCTTCCGAAGAAAGTACGCTTTCTTTGGGAATTTTTTGGAATCTCTGTATAATTTTCCAAGCATCACACGCAATACTGTGGTAGGTGCTCAGTACTTCTGTCTCCTGGCTTTCTAAAAGACGCAGAATGTACGCAGCAAAGAATTGTCCGGTCAATTCTTTGCTACGTGCAGTCTGCGTCGTGGTTGTGTCCACCAAAATCGTACGTTGCACGAACGTGCATCGCACGTGACTATGCGTAAGTTTACGACGCAGACCGCACGCAGGAGCAGGTACGACCGGTTGTAAGAGAGGCTATACCAGCATATATTTATTAATTCTGATGAATATCTGCTTTCATACTGAATATAAACAACGAACTTTGGAAAATTAAGGTAGTCCATCCATATCGAGATTCCCGCATTATCGGAATTTTTCGTCCGACGTCGTTAACATTCGTTAAGTATCCGAAACTATTCGAGCGTCGTCGTAAACATTCAGCGGTGGAACTTTCCACCGCCGAATGTTTACGACGTCGACCGAATAATTCCGACCTCGCATGAATCTCCATTTGGAATGGACTACTTCAAGTAGATGTCGTGTAAAAGCGTTATTTGGATTATGGTTGAGTTATAACATGGCTTGATGAACTAACCATTTACAGCTGATGACATAAATCCAGATCCGTCACCAATATCTGTCTTGTTGTCCGAAACTGGCGATGGATGAACTTGTCGGTTATCTTTTATCACAGTATTTTCTAGATAAAATGTAAAACGTTATTTACTAGAATGTTGGCATATTCCAGACACGAGAAACAAAATAACAGTATTGTGGTAATTCAAAGACTATCGTAAAAATGTTTCATGAAAGTTTTACCTCATGTTATGGTTTACATCCCCTCAATAAAAGCACCGCTTTCTAGCCATACGAAATGCATCAAATTACACACACTTGTAAATACACTTCACATAAGTTGACTCACCGTGCCGGATTTCAAGATTATGCTTCAAGAAGAAAACATTTTACAAATATCATTTTAACCTATATTTATATGCAAGGGGGTAACTTAAATTTAGCTTTTTTGTCAAAGGATGGGTTGCAATAAGGGGTCAAAAAATAGATTTTCTTTAAATTTTGTGGATTGATAGGGTTACATAATATCTTTAATTTGTATGTGCAAAAAATCTGGTTTCGGCTTATTTTCCGAGATATGGGTAAATAAAGTGGGTGGGGTAAGATGGACTGAAACACAGTAGGTGTCATTCTAAGTCGTTTATCTTTCTTATTTTTAGCCCCAGATGCGTGAAAATTTGTATGCGTGTCTTGTGATATAAGCGTTAAATATTTATGAGCTTACATTTGATAGTCCATGTATATCTTTTCCGTAATACCCATTCTTTTTTCTTTCGAAGAATTTCGCTATTTTTAACGACCAACTTTACCAAACTATCTCCACACGTTTTATTTGAAACCCGATTTCTATGACACTTTACAGATGTATTATCCAGATATTAATATAACTTTGTGTGAAATTTTAAAGAAAAGCGTTGGCTCGTTGTTGAGATATTTGACCTTGACCTTCAAAATAACATCAAATTCGGGAAAGTCCGTTAAAACTATGCCTTGTTGGGAAAATGGTTAGGAATGAAAGGCATGTGACAGCCCATTCATAAAAGAATGCATTTTACATATGATTGGGTTTTTTGTTGTATGATTTTACCGTTAAAATTGATATATTCAATATAATAAACTTGGTCACCTCTCAGAGTTACCCGGTTATTTCATCTAATGAAATCATTGTTAGACAGATATTTGTTTAAGGCCTGTCTATACATTTAACATTATTTTCGGTATGTTAATATTATATAACGTTATATAAATATTTAGCTTAAGTTAACTAATTGTAAGCACATATGGTCATTTAGTAAAATCATTCACAATACGTCTTCATTATAACCATATAAGAAATACAATCTGAAAATGATCAGTTTTCTCGTAGCAAATTGATAATTCTTGTCCATCATGAGATGAGTGAATATAAACTCTTAGACAGTTCAAGTTGCATATAAAGCTTTGGTAGTTCTAGCAATCTTAACCTAACGCTAATATTTAATTTCACTCACCTGAGGTAGTAATACTAATCACAGCGGTTTCCGCGTAGACATGTTTCATGTGCAATATTTAGTTTGATAAAAAAACTGAGAATAAAAAGAATTTCTTTTCTTTCCCATTCTTCCGAATGGGTTGTACGACACAAAAAATTAAATATTGCTACGAAACTCATTAGGAACAATGAAAAAAAACCATGCTTCCAATCCTTATGAATAACATTGGCGCTTTAAATATCACATTTTGGCATTTTCCATCTTTTGAAGTCATTTTGAAGGTCAAGGTCAAATATTTCAAAAAAGGACCTACGCTTTTCTTTCAAATTTCACACAAAGTTACATAAATATCTGGACAACATATCTGTAAAGTTTCATAGAAATCGGGTTTCAAATAAAACGTGTGGAGATAGTTTGGTAAAGTTGGTCGTTAAAAAATAGCGAAATTCTTCGAAAGAAAGAAGAATGGGTATTACGGAAAAGATATACATGGAATATCAAATATAAGCCCATAAATGTTTAACGCATATATCACAAGACACGCATACAAATTTTCACACATCTGGGGATAAAAATAAGAAAGATAAGCGACTTAGAATGACCCCTACTGTGTTTCAGTCCATCTTACCCCACCCACTTTATTTACCCATATCTCGAAAAATAAGCCGAAACCAGATTTTTTACACATACAAATTAAAGATATTATGTAACCCTATCAATCCACGAAATTTAAAGAAAATCTATTTTTTGACCCCTTATTGCAACCCATCCTTTCCACAAGTATGCATTAAATATAAAATTCTAAACCGTACAAAATGCTTATGTTTGTATTTGGAATGGAAATGTAACACAGTTTAGGAATTACTGGCACTTTTCAAATTTCGCCTCTGGCTCTTTGGTGCTAACGAGGGGTGGATACCTTAATACTATCGCAGTGAGTACTTGGTGACTCGATATTTCTACGATACTGTACACAAGTGACATCTAGATATATTTCTTGCAAAAAACGGGCTTAGAGTACTCACGGTATCTATAGAAAGATTTTTTGTTGAAAACGTCTTAAAGTGACATTTAACATTTATTTCAATTTTTAAAAGTATGTCTTGATGCAAAGATTGTTTATTCTAATAAGTAGAAACGCTATCAGTTTTTTGAAGTTGTTATCTATAAGCGATAAATATGCCTTCAAAGTTGAGAGAGAAATGACAAATTCTATATAAATCTGAACTGTTGTCCACAACAATTTGTTTAATTTTAGCAGAAAAATGTATATTTCTCGTAAACGGTTCAATATTTTGGCTTGAAATTTTCAGAATTTTCATAAGAAAACATGCTCTTTCAGATAGAATAAAAGTAAAATTTATGTGAAAAAATCGTGAAACGTCACTTTAAACAGGCGAATTAATCCAAATGGAGTTTCTTTTTCAATGTCAATATTTGGCACTTGGCGTTAATATGTGAAGCAATATCACAATACATAGAGGATAATCGTTTGTTTCAGTGTAAGATCGATTTATATTTCATTGAGTGAACAACAAAAGCTTTATTTTCACGAGTGGCGAAGCCACGAGTGAAAATGTAGCTTTCGTTGTTCACGAAATGAAATATCAATCGATCTTACACGAAAAACAAACGATTATTCTTTTTCTTTAATGCAAAAATTAGACAAAATGCAAAACATATATGACAGATTTCCTTAAAGCGCGTCATTTTGCACGTGACTGCTATGCAACGCTTATGATGACGTCACTTTTTTGGCCCGGCTTATATAACGTCAGGTAGAGTGAAATGAACGAAAGCGGGGCACAAGTTTTTGATAATTTCACTGGATAGGCGGTGAGTTTATCAAAATGATAATCTACCGTTATTTCTCGATAATCCACCGAAAATCATTAAAGAATATAATTATATTAACACTAAAATTTCAAGATCAACATAAAAAATCATCATGATATTTTCTTTAGATTACTGCTACCCCGTATCTCGTGACAGAAATATACCCGGAAATAATACTTACACATTATCAATATATCTGTGCAAATATTTCAAAAGAGATTATGTAAAATGTGCTTTAGTATCATTTACTCTCTGACGGCAACTGACAGTCACATAGGCTTGTCAAATTCGCGATTTTCAGAAGACAATTTGGCTTTTCCTACCTTCCCAATTTTTAGCCCAGCCACTTGACCAATCCTGTTTATCAGAAGAATCCGATTTTCCTGAAACACGTGAAGCCGCGGAGTTATAGATAAGAGTGGGTTAAGGCTTTTCAAATTGCACCTTTTCAATTATTGTTTGTAAAACCCTATGTTGTGAGTACTCATTTGAATCGTTTCTCTCGAGACGATTCAAATGAGCCCTCACAACAAAGGGTTCGGATTTGAAATAGCAATTTTTGAACGCATTCACCCCCCTCATATATGTTGCTCTATGTACGTGTAAATTGTAAAAGTGTTCAGCGATAACGTTCTTACACTCAGTTTTGACGGCTCATTTTCTTCCTGATATAGATACATGAGAAAATAAGAAACAATCTGAAGAAGGATCATACCCAAAAATTCAAGTTACGAAAGGAATCAGAGAACGATATGACATACCTGGCCATTCCCCGTGCCAATCATATCCGTTAGTTATTGGTTTGATCACACCGAAAGTGTTCTGGTTTTCATAAGCAATATCTGTTTCATTATGGTCTCCTTCATTTGCCATTCCGACGTCGAACGGGTTTGGAATATCGAAGTTTTGCAATGGCTTGATGTTTTGATACATTGAAAGGTCCTGCTTTAATATTCCAGAAGTATCATAGTTTGACCGAAAGTCGTTAGTATTATTGGTTTGTACGCCAGTTTCTCCAATTGTTCTAAATGTTTCTGGATACCCCTCCAGTACTGGTTTCGGAACATGTTCTTGTTTAGCTAGGGTAAAGTTTGACACCATTTGCGGAGGTGGCATCGGTATCTGTGCTCCTACACCGAGCATGCCTGGCTGACCCCTGTATGGTGACTTCAGAAACATGTTGGTCACATTCACATTCTGTAGTATACCTTCCGGTATCTGCTCTACCATTAAAGGTGGCATTATTTCTGGTTCTAGAATTGCAGGTTTTGTTGGTACAACATGTGCTATTGACAATGTAGGAGTTGCCATCTCAACATTCCCGAATAGATGTTTCTTATCGGCATTGTTTGGTATTTCTTGGTCACTGACTGCTGTTGGATTGGCGGTACTTGTCTCATCACCTATGTTTGCTTTCTGATACTGAGGAGAATTCTGGAACATCCCGGTGTTTGAAAAACTTGGTATGAAGGATCGCCCGCTTTCTGACGCCCTGTCACCTGTTGACAAAAATGTAAATGCGACTGGATTTCGAACAAGGAGTCCTTTAGGGACCCTAATAGTATTTGAGACATCTAGTTTTTCAGATCAGGCTGTATCTAAATACAGTCTTGCCAGCATCCACGAAGCTCTCATACGGTTGATTCGTGTCACAAACATACTATTTGAGAACAACATGGGTCCTGATCAGACTGTGCAAATGCACAGGCTGATCAGGATCCAGGTTGTTCTCAAAGGACATTGATGGTCTTATACCAGATTCCGACTCATTTATACCTGAACAAAGAATATTAATCTTAATTAATTCAACAAAGGTGCTGCTGAATCATTATTTCGCGTTGTCAAAAAGTTGCATTTGTTGTTTGATTTTCATTCAATTAAATTCGTGATTTGCATATACGCCAAAACAATAGAAGCTTCATAGAGCTATCTAATTCCTTTTAAAGTATGATGCTATTGTTAAAAATAGCAATACATGTAATAAGAAGTTGATTCTGTTAGTGTTTCATTACTTTGAAAAGAATTAAATCACATTGGTGTAACTAGGCTCATTGCACAGTTTTGTTGATTATACCACTAATGTATCTATCTTGAAATATTTTAAGGTATTCAAATTATCATTAGGTACCAAACGCTTCGTGCAATTTCAGGCGGCATCCATGGCAAAAACAATTTCTGTTGCCACGGAAGACGCTTGGAAATGAACAATGGCATACCATCGCCATTTTCCATTGTTACGGATGACGTCCAATTTTGAACGTTGCTTTTTTATATGATGGGTGGAATAATGGCACAGGTACGGAACAAAACAGGATCATCCAATCAGACATACCATTGAACATAAAGGTGAACCTATTTGGATCAAAGTTGGTCGTTCCATAGTTGTTGTCTTGTGAATACTGATTATTGACACCAGATAGCATGTATTTCATGGGATCGACTGGATCAAACATCTGGTGGCTTAAAACTCCCAGAAGATTAGAATCTCGGCGAGACACTTGGCTCCTCTTTTCATCTGGTGAACAAAATAAAATGAAACTACATAGTTATGAATATGTAGGCATAAGTAGCTTATTCTTTCAAAGGACGAAAGAGGCTTAAATCGAGAACAAAACACACTTAGGGAAAAAGGTAAATCCGAGAAAAGGCATTCGAGATAATTGATTGTTTACAGGCAAATTACTGACGACCACAGATCACCTAAATCACCATCACCATCCCCATCATCAGATGTGGGTTCTTTAGAGCGAGAATTTAAAAGATTGCTCAAGATGTTTTAGATAAAGCGTTTTTAGAAAGTGGATTCTGACCGAGATGTTCTAAATGCTCCATGACGTCATTTGTATGAAGCATGGAGCATTACCATGGAGCATTACCATGCTACCATGGAGCTTTCAGAACAACACGATCATTTCTCTCTTATATTTTTTCTACAGAGTTGACCGAGGGTTTCCGCACGAAGTATAGGGTAATGGCGCCTGGCATTGATCGTCTTAAAAATCTTATTTTAAAGAATGCTTTATCCAAATACATCTTAAGAAATCTCAAGATAATCTTGCTCTAAAGAACGCGCCTCAGATCACCACCATTTTCCACACCGGAAGATGTAACATGAAATATAACTTGACCCCTGTCAGAGGTTTTGTGCACCTGCAAAATACTCTTTCCGTTTTGTATTAAGCATTTTAAATGAACGTTAGTAAAGATGAGACTACAATGTATATTTCTTACCTGGAAGCGCTGGTTCTACACACCCACTCGTTAAAGACAGGATAAATAAACCGTGTGTATAGAAGAAAGTTTTCATTTTACAATTTTTCAGACTCAAGCACTAAACAACGTTAAAAGTGATCAAAACAATGTCCATGGATATCAGATAAGTTCGAACGTTAACGTTACCATGATGCCAGCTGCGTACGTCAGGGTCAATGTCGGAACTTTTGTTGATTATTGTCTGTGACGTAAACAAATCGGAATTTGATCCTTTCTCGAAAAGAATTACTTGTATGGACCCCCTTACAAATTACAAATATTGAAAACTTTTTTCTCAAAGACAGCGCTTCTTATGGTCACCTTTTCATTATCCTTGTACTACAATGCTGTCTAGTCTATACATATTCTACGTGCTAATTTTTATATAATGACAAGTAATGTAAGCCAGTTTAAAATTTGACGCCTGAGAAAGGGTAAAAGTAGAGTAAACTTGTCTCGAATGGCGATAAATGATAACATTATCATACCTTACTCCATTCCTACACATTGGCGTTTTTGACACCCCAAAAGATGAAGGCTTAGGGAAGAAATTGCGTGTGACAAGCCATTTCTTAATTTCCAAAAAATGTAAAAAAAAATCATTCACTTGAAAATGTGGTGGTGCCAGTCTTTTATACCAGAAGAAATTATGTTCCATATTTTCCTAAATGGCTGACAAAATGTTCGACCTTCCAACATTAATGATACATAATGAAAACATAGATTGTGTATGGTATGGCTTAAGAAATATCCAGAAAAGGGAGAATAATTATGCTGGCTTTTATCACGGTGGGGATTGTGCATGATGGGTTGGATAACGAATACGGAAAAATTTCCCTCGCTTCAGGTAAGAAATTGTGCAATAATTTTCTTGTTTCTGCGTCAATTTTAAAACGGTTTGTTGCATGTACCCCGCATTAGTGAGCTCTTTCCTTAGATAATATATGACTTGTTTGTTGAATCTTTGTACTTTGTCCAAAAATTGATCCCAACCGATCAGAAAAACGACAAAAAATCCAGGTCATTTTTCTAGTCGGTTGGGATCGATTTTTGAGAAAAGTACAAGGAGTTTCCTGATAAGTAATGCATCTGAGAAAAGGGCTCAGTAAGACGGAGTATATGCAACAAACTGCATGACAATTGACGCTAAAATAAGAAAGTTATTGCACAAATGCTTACCTGAAGCGTGGTTAATTTGACCGTAGTCGTTACCATTTCGCTTTCTGGTCGGTTGGGACAATATTTTGAAAAAGTACCACGAGTTATCTAATATGTCATACATCCGATGAAAGAGCTCGGTAAGGCGGGGTACATGCAACAAACCTTTTGAAAATTGACGCACAAATAAGGAAGCTATTGCAAAAAATCTTACCAGAATCAAGATTATTTTGTCCGTATTCGTTATCCATCCAATCAGGCACAATCCCCACCTTGTCATTGGTATTGGTGTTTATCGTATCTGCATTTTTCTGTATACATTATTTTGATATTCTCAATTTTAAAACCTTTTACAGACGACAAATGTTTAGACTTTCAATTTGAAAGTCGGCGCAGACAAAATACATGCTATAAAAAGTACATGAAAGAAAATGCATGTGGGTAATAACTTGGCTATCCTTGGTTGGAAAAAGAGAAAATGCAGTGCATCTGCATTTTCTTCTTTTTCTACAAATATTTCTTAACTTGAAGCAAGTAGGCTCGTCAATAATCCCCTATGTTTGTGAAACAGTTAAACCCATTTCCACATATTGACGCTTTTTAACGCTCCACACGATACATACGTTGGAAAAACATTGTGGAAAATTTAAAAAAATGCTTGTGACAAGCATTTTCTTCATTTCTCACATTATTTTTTTCCGGAAATAAAAAATATTGTAAAATTTCCTACACTTGAAACTGTCGTCTGCATCATCTTTGAATTTGGATCAGCCTTAAATTATGTCGTCAGGTAATGGGTTAGTGTATTTCGACAGCTCGCACCTGTCCGATAATACTGTCGTCTGGAACCACGTTATTCAGTTATCGGTCATTTCGGTCATTGAATAGAACCTTTATCACAGAAATTAACCCTTCTTAAAGTGACATTTCAGAATTTTTTTCATAAAATTTACTTTTATTTTTATCTGAAAGAGCATATTTCCTTATGAAAATTCTGAAAATTCCAAGCCAAAATATTGCGCTGTTTACGAGAAATTTATATTTTTGTGTTAAAATCGAACAAATTGTTGTGGACAACAGTTCGGATTTAAATGCAATTTATCGATTATGTCTCAACTTTAAATGCGTGTTTTAGGCCAGTCACTTTAGCATTTAGGGTACCACTAATTCTAACAGAAATAATTTTGTAACTAAACGAAAGTCTTTTATATCATGATCAACATATCAAAAGTCCTCAGAGCAATTCTGGGGGGAAATGGTGTTAAATCACGCTAAAAGATGCCTTGATATGATCGTAATACACTGGTCCATCCTAACCACCATACATTTTCTCGAGTACCACGTGCTTCTCTTACACTGTACTTTTCACATATCATTTTTAATTTGATTGAATTTTATATGAAAATTGAAAAATGTATTCATTATAAATAAAAATTTAAACGGATAAAAATAACGAATAAGTAAAAATAATTTCGCTTTAAAATAAAATTATCTGCGATCGATTTTTAAAAGTACGGAAGTTCAATGTGACTATGGTATTATTACATCTGTCAGATATAGATTATTCAAATCGGAATTACACGATTTGCGAGTAAATCATCCTTTACTCGCCCCAAACCACTTGGTTTGAAGTCCACACATGCTTTTTGTTATTATACGCCCGAAGGGTCGTACTATGTTATGGCCCGGTCGTCTGTCCGTCCGTCTGTCCGTCCGTCCGCCCGTTAGCAATTTCTTGTGTGCGCAACTTCTCCTACAGTTTTGATCGGAATTTGATAAAACTTGCCATAATGAATATCCATGGTGTCTAGTTGTGCACACCGCTTTCGGAATTCAGATAACTCTTTTCGTATTTGAATTATCTTCCCTTGAATAAAGAAAATGCCCATTTTATTGTGTGCGCATTGTGTGCGCAACTTCTCCTACAGTTTTAATCAGAATTTTATCAAACTAGCCACAATGAATTTGCATGGTGTCTAGTTGTACACCCCGCTTACGGAATTTAGAAAACTGTTTTCGTTTTTGAATTATCTGCCCTTGAATATAAGGAAAAATGCCCATTATCTCAATCAAAAATGCCCATTTTCTCGTGTGCGCAACTCCTACAGATTCAACCCGAATCCAATCAAACTAGCCACAATGAATCTCCATGGTGTCAAGTTATACACATCGCTTACAGAATTTAGATAACTGTTTTCATTTCTGAATTATCTGCCTTTGAATGTAAGGAAAAATGCCCGTGTCCTTAAAAATGCCCATTTTCTCGTGTCGCAATTCTTACAGTTTCGACCAGAATTCAATCAAACTAGCCACAATGAATCTCTGTGGTGTCTGGGTGTGGAAGCATATATTAATTTGGATAACTTCTCATGTTTGAATTATCTGCCCTTGAATTGAAAAGAATGGCCAATTTTGCTGACAAGCCCCTCTCGGGCTTATATTCGCCGCTCTGCGAAGCTCTTGTCAAATATCGGGGTAAAGGACGAAAATTATTATAATGGATATCTTCACATTTTCTCTCGATAATTCCATATTTCATTGTGCGTTTTATTCTTTCAGTTACTTTGATATTTTTTGCATCTCTTTATCTCGTGTCGGTCTGAAAGGAAGGGTGGCAATAAGGCCGTTTTCGTGACCTAGTCCGTATTTCTTCCTTTCTACTAGTATACACTTAACCACTAACTTGTTGACCATATGCAAGTAAAGTATCCACTTAAACGAAGCATTGGTTTTGAAAATACATTAAATCAAAATGAGGGGAGGGGGTAACTCACCCGCTATGCCATTAGGTGGTAATCAATTTCAAATGCAGTTTTACTAAACTTTCAAAATTCTAAAACTGGTCATGAAGTTATATGCATATTGTACAATTTGTTATTTGGCCTATTACATTAAGCATCCTGTACGAGAGAAAAGTGATGATAAGCATGGTTATGACTTTTTCTGATTTTTAACGGTACTAACTTTACGAAAAACCAACAGATACATAACCATAATTCGTAAAATTATAATTTTCATAAAGGCTCCATATTTGTAAAAATTAAAAGTCTTCCGCCAACTGAAGTTGCTGCCATATACCACAGTTTTAGAGCCTATCTTCAAGTCCAAACGTGGGTAGAAAACACGATAGTTTAAGAGTTAAAACACACTTGTCTGCTGCAACCGAACGCCTGCTCAAAATAATTAGATGAAATTGCAAACTAAATTGTGATTCCAAAATGTGCACATGTAGGAAACATGGTCTGTCCTGTTCAGCAGGTTGTGGAGAGTGTCGTGGTGTAAGCTGCACTAATGTGCTCTTGATTAATCAAGATTTCGAAATGGATTGAATTTATAAGTGCCACCCAGATGAACATGTATCTGGAAAAAAGGCATTTTATAACATTTAATACAAACACACTGTAGATCTAGATCAAGGTCAGGCTGTGCGTAGGCACTGTCTGATCACAAAGCCCGTTGTTCCTATATCATTTTTTCGTGTCCTATACCGTCGACCTATATTGTCGACCTTGATCAGACATTACTGAGGCACAATTCGATCTACATATTCGGTAGTCTGAAGGATTAAAATGGTCGCTTATCCAGATCCGCACCAACACACAAACATTCAAATGTATCTATTAAAGCAGTTTTTGTCTTTGGGGTATACATGTATACAATATCAAATATGCAAATAGATATACTATTTTGTCTTACATAACCTTAATTGCACATAATTTGAAAACATACAAACGATTTTATTATTATTTATTATTATTTTTATGACTCGAAATCCATTACAAAGTGATAGAAATGAATTTTGTGCTAAAATAGACTCGGTTTCCGTTGATTCAAGCCGTAGTTACGAGATTTTATAACAACACCTACGAGATACTATTGTTTGTCTGAAATTACGTCACGGTTAACTGGATAAAAGTATTCCTTATATGCATTATTGGCCGGTGGCTTTCTAGATAGCAAAAATCAATCAGAAATGAAAAACAATCATTGATTTGCGGTCTGTGAAGAGAATCGAATCGTAAAATAAACTACAAAAGATAAAAGTGATGACAATCAGATTTTTATCCTTTTGTATCAATATTTTCTTTGCTATAATGTACACAAATCCGATCTTTTTGCAAATTGTTTTTGTCGTCTGTAGCAGCTTTAGAATGGGAAGTCTAATATTTACGTTCAGATGTCGGTTTAAATGTATTTGATAAGTTAACCTTAGTAAATGAGTGGGTGGGGTAATTTCACCTGCAAACTCATTTTCCATGTCTAATTGAAATAAAGAAAATATCAAAGTCTGTGTTTTTTACTTTATAAACCCCTAATATTACGTTATCTTTAATATGTTTCATCCGCAATAACATATTTGGTTTTAAAAGATGGGTTTCTAAGCCTACACGGAAAAACATTCTTTTGGCTTGCCTTGTAGGGGTCTCTTCGTTAGATCGATATTTTTCATATTTCCCCTCGAGTAACATTTGAGGACTTTTTTTCTGGAATTAGTAGATGGTTGTAGATTATAAAAATGTTGGTTTCGTTTCTGTTAGAATTAGTGGTGGGTTGGGCCTATTTTTCGGCTAAAGTGACTGGCCTATTTCTCGCTTATACACTCTATTATTTTACTGCCACTGCCCCAAACTGTTTCTTTTCTGGATAACGGTACACAGGATTAGAAGCTATGTAATGCATGTAGTTATAACCCCCTTCATGACCCAGACAGCCCTCATGGTATGTTATGATAACGACCACAACATCTGATAAGCCGTAACCGGACACCACAAGATTTGTATGTATTCTGATTTCCTGACTTCCACAGCTTTATTGAATTTTTTACTTTTTAATCTATGTTCATGAACTATAATTGTAATACTAGAACACCAAACAACATGTATCACCCAGAAACCTAACTTAGTTTATTCATTTATTGAAAGTGAGGATCCACTGTCACGGTGGGGATTGTGCATGATGGGATGGATAACAACTACCGACAATAGGGAACGATTTTATCAAGTAAACCGTGCCGTAATTTCGGACAAATAAATAGTATTTCGTTGGTGTTGTTATAAAATCTCGTAACTACGGCTTGAATCAAACCGTAGTTACGAGATGTTATAACAACACCAACGGTTTATCAAAACATAACGGTAAACTCAGTCTATTTTTTGCACAAAATTTGATGCCAACTCGCCTCGCTTCAGGTAAGACATTTTGCAATAACTCTGTTATTTCTGTATTAATTTTCAAGCGGTTTGCTGCATGTACCCCGCCTTATCGAGCTCTTTCATCGGATGTATGATATATTAGATAACTCATGATACTTTTTCCGAAATATTGTCCCAACCGACCAGAAAGCGAAATGGTAACGACTACGGCCAAATTAACCACGCTTCAGGTAAGAATTTGTGCAATAACTTTCTTATTTCTGCGTCAATTTTCATGCGGTTTGTTGCATGTACTCCGTCTTACTGAGCCCTTTTCTCAGATGTATTATTTATCTGGAACTTCCCTGTACTTTTCTCAAAAACCGATCCCAACCGACTAGAAAAATGGCCTGAATTTTTTGTCGTTTTTCTGGTCGGTTGGGATCAATTTTCGGACAAAGTACAAAGATTCTACAAACAAGTCATATATCCGAGGAAAGAGCTCACTAATGCGGGGTACATGCAACAAACCGCTTGTAAATTGGAACAGAAATAAGAAAATTATTGCACAATCTCTTACCTGAAGCGAGGCAAATTTTGTCCGTATACCCAGTATTCGTTATCCATCCCATCATGCACAATCCCCACCATGACTGTACAGATAACTGATTATGAGTGGCTTTACCCATTAATTAACCCTTTCCAAAGCCAAATATTTCAGATCTGATACAGACGACAAAGTAATCTCGAAGGCAGAAAATGTGTATATTATATTACAGAAAATATTTATGGAAAAAGAGAATATGCTGATCATCAATGTTTTCTTTAGCTTTTCATATTGCGGGATGTCAGAACCAGCTAGGTCTTAATTGGGAAAGGGTTAACACCACAACGACCGCTTTCGCAATTCCACTGCATTTTCTCCTTTTGCCTCAATATTGCCTGTGTTATGAGTATGACATGATTTTGTTGTCTATATTCCTTTAAAATTGGGACAGTTTTACCTTTTGGCGTTTTGGAAAGGCTTAACATGGGGTAATATTTACTTTTCGAAATAAATCTGATATTTAGGCTTTGGGTTTTTTGAAACTGGTTTAGAATTTGATAATTTTCAATTCTCTAGATAGATCTATACTGAGTACATTTAATTCCGCAGAGGTACTTCGTTCGCTGATAGGATGGAAATAACACACAAAGGCTATGTAATTCGAATTCATTTTCGTTCATTTATCTAATTCCATCATTCAAAACGTAGACAAGAGGACCATGATGGTCCTATATCACTCACCTGAAACAAAATGATATGAGCAACACTTTTAAGACTGAAAACTAACTTATGGTCAATAACTTTGTGAAAATCAAACTCATCCGAGATCTAATGGTGCCCAGCATTCTGTCCAAGTTTTGTCTTGATTGATAAATAATTACAGATTCTAGAGTATAAACAAGGTCAAAAACGGCCAAAGACGGCAAGTTTATCAAATTCAAGAGCACATAACTCTCGACTTTCTAATCAGATCAGACTGAAAATTGGTCTCGTCCGAGATCTTATGGTCCTAAACATTGTGTCCCGAGTTTTGTCTTGATTGATTGATAATTGTAGATTCTAGAGTGTAAACAAGGTCGAAAACAGCTGAAAATGGCAATTTCGTCAAATTCAAGGGCACAATAACTCTTGACTTTCTGATCAGATCAGACTGAAAATCAGTCTCGTCCGAAATCTTATGTTCCTTAACATTGTGTCCAAGTTTTGTCTTGATTGATTGATAATTGTAGATTCTAGAGTTTAAACAAGATCGAAAACAGCTGAAAATGGCAATTTCGTCAAATTCAAGGGCACATAACTCAACTTTCTAATCAGATCAGACTGAAAATTAAAATCATTCGATATTTTATGGTCCCCAACATTGTGTCCAAGTTTTGTCTTGATTGATTCGTAATTGTAGATTCTAGAGTGTAAACAAGATCGAAAACGGCCGAAAACAGCATTTTCATCAAATTCAAGGGCACATAACGCTCGACTTTCTCATCAGATCAGACTGAAAATTAAAATCACTCGAGATCATATGGTCCCCAACATTGTGTCCAAGTTTTGTCTTGATTGATTAATGATTGTAGATTCTAGATTGTAAACAAGGTCGAAAAACAGCCGAAAATGGCAATTTTATCAAATTCAAGGGCACGTAACTCTCGTCTTTCCGGTCAGATCCCACTGAAAATCAAACTCATCCGAGATCTTATGATCTCCAACATTGTGTCCAAGATTTGTCTTGATTGATAAATGATTGTAGATTCTAGAGTGTAAACAAGGTCGAAAACAGTCAAAAATGACAATTTTATCAAATTCAAGGGCATGTAACTCTCGTCTTTCTGGTCAGATCCCACTGAAAATCATACTCATCCAAGATCGTATGGTCTCCAACATTGTGTCCAAGATTTGTTTTGATTGGTCAATAATTGTAGATTCTAGAGTGTAAATAAGGTCAAAAACAGTCAAAAATGGCAATTTTATCAAATTCAAGGGCATGTAACTCTGGTCTTTCTGGTCAGATCACACCGAAAATCAAACTCATCCAAGATCTTATAGTCTCCAACATTGTATCCAAGTTTTGTATTAATTGGTCAATAATTGTAGATTCTGGAGTGTAAACAAGGTCGAAAACGGCAATTTTGTCAAATTCAAGGGCACATAACTCTTGACTTTTTTGTCTGATCTGACTGAAAATCAAACTCATCCAAGATCTTATAGTCTCCAACATAAAATAAAAGATTTGTATTGATTGGGCCATAATTGTAGATGCTAGAGTGTAAACAAAGTAAAAAACAGCATTTTTCGTCATTCAGGGGCAGATAACTCTGCACTTTCTGGTCTGATATGACCCATAATCGAACTCATCCGAGAACTTATGACCATACTTGTTTTGACAAAGTTTGGTCAAGATTGACTAATATTTGTGGATGCTAGAGTGTAAACACCAAATTGTGGACAGACGGACAGACGGACGGACGACGGACAAAATGCGATCACAATAGCTCACCTTGAGCACTTTGTGCTCAGGTGAGCTAAAAATGTTTTAAGTACACATCGGAATATATTTGATTATTTTAAATTGAGAAGGGTCAAACCAAATAATAGCGAGTGTGCCCACCTTAAGCTTGAATTAAAGCCTGGCAGATTCGTCGTAAAGAAAGAACTTTTCTCGCAATGAGGCCTATTGTGGCATTTTGTTCCGTTCTTGTGTAACAGCAATACGAAGTTGTTGCAACGTTTTGGGTGGTGAGGTACGTAAAATCACGCGTCTCTTCAGGCCATTCCAAGCTTATTCTATAGGGTACATACCAGGTCAGTAGTGTGTATTGTGTAACCACATAATGTGGCTTAGCCATAGTGTCGCTAGTCGTGATATTGTTGAATTCTGGCATCCTACGCGCCGAGAAATGTCCGAGTTTGAAGAACCAAGCAAATGCGTCACAATAGCTTGATTTCTCACATTTTCAGGAAGACGATTTATATTGACAGAATTGAGATTCTTTCGATAAAACTTGTTTTTATAGTGTCCCTATGGACAAACTTTTATGAACATGTTGAAATTTAACTCGCGTTTCACGTGCATCAACTTCACACAGCAACAACGTGTTTAACGCTAAATGTCTACGGCGCCGTAAAATGTTCCAGTATTACTAACTTAAATCTTTTCTATTCACGCTTCCAAACTTATGGGAAGTTCATAACAAGTATTTCCATTTCTTGTTTCATCTTAGAACATCTTGATATAAGGTTTTGAAAACTCTGCGTTTTTAAATGTACTAAGTATACAATACAATTGGAGTCCAATGGACATAATCATGGAGTAAAAAGTTGAAGTCTTACCTTTTCCCCCTAACATTTCAAAAGTTAGGGTAACAAGAACTAGATAGTACTCTTTACTCTTAAAAAAAATAAAACATAACAGCAATAATGCATGCAGAATTTTCTAGAATTTTTGTGGAATCAAAAGATGCTATGACGTTTTCCTTTTTTTCATTTCTAAAGTTATTTGACTGACGTTATCAGCAAGAGTTTGGTTTCATGCCCACAGAAGGCGATATCAGCAGGATCCATATAATTCTGATCTTTCAGCTTATCTGTTTCCCAAACAAAACATGGGTGTAGTGTCTATAGTAGAAGCAGTTTGAGAAAACATTAAGAGCAAAGAACAACTAATGCTGATGATCAGCAATTTCTCCTTTTATCTTAATGTTTTCTGTGATATAGCGTGTTCAAATTGTATTCTCATTAATCGATATCAATTTTGTCGTCAGTTCCATCTTTCATATTGGAACAGCCGAAAGTTTGAACATTTGGGAAAGTTTCACAATGTGTAACATTTCTTCAATTAACACTCTGCAATAGTCCATCTGTGTTTGCTTCAAATAAGCAATGGCTTGTTAAAGTAGTGAAAAAATATGCTCCTTTTCTCTGAATGTGTGCAAATCAAAATTTTAAATTCTGGTATACTAATGATATGGCATTATTGTTGAAATTGATATTCAACAATGTTGAAAGATCAGGATGAAAGTATGAAAGGCATATGTTCCATTTATTTATATATGTTAAAATATTGTTTAAAAGGAGAAAAAAACTTTTCAAATTCAAACTACATCTGTCTAGCCCAGCCAACACAATGTTTATTTATATTGGGTGATAAATGGACATCAAGCTGGGACTGACCGGCGACTCCGTGATGCTACTGACTGATAAGCATTCCAGACTGGATTGGTTATGTAAACCGCTAACGGTATAGAATTCATCAGAATTGAGAACCTTTAGTCAGTAAAATGTCCTAGTGTATAGGCAAAAACTTAAAAAAACTTATAGTATTCATACTCATTAGAATAACCAATCTCGGCATCAAGACATACTTTAAAAAATGAAATTGGAATGAAATGTCCCTTTAAGTTATTCATGTCAATTTACCGTTTTGACTTAAACATGAGACTCAAGCTTTGGCATACACTTTAGACTAAGATCAACCTGCACAGACATGCCGTCTTATCTTAGCCTACACTTCCTGCTTATTACTCCATCGTTGTGGTAAACTTGAGCTAATGTTATTGAAACGTCTCTTCAATTTGACAAAAGACAGCAGGACAACGGTTTAAAAAAAAGAAGTAAACTGCATTATGTCACTTTTCAAAATACCACTCCGTGCAGCTGGCTAGTCTAAGGTGGTGACAATCAGTTGTATCGCACAGTTACACCGCCCCGAGTAGATCTCGAAATCGTGACCACTACGGGTCGTATTCACCTACATTTCTAAATGGATTGTCCAAAAACTAAATTACATTACAAACCATCTAATTGGACGAGACGTATGCCAATCGGATGGGTTGTTGTGTAGTTGTATAGGTAAATGGAATTACACTACGGGTTACAAGTCTAGTGCGCTAACCACTAAGCCAACGAAACTGCTACGAGAGATAATTTAATTGATTTAGTTACTCCCCTTTCATTTTCTCCTCACTGTGTCTCATCATTTAAACGAATAGCCGTTTCAAAATCTCGATAAAAACGTTCAAGGAATATGTTAAAATGTCATAACGCTTGGCGCTTGGACAAAGGTACTACTAGTATCTAATTTAATAGATGTAACTTGTTGTCAAGAGAAAATGAACTATCTAGGTCATCCGTTAAACCAAAATATGAAGGAAAAAACGGATTAGACCCAACATAGATTAATCGGATATCACAGTTTGATATTAAAATATATTTTAGAACCAGAAATTCATCTTAGAATGTAAAATTAAAGCATAGTCCGCACAGGTAGACATGGTTCGATACGAAAACTTACCAGAACGTACATTTTTGCCTAAATGAGCCAGGATCTGGAAAAACGTCCCTTATAGCATTTCAGAAAATCATGATTCAATATCAACCTGTGGCCAAATACAATACATCAAGGACCCATGCTGCTATCCTTAAGCTACTACAGTTCATGAAAAAGTTATTAGAGAACAACATGGATCCTGGTCAGACTGCGTGTATACGCAGGCTGACCTGGAATCATGTTGGGCTCAAAAGCCTTAAAGGACGTTTTTCCAGATCCTGACTCAAATGATTAATAATCGAAGGTCAGTATAAACAAAAGATTTTCACGCAACCGTTTATTCGAAATATATGGAGAATAATAATAACAGCATGAGTTGCCAAGTATTTAGGATATTAACAACCTCATATCACAAATTAAGGCGAACTTCCGGTCATAGAGCCGCCAGGCATCATGGGATTCATGTTACCGCCAGGCATCATGGGATTCATTCCCCCACTTCCGCCGGGCATCATGGGATTTAGACCTCCCCCACCTAGATAAAATGGAATAACAAACGTCAAATGAATATTACAGAATGTTGCTTACATGTATTTAAAAATCACATAGGTTGATGAATAGTTATGGACAGAAAGGAGACAGCAGTGTTTTCAAGAGACAATTTTGAAACGAATCTGAGAACCTTCTACGTACTTTGCTAGAACTAAGTTTCTGTAATCTGTAGTTCTATAGACTATTTATGGTCGTTTCTATTTGATTCATTTATACAAGGTTGCGTTTTTTTTTTAAAGATTTGCCTCTATAATCAAGTCTAAGGTACTATATATAACCTTTGTTGCCTCCATATATATTTCTGAACAGAAAGCTAGCACTCTAGCACTAGGATGTCATTCAAAAAAGAGTCTTGCCTTTTATATTATAACCTTAGCACTAGGGTCTGGGTCAGACTAGTCGTTCACCTCTTTTTTCATAACCATTTGGTAGGATTCGATTATGTTTCTAAACATTTCATTGTTGTTATAATTTACTTTTTAGATCGTCATGTCAGAATGGAATGACATATTGAAATACCAGTTATAAAGCAATTAAAATGCTTATCCGTTAATTATGTCGCATTCAATATTGACAAATTTGCCAAAGTATGTGCTTCCTGAATTATTAAACTTTTGTCTTTGCATAAAGCTCAACATCTCCAGTTTGAAACATAAAAGACACACATGTACATGTACATACCGTTCATCATCGCATTTGGATTAAACATGTTCATGCCTCCTGAACTGGCCCCACTTTGTGAGCCACTACCACTACTTGTTGATCCACTCTTCTGGTTTGGATCAAATGTTCCACTAGACGACCCACTTCCGCTTTGTACATTAGGATCAAATGTACCGCTTGATGAACCACCACCGCTTTGTTTGTTTGGGTCAAAATTGTTACTGGACGATCCACTACTACTTCCTGCACTACTGGTTCCCTGGTTGGGGTCAAAGTTCGAGCTACCACTTCCACCGGAATTAGCACCACCAGCGCCACCTGTACCCATACCGCCTCCCGTCATGACAGCATTTCCGCCACCCAGCAGTGCGTTAGAGCCCGCCATCATTCCCGTAGCTCCGGTCATTAGAGAGGAAGCATCCGCTTTATTTAGGTTTGAATTACCACCAGCACCTAGAAAAAAGACACGCTACCAGAGAACGATGCTGACTGGAATAAAACTCGAAAAAAAGAGGATGCCAATTTTCACTCGACGAAACAATCTTATAATACCCGTTCACCAAATTATATGATATTCCTTATGTATTGCCAGATGTTTTGACCTGTTTGCATTTTTGTTCAATAGACTGGGTCGCGTTAGTGAAATGTAAACTTACAAATTACTGAATTGTTTAAAGAATTGTTTGCGAGTTCCCTACCTCCAAACATGTTGAGACTCATTCCCTGTGTACCAAGCTTGGCGTTCACAGCACTAGGATCAAATCCGAACTGATTTCCACTACTTCCTCCTAAAAGGAAATATAACATACTTTTATGTACTCTTATAGTACTTTGGTAGTTGAAAAAATCAATGATATAATACTTATGCTCTTGGTAAAGGGTCTGTATTGCATTTGAGGCCAACATGAATCCACATCAGATTGTACATACAGCTTCTTCAAATCATTTAGCTACATCTGAGAGAAGCATAGAATCGTGTCATGCTGCAATTATCTACAGGTAAATCTAGAAACATGCTTTTCTCAATTACTTCATAATTGGGAAAGTTTAGAAAAAATGTGACCATTCACTTTTTACATGCCATGGCTCTTACAGATAAACATATTCAACCCAATCAACGCTAAAAAGATGTGTAATTGTGTCTACATACTGGGTACCAAGTTTAAAGAAAATCGCTGCACAAATAAAAAAGATATCAAAAGATGTCAAAAGTGTCAGGAGTGAAACGTTTTTGTGTGACACTTAACACTTGTACCAAGTTTCTAAGCTATGGTAAATAAAAGACAATGACAGGATACTACAATAAGCACTTGTAATTCATAAAACAACATGTGCATCATCATCTTCAAATTACCTTTTCATCTTATCTTCACTGGTTTAGGATGTGGAGCATGTTTTATACAATACCCCTCTGAATTTTATGTCAGGAGTGAAACATTTTTATTTTTCAAAATGTGTTCTCATTTATGTCTATTCATTCAGAAATCTACCACTCAATTTTTTTTAGAAAGCCATCAACCTTGTGGGCATTCTGCACTCTACTATTTAGTGATTCGTGGGTTACAATTTCTCATATTGTGCAATATATATGCTGTCAGGAGTGAAACGCTTATTTGGTGTCATTGTGCAAGATTGTGCACACAATTTTAGCTAAAACGTAGTGAACATGAACTTAAAATATAATTTGGGCACTGCTTAACCATTTAGAATAGTTTTTAGCCACCCTAATTAAGAAATCTGGATGATATTCTGTAAAATTAGCTGTTATTCTTAACATTTAAATGTCACACTTTGGTCACATTTTTTTTAAACCTGCCCAATTGCCTTTTTTCAGATCCTTGTTCAAAATTTGGCTCACGCTGTAATGTACAGCATTGATAATAAGGTAGCTGGCCAACCCAACGTAAATGAAATATCTTAATATTCATTACAAAATAGCAATAGTTGTAAAACCTATTTAGTATGCCCTTTTCTGTCCTTCTGTTGGACAGTTTGGACTCTTTCCAAATTATTTCAATTTGAAAGCTGTCGTAAATTGCAAAATAGGTGTTGATAAAGACAGTATTTGCGAACAGAATAGCATAGGGAGTATTGAGACTAAATGAAAAAATGGTTTATCAGCATTTTCTTCTTTTGCCTAAATAATTATCCAAACCTTTTCTATTTTGGGACTTTATACCATGTCTTGTTTGGGATAGGACTCAACAATACATGTAACAATCATACAAAGAACATAGTGGGAAATAAGAGGAAATTGCTTGTGACAAGCAATTTCACAATTTCCCATCTGTCCAGAATAATAAAAATTGTAAATTTTCATTCATTTGAAATCGTCCTCTTAAACATTTTTGAATTTGGTCTGATATTTTTCTATTTTGGTAGATCTAATGGGTTAAAAGTTTAAAGTACCTGTTTGTGCCTGTGGTCCCATCAATGAAGCCATGTCTTTACCTTGAGAATAAAAAAGATGGATAATGTTGAGAAGTCATATAATTATACGACGGTCATAATACTATGGTACATATTTACAAAAGTCACCCGTGGTAACAACACAATATCGATCTCCAAACTAATGTGATTTTACATGTGATGGTTAGAATCTTGCAGGTGTCTCACACCTGCACGATTCGAACCAACGCATGCAAAATTGTATTGGGAATTAAGAACGATTTGTTTACATATGTAAATTTTGTAAATGTACGCCATAATATATACCGTGACTGAACTATAGATCTATACAGAGATATTGGTACAAGTTAGGGAATAATAAACTGAAATACATGTTATGAATTATGTACATTTATATAGCCAATTAAATTGACTACATCGTTTTACTTTTATACCCATTACCAGGTATTCCCAGAAACACTTTTAACTCTAAGTATAATATTACTGTATCGCAGCCTACTTCTCGTACAAGTTTTAAAAAATATCTGTACTGATTGAAGATTACAAAACGTTAACATTTTTCTTGACAAACTAGTGAAGCCTATTTCTGAAAATAATACATCCATCGCAAAAATTGTAGGCCTAAAATATAGGTGTGGTTCATGCCTTTGCACAGAAAGGATTTTTTTTAGAAAAAGTAACAATTATGCCTATAGCCGGCGTATCGACCCTATTCTTCAACGTGGAACCTAAACCAGACATTGTCGCTTTTAAAAACCTCGTAACTGCAGCTTGCTTAAGGTAGAATATCCCTAATGGCAACTTTAGAAATTGGGGTGACAAACACTTCTGTCTGATAGTACATTATATTAGACACCTATATGTGCAATATGACAGAAATTCGCCCAGAGGTTTACTAGAATTGAATTTTGATTTTCCCTTATCCCACCCCAAACTTACAAAATTCCAATATGGTGGCCACCACTCAAAGCAAAAAAGTATCTGAATTTTGGACATAAACACATTAAATGTGTTTAGATTTTGGTTTTTATTATCAAAAACATGTTTACCCATCGTCTGATGTGAAATGATATGACCCTTGTGCGCATATGAGAGATATTTTGTTAAATTACTGCGTGCTTGTTTAAAAATAAAGCCTCTTAATTTCCTAGTTTGAAATTTATGCCTCTGAAACAAATGTTGACAGTGCCAGAAATAAGTTCATGCACTCTCTAAAACCGTTATCAAAATTATTCCTATATGTGTAGAAACATGATAAAATCCACATATGTACATTTTATCCGTCAAAATTTGAAAATACATAAAGGTAATTCTTAGTGCCCTCATACTTTTGAACGAGCTATTTCTTTCCTAAAAGAAGTCAATGCCCAAAATGAAGGGAACCGTAGCCCATATCTAATTATATGCTTATAACTAAAACCCAAACGTTGTTCATTAGACTTTCAGAAGTTGGTTAATGATAATATATCAGTTGTGATTTCGTATGACTTTCACTATTTTAACCCTTTACCAAGTAACCAAGGAACATTGCTATTTGTAAAAAGTAATGCAAATTCTAAAGACAAAATCGTACTTAATCTTTTTTATAATCTATAACAGCTTCCTTATACCACTTTTTCTCGATTGCATATTGAATCTAAGGATTTTTAAAAATGGAAAAAGAATCTAAAAATAGGATCAAATTACGGATCAAACCACGTTACAATTAAGTGACAACGAGTTTGCACATTTGATTCAGGATCGCCGGCGAAGAAGTGATGAAATCGAGTGCGAATGTCTGAACAAAGATGATCTAATCCACGCGTCGTTCTCAAACGATAGGCGTTTGATCACCACATCATAGATTTCATTAGAACGCATGTATGTGTCTTTTACTATGTGGTTTCTCGGTATATTGAGCCAATCAGTATCAAGAGAAGAAACGAAATTTATACATACTACATTTTGTTTCCTAAATAGGAAAATATAGACAAAAGGGAAGTAATATATAGCAATATTGATGCTAAAATCGATTAGGAAACTGTCGACATTTGTCGAAAATGTACGACAATAGTAAATATGCATTAGAATTATTTTACCTTAAAGCTGCAGAACTTATGAAGTTTTTGTTAAAAAGCAACGACATATTTAATCTTATTTTGAAAATTCAATACAACACCCGTACCTATCATTGGATTAAGTGGATTAAATCCATCAGTTGCCATCGAATTAGTTTTGACGGGATCGAATCCTGGGGGGCTGCCTGCAGGATTACTATTCGATTGTGGTGTCCCACCAGGCTGACTCGAACCAGATCCTCCAGATGAACTGCCAGAGCTCTGAGATCCACCGCTAGATGCGCTGCCGAACGATCCAGCCGCACTACCGAAAGCCGATGCAGGGTTCTGTGATTGAGCCCCGGATGTAGCCCCAGATCCGGTGCCGGGTGGGCTACCCCCGGACGTCTGCTGGGACGCATTCATGCCCATACCATTAGCGAACACTGGCACCGAGCCACCATTACCACCCCCGGGCTGGCCTGCAACATTAGGATCGTACTTGGCACCCGTGTTGACGGCATTGTTGGGGTCATAGTTTGGTACACCGCCCTGGCTCGGACCACCACCTAGAGGGAGGAAAAACGAATTTTGAAAAGCCTTGTTTAATTCAATAGCCCAATTAATAATATACTTTATATTATATATGATGAATTCGGATAATATTGGTATATTGAAACAAAATCTTGGAGTGTCGAATTTGACCGAAGCGTGACGAACTTGTCGGACAATGAGTCCCATAAGTAATCCGAAAGTAAAGACGTGTCCAACGACATTCGTATTCGAGCGACGTTTTATTTATCTTCCGTTTCGATAAAGGACTTTTCTCCAGAATGTTTATGCAAAAGTACAAAAATAGACGTGTTTTATCAAATACATTGTAATACATGTACATGTACACGTATTCTTTAACCACAATTAATTCTGGTCGACCTACAATATTTACGTCTGGAGTAACAATATATCCAAAACGGCAAAAAAATTTAGGACCGTTCAAGTTCAAAAATATTGCCGGCGATTATTTCAAATGAATGAAATTTTACATTCTTTAGTCGTTCTGCTGAGAAAACATTGAGGGAAATGAAGAAATTGATTTTCACAAGCAATATATTTCTTCATTTTCGACATTTTTTTCAAAATCTTTTTCTTAGGGTGCGTCAATTGGCATCAATGTGTGTAACCAGAATATAGTCTTACCTGAAGCCCCACCAGTTGACGTTCCAGAGGGAGAGCTGCCGCCCATCATGGCTGAGGGGTTCCCGAACATAGACATACCTGTAGGGGTGAAAATAGGGGACATACTGAATAATGACGTTTGTTAAGGTAGTTCACATCTTATGAGATTCACGAGACGTTGGAACTATTCTGGTGGCATCGTAAACATTCGGCGGTGGAACATTACACCGCCGAACGTTTACGAGTCGCCCGAATAGGTTCTGAGACACAATGAATCTTTACGACGTCGCTCGAAATATTTCAACGTCGCGTGAATCGTATTTGGGGTAGGTTAACTTAACGATCACTTCCTTCCCATTCAGTTTGAAATATAGCGACAAATGGTACGAAATCGTCCTCTTAAACCGCAACGTGTCCTAATATTTCGATATGACGTATGGAGAGACTTGGGCACGGATCATTGTACGATCAGGCCATTGTGACAATATCCTTTTTTCTCAGAAATTGCCCATTACCTTTCAACCTACGTGTTAAAATGGCCCACGCATATTCTTGAGTGCAGAAATTTACTCATTGTCCTTACGTAATATGCAATGAAACTCTTTTACAACTGCAGTTCAATCGCACGTTTGCCATCCAACATGACTAGCCATCACTAGATGGCCTTTGAGAAAAAAAAAGACTGTGTCATTAGCCGCGGTACATGACGATTCCTGGCTTATGACCTAGGTTTGTTCTTCTGGTGGGCCATCAGCTCACAAGCCAAAGTTTCCGAATCAATCACTGCTCCGGGTTTGCGAGGATGCTGCAAAATAAAATTTGAAATGAATGGTTCACTTGCACAACGACCCAATATAGACCCTTACGACCTTTTCTTACAAAATTATGCCCATTCATTTTCAATGGGAGAAGCTACGAGGGGCGTTCATTAAAGATTTCCCCTGACCTACTTTCAGTTAAGGTAGGAAGTTGAAATTGTACACATACATTACCGCATACCTCTATAGGTCACATGAAAAATTGCAGCTCTAATATGTTATTTGTTTCTCATTTCCGTGTGCTGAAGTTAAGTAAGGTAGCGTGATGGAGCAAGCAGTCATCAGAATCCTGTATTTGAAAGGTCATACTCTAAAGGAGGAATTTGATGACATGAAAGAAGTTTGCGGCGATGATGTCCCATCATATGACTTTGTCAAACACTGGTATACTCAGTTCAAGTGTGCACGTAAGTCTGTGGAAACAGTCCGAATCCTGGGCGCCCACAGTCTGCCATTGATGATGCCACCATAAAGTCAATGCAAGGTTCAGGCACAACTTACGGTGTTCTACAGGTCTCCAAAACTGCATTAAATGATGGCAGAAATATGTCCCTCTGACTAGAGGCCATGTAGAGAAAGATTAATATTTGCGCCAAGTTTCAATTCTATATACTTATTGGAAGTAGGTTAGGGGAATTCTTAAATGAACGCCCCTCGTATAACAACATATTTGTTTTCTTTTATATACAACTTCTTATAACTTTGAATGTAAAACAAGTATATATTTTATCTTTGAACAAATTTATTTAAACATCTTAAAATTGTATTTTAAAATTGAGTGTGAAAGTAACCAATTGTTTCGTCAGAAAAAAGACCACAGAAATATAAACGTTTTGATTACTATTTCAACCAAAAAAATACAGCTTTCTACCCTTTCCCAAACAAGACCTGCTTTTTGCGCCTCTTGTAGCAAATATTGGAGAAAAGATTGAAACAAAGAAGAAAATGCTGACGATCAACATTAACTTTCTTTTGCTCGATATTTTTCATACTGTATTATACACAAATCATATCGTCAGTGTTATTGCAAACCCTCGTAACTACATCTTGATTAAAGCTGCCGTTACAAGGTTTTAAAAAACACCGACGATATCGTTATCATCATCCATTTTTTTCGCGTACAGCAGCGTTCAAATTGAATCACCAAGTTTTGTCGTTTGCAAAAGGTTTACCTCTTTCCCAAACAACAAAAATTTAGGGTGATCCACTTTAAAAACTGCCACAAAAGACAACATGGATGTTTTTAAAGATATAATTTGTGTAAAATATGGGATAGAAAATATTGAAACAAAAGGAGAAACAGCTGGTTTATCAGCAGTTTCTTTTTTCTTTCAATGTTTTCCAAGCCTTTTCTATTAGGGACGTCATAACCAGGTCTTGTTTGGAAAAGGGTTAAGAAACCATGTCCACTATAACGTTGCTCGATTACGTCTTACCTCCCGTCGACCCTCCTCCAGTACCGCCACTCATCATTGCGTTAGGATCAAACGTCCCCATCCCTGTACCTGCTCCACTTCCGCCGGAAGTTCCGCTATTACTAGATCCACTTCCCGATCCACCACTTCCGGTACTGGTTCCCATTGATGGCATACCCGATCCTGACGCCGACCCTCCCATATTGTTGATGGCGTTCGGGTTGTAATTTGCTCCGATTTGAGAGTTAAATTTGTTTGGGTCAAAGTTACCGAACATGCCCGAATTTTGTCGTCTATGTCGTCTCGTCTCGTGCATGATCTTACTTCTGTGCATGGAGTATGGGTCGCCTTGAAGATCTTCGTGCAAAGTTGTGTATCGTTGGTTAGGGTGTATCATTAGTCCTTCAGAATATTTACGGAATACATCATCTGGAAGCAAAAAAAAATAAAATAATTCGACAAATCGAAGTCTCCCCATAGCATTGAAATATCATTTTCAATTAAGGTTTACGAACTGAGAATGAAATGCAGAGCCAGAGGCGAAATTTGGAAAGTGCAAGTAATTTCTAAACTGTGGTACATTTCCATTCCAAATACAAACAAAATCATTTTGCATGGTTTAGAATTTTGAATTAATGCATATCTATGGAAATATTTGACAAAATGTTCAAAATTACCTCCCTTGCATATGAGTTTGAGTTTATTGGGGTTTTACGCCGTTTTCAACTACCAGTGTCATATCGCGGCGGCCGGAGCACCTACCCATGGATTCCTGTTGTTTCTCAAACCAGTACTACCACTACACCCTTACCGAGCCTCCAGCTGCTCGCCCACTTAAGTTAACGATTTCAAACCCATTGGTGGGTGACAATTTTGTCAGAAAGGGTATTAGCCGCGGCCGGGTATCGAACCCGGGACCTCTCGAATGAGGGTCAGATGCGCTACCAACTGCGCTACGGCCGCGGCCTACCCTTGCATATGAGTATAGGGTACAATAATATTTGTAAATTATTTTCTTCTTGAAGCATAATCTTGAAATCCGGCACGGTGAATCAACTTATGTGAAGTGTATTTACAAGTGTGTGTAATTTGATGCATTTCATATGGCTAGAAAGTGGTATTTTCATTCTCAGTTCGTAAACCTTAACTCACTTAATCACGGTGGATAACCCACGTGACTTTTTGGAAGCGTTTCACCGAAAGAATCGTCCGCCTCATGGTATGTTTTTTTTTAATTTCTCAGCTTATACTCTATTGATTTAGACGAGATGTGCACGCAACGCCAATTTGAGAGGGCTATTCCCGTTTGTATCTCACTCTGCTCCGATTCCCATGGTTTCTTCAAACACTCAAGCGAAAGTTTTGTTCGGTGCACGTGAACGCTTTCCACTTTCGTTTTGCACTTACAAACACTTTGGCTCGAATGTGCTCGTGTGGACGCTTTCCAAAAGTAACGTGGGTTACCCACCGTGTTAATGATATAGAAGTTAAATCATTTATTGGTATCCTTTTCGGGAGTCATAATACTAGTTGATGGTATTTGAATATTCTATGCGTATAGGAGCAATAAATTCGTACCCGTTTATAGATCGAAACGTTGCAAAAAGTTTTTAAAAGGGTCAAAAACTATCTAAGCATAATATTGGTCACAGTACATTAAGGGGCACTCTCTCTTAATTTACTGCATGGGCGGATCTAGAGGGGGGGGGGGGGTCTTGGGGTCCGGACCACCCTGGCATTGGCCGAAAAAAATTGACTATATATATTTATTGTTACATTTTTATTGTATTTTAAGCCATAATTTGAGCTTGAACCCCCCTCGAAAAGATTCCTGCATCCACCCTTGTACTGTAAACATACTTGTCAAAGAAGAAATTACTGTCACAATTTCTTCATTTTCCACAATGTTTTCCAAATATTTTTTTTCTTTTGGGGAGCTAAAAAGAGTTACTGTGTGGAAAGGTGTTAAAAAAGATATGACAGGTTACAACTCCCAAATGACAAGCATTTAGGGCAGACTTGTACCAGACTTCGTGGATTCAAATTTCCCTGACAACTAAACTGTTTTACGTGCAGTAAACGTAAGTTACTTTGATGAAATTTTAATAATTTACAAACACTGCAAACTACATTATCTGATATCATGTACTGACAAATGAAATTCATCAAATCAATCTGCTTTTGTACTCTAAATTTTATAAATTACTTACCGAAAGATTTGATAAGTTTTATATCCGGATATATGTTAGCCTCGCATATAGTGTATATTGCGACGAAATATATGAGAGATGGTATCACAGCCATTCCTGCCAGACTGAAATGAATATAACAAGCTGAAGAATTATGTAAATCAGACCATGCTCGCACAAAAGTTAATAATATAATGATATACACACAAAAAAGAAAATCTAACATCTTATGACAAGACTGCCTTTGTGATTCACTGCAAAATTTGTCTTCATTCTTTGACATTTACTGTCTTTCAAATTTAGAACTTTGTGTAGGATGTCGTGCTGATGGGTCAAAAACTAATGATAGTAAAAATGGGTCCGGATATCAAATTACTTTCTAAACTTGTTTATGTTCTATGCCTTGCACATCTTAAATGCACATTGAATCTTCTATGACAGTAAAACTGCTACAACAAAACAAAGGTCATGTTGGTGTAAATTAAAATCAAACAAACAAACCCAAATAGAGAAATCCCGGTTTTTGATGTGAAACAATTATAAACCACGCCTTACGTCTTATCTATCATGTCTTAGATTTGTTCGTGATAAAAGTTTAGTTTCGTCGCGGCATTTTAGTGACCCACCTTTACCTTACTGACTAAGTCAAGTTCAAGGCGCATTGATAAGGAATAGGGACGTCAATATCATAGATATTCAATCCATTTGCAAACAACGACTCCTTTTTGTTCTCCCAGAAGATAAAGGTTATGAAAACATTGTGGGGAATGAAGAAATTGCTTGTGACAAGCAATTTCTTCATTTCCCACAATGCTTTCTACCCCCCCCCCCCCCCCCCCCAAAAAAAAAGGACCAAGAACTGTAAAATTCCACCTACTTAAATTGTTGTCTGAAACATTTTTGAAATTGGACCAGTCTGAAATTTTGTCGTTTGGGAAAGGATCAAACCTGGCTCATGATTATTAGATTTATCATAGGGGACAAAAAAACCATTCTGGCAACATCGAATTCGATTTTTCAGATTCTGTAAAGGTCTGCCGAGATCCCGGGTTGTGTATTTCCGAAACATTGTTGATTATTTAACCTGACATTTGTTTGGTTGTCTGTAATACCTTTTATTTTGACAAGTCTCAAAATATGCATTGTTAACCCTTTCCCAAACAAGACCTGGGTTTGACGTCCCTAAAAGAAAAGACATGGGAAAGCGTTGAAACAAATGAAGAAACTGCTGATAGTCAGCAGTTTTTTCTTTTGTCTCAAGATTTTCTATGTCACATTTTACAAAAATCCTATCTTAAATAATATCCATTTTGTTTTTTGTGGCAGTTTTTGAAGTGGGTCACCCTAAAATTTTGCCGTTTGGGAAAGGGTTAAAGGGTAAAAGCAACGCAATAAAACAATATTACCGTCCAATCTAAGATCGGAAACGATTCCAAATCGAAAGAAATACTAAAGGGGCCAATGATAGGTTGTCTTACGTTTACAAACATGTAAAGAAAATCCTTCAAGAAATTTCGTATGGAATGGTCAACCTGCATAGCTGGATAATTTCTGTCCCGGGAAATTTCAAATGGTCAATATTTAGTCCTCCTAAATCAAGTCTGCATATAATGAAGCATCTTCGCAATCAAAGGGTCCTGTCCTACCTTTGGCTTGTGAAGATGATAGTGAACTTACCCTCACTTTACATTTGAGCCAGGATCTGGAAAAGGGTCCTTTAAGGCTTTTGAGCCCAGCATGGTTTAAGATCAGCCTGCGTATACACGCAGTCTGATCAAGAACCATGTTGTTCTCTAATAGATTTCCCTTGACTTGTTGCAATTATATGAGTGTTTCATGGGTCCTGATCAGTCTGTACTTTGACATAGATTGACCTTGAAACATGAAAGTCTCAAATGCTATAAGGGATGTTTTTCCAGATCCGCGCTCATTTATAGTAACAAGATGTTACATCTATGGGAAACTGGATATACAATCGACACTCGTTGTGTCGAAGTCGGAGGGGCCGTCAAAATTCCTCGACATATCCAGAGTTCGACTCATCCGATTTTGTTCGGCTTCGAAATATTTAATATAATACCGTTTTTGAAACTTATCAAGTACGGAATATTATTGAAATATAGTAGGAAAAGGAAAAAAATTGCTCGTGTCGAGCAATTTCTGTCCTTTTCCTACTATATTTCAATGGCTATATTCAGTTCGAAATTATTTTGTTTTGAAAAAAATATGTCAATAGATGAGGACGGGACCAGATTTGAACTTCGACTTAAGCGAAAGTTCGACTTATCCGATGTCGACATAACGAGTGTCGACTGTAGATAGATTTAGTGAACAATTTGGTTCCAGCGCTCAAATTCCTTTTTTTATCCTGGATAATTCAATGATGTACCTTTGTTGATCTGATCCCTACCGTTTGGCCTTTTATATTTTTAGTTCGTACAAGTGAGGGAAGTGAAATATTTTTTGTGACCCACATTTGTTTTTTCGGTGAGTTGGTCACACCAAAAAGAAGGAGGAGTTATTAAAAACAATCCAGTTGGCTGATAAAGCAACAGATAAAAAGGGTTAAATGCATTCTAAATGTGTTATTTAAAAATACAAACCTAAGTGTATGGGTACTCAATGGAATCTTCTTAACGAGAAGATTCCATTGAGTACCCACAACATAAGGTTTGATGAACTTTAAATGACACATTGCATTTTATCACCCTCTTATATTTGGCTAGTGACTAGGTCTCTGCATGCAGACACAAAAATCAAACTATGATAAGTTGAAACTGGTTGTGTCAAAGTCGCAGGGAATGTCATTTTATCTCGACTTATCCGGTTTTCGACTTATCCGATTTTGTTCATATTTGTTGAATGTATTTTATTCCATTTGTCTTTCATCAAGTACGTCGATCATTGAAAAATAGTAGGAAAAGGAAAGAAATTTCTCGAAATATTGTACATCTTTTAAAAATCAGTTGATAAAAAGTTATTGATAATCAGCCAAAAGTTTGTTGGTCACCAAAAACTTTTTTATCTGCTCATTTTCAAATGATCTATCACATCTATATATTTAATCCCTGATGTACAGTCGACACTCGTTATGTCGACATCGGACAAGTCGAACTTTCGCTTAAGTCGAAGTTCAAATCTGGTCCCGTCCTCATCTATTGACATATTTTTTTCAAAACAAAATAATTTCGAACTGAATATAGCCATTGAAATATAGTAGGAAAAGGACAGAAATTGCTCGACACGAGCAATTTTTTTCCTTTTCCTACTATATTTCAATAATATTCCGTACTTGATAAGTTTCAAAAACGGTCAAATATCAAATATTTCGAATCCGAACAAAATCGGATGAGTCGAACTCTGGATATGTCGAGGAATTTTGACGGCCCCTCCGACTTCGACACAACGACTGTCGACTGTATTTGCGTCTTCTCTTCTTCAAACCATTTTCAACTTTGTCTTGTATTAACTCATTACCACACATTTACTCTTTTTGACTACCAACAGGCAAATGGCTTTGGAAAACATTGCAGAAATGGAGAACTTGCTTGTGACTAGCAATTTCTTCATTTGCCACAATGTTTTCTATACCATAAAGGCCAAAAAAATGTAAAAAATATTCATTTTAAATTGTTGTCTGCAATTTGTCTGAAGTTGGATAAGTCTAAAATTTTACCGTTTGGTAATGGGTTAAAAATGAATTATAGACGATTCTTTTCAATTGATGTGTAACGGAATTCCCCGCCATGTAATGAGATACTTCATTCCTTTCACTCGTCTCCGCAACATTAAAGAAATTTCTTTCTCACAAGTATTTCTCCTTTTCAACCCGAAGTCTAATTCGGATAATTTGGTACCCCTTTCTCAAATAATCAGCAATTCTAAGCCCATGATCCAAAAAGCTTCGAAAACACTGATGAATGCGAAGCAAGTGCCTCTTATCAAAGTTTTCTTCTTTTTTAACAATATTTATGGTCTTCTGTTGATTTGTTTTAATGACACACGTACTACTGTTTTCAATTTGAATTGGGAAATGATTGAAACAATGAAAATAAGAACAAAAGAAAGACGAATGTTCGGTTCGGCCCAATGATTTCTTTTGTAAAATGCCAAATACTTTCCAATAGTCAACATATAACTATTTAGTTGTTAAAATGTCTTGAGGAATGATTAAAGAACGAAAAATGTCTTTGTTGTGTATTATTTTTATTTCCGCGATATTTATACCAGTTTGTGATGCAAGTGAGTTTTGGATGCAATTTCTCGCTGCTTTTCAACTAAAACCTCGTATCTGCAGCCTGAAATAAGCTGCAGATACGAGGTTTTCGTTGAAAAGCGACGATTTTATTGTCAGAGCAACTGATAAATTTCTTCATGTATTTTATATTTTTATTTTGATTCTAAATTCTGTGTTCTCGGTAGTTATTTTTATCGCTTCAATAAATACCAATAACATAGGGTTTGATAAAAAATAAAAAAGATATTGTGAAAAGTCAAATACCCCCATCTTATATATAATTATATACATATATCTCTTATTCATAATACACATCTTGAAGTTTATGA
This sequence comes from Fragum sueziense, assembly GCA_963680895.1. NCBI lineage: Eukaryota > Metazoa > Mollusca > Bivalvia > Cardiida > Cardiidae > Fragum > Fragum sueziense. The sequence continues at coordinate 77,766,778 of OY804593.1, read as the reverse complement.
AATGTCATTTCAGACTTCTTTTTCTTTTTTTAAATTACAAAATTAATGTTATATCTTTTCAATATTTTCTAGGCTGTTATAGCTTACATATCTGAGCAAGTAGATCTATATATTTCTTTTATTATTCTTTTTTATATTACTTTTGATTTTTTTGTCACAATGTTCTTACAACTTTTTTAAAGATTAAGTAAAAGAAATGAAATTTGGATTATTAATAAATCATACACTTCGATTCGATAAATTTTCAATTAATGGAGTTCCGGGAATCAAATCGAATGCTACAAAATAAAAACATACATAAGGAATTCCCGGGGAGCAAGGCCGTCAACACCAGAAGTGCGTTTAACCCTTTTCTTAACGACAAAATTTGGGTCTTTTCAAATTTGAAAGGTGTTGCAGATGACAACTTCAAACTGATGAAAGTTTACAATTATTTCCATTTTGGATTAGAAAATATTGTGCGAAATGAAGAAATTGCTCGTGACAAGCAATTTCTTCATTTTTCCACACTGTTTAACAAAGCCTTTATCTTCTGAGGAGCCAAAAAGAATCAATGTGTGGTAATAGGTTAAAGCGGAATGTTTAAGATATCTTAAGGTTTCTATAGGTGTTTAAGATACCACGTTCTTTAGAGAAAGATTTTTAATCAAGTGAAAGTTCTTCCCATTAACCGCGTCAACAGCAGGGCTTATTTGGTATCGCGTAGAATATTTGAGCCAAGATCTGGAAAAGGGTCCTTTATGGCTTTTGAGCCCAACATGGTTCACAATCAGCCTGCGTATACACGCAGTCTGATCATGAACCATATTGTTCTCCAATAGGTAAAACTGTGACTAGTAAAAACCGCAAGATAGCACCATGGTTCTCGGCCAGACTACTTTTAGGCACAGACTGATCTTAACCCATTACCAGACGACAAAATTTTGGGGTAGTCCAATTTGAAAGAAGTCGCAGACGACATTTTCAATATGATAAAGTTCTCAAATTGTATAACTATTGGATAGAAAACTTTGTGAGAAATGAAGAAATTGCTTGTCACAAGCAATTTCTTCATTTTCCACAATGTTTTCTAAAGGATTTATCTAATGGGGCGTCAAAAGGCGTCACTGTGTTGAAATGGGATAAAACATAATTATAACTGTCTCAGATGCTATAGGAGACCTTTTTTCAGATCCGCGCTCATTTGTTTTTCCTTTCAGCGTGCACAACGTCAAGTTTCCAGTATGGATCATTGCCGTACGCTGGATATACCAAAGTTGACACAACCGCTCGTAAGTTGATTTGTTCATCTTATAAATTCCATCTTCTCTCCATCGTTCTAAGTCTCTCTTTCTATCTTATTTGTTCTACATTATCTATATGTACCCATCTCTTCGTCGAACGACGAATCGACTTCCGTTTACCTATGTGGGCGAACAGCTGGTGGCTCGATTAGGATGTTGTGGACGTACTGGTATGAGAAAAGACAGGAATCCATGGTTAAGTGATCCAGTCGTCGCGATTTGACCACAGTTGAAAGAGGTGTTAAATTCTAATCAATCAACGAATGGATAACAGTTCTATGCGAAATGACTAAAAAAGGCTGAAGAAAAACCTTAACCCACAAAGAGCTCGAGATATATACTCAGCAAAAGAGGTAACGCATCACTTTTTAAAATTGTATAATTTCTTTATTGTCAAAGATTTAGATTTATAATTTGGCAATATTATGTTTATCCAGCAAGTTTTTGCGCTCACCAATAAAACTATTTCGAAGTTTTCTCCCTTATGTGACCGCGCCATACGAAAAGGGGACCAACACAGTTTTTCGCCTCGTGTAACTTTACGAGATTTCATCACAATACAGACGGTTTATCAAAACATAACGTTACACTCAGTCTACATTTAGAACAAATTTGTTGCCATTGGTTCAAGCTCGGTGACTTATTTCAGCGGTGGGGTTTCTGATGGAGGCTCCTGATTACAACATCCCAGATTCGTGCACGTGCGGCGTGCTCACCACGTGGAGATTCTACGCCATTAACGCAGGCCAGCTACACCTGCAGGTCTGGAGCAGGGATTCGAACACGCTCTACACACTGGTCGGGGAAAACTTCTATACAGTACCGGGTATGGAATAATTTATCAACCATTTCCCAAATGACTCGATATCAGATTTGTATTCTAAAAGAGTTTTTGATTTGCCAATACGAAATACTTTGTCACTGTTGTAATACATTGACGGAAAAGGAATGAATGTTTTCGAAATTTGACTGTTTTCTTTCCTGGCGTTGCTTTCAACCATTTCTTTTTATTGTCACTTCGTCTTTTTTCTTGACAAGAATATTTGAATTTCACCTCCATCTCTTTTATAAGGACTTGACATTCTTTCGAGTTCATCTTCAAGTTGAACGAATAATCGTTTATAATGAATTCTATATCGACGAATGTGTCATAACTTACCCCTTTCGAAAACAATAGAATCGTTTACTTCGAAATTAGCATTGGAAAAAGAAAGAATGCCCAGATAGTGCTAACTTTTTACTTGTTATACGCGCTTTCTTCTTTCTTTTTCAATTAAGAGACCCGTGTTGTTGTCGTCGTCGTCGTCGTCGTCGGGAAATCACCCACATCTCCTTCATCCATGACAACGAAAATTGGCAAGTTTACCCGCATATTAAAGATCTGAAAAACCTCGTCGCTATCTAATGCCACGGATGCCAGCGAAGTTATACGAAGTGTTAAATTATTCCTGAAATGCCTTACTTTGTCGTAAACATCATAACACTCTTCTCTTTACAGCAAGTTTAACTAACACACAAATAGAGTTCCATGTACCAGTAAACCAGCGAATAACAGTCCGGAATAACTACCTTATTGGATGGTAAGAATATCGCTGCTTTTCGACAGAAAACTCGTAAATGTAGCTTAAAATAAGCTGTAGTTACGAGTTTTTTGTTGAAAAGCGATGATATGATGCATGGCATTTTGTCGCTTTTGTTCGAAAACCTCGTAACTGTAGCTTGTTTAAAGCTGCAGTTACGAGGTTTTCGAAGGAAAGTGACGATATGTACTTTCGTATCTTGCAATATTTTTCAAAAAAGGACCTGGTTTTGATGTTTCCAATAGAAGACTATTGATAAAACATTGAAGCGTAAGATGAAAGTGCTGACGAATTGCATTTTCTGCATTAATTTTGTCTCATTATTTTCTACGCTTTTATTCTCTTAAGTCAAATTTCTATCAACATCAAGTTTATCTGAACAACACTGGTATTGTGTAATTTAGAAAAGGATTAAAACATTGCTTTGGTATTTTACCTTAATCCAGACCGATCACCTTAGCAATGAATGAATGAACATATAAATGGTCTTGTGCTATTCGAAAGACATTACAATGCAGTTATATCTCTGAAGATTTTGCAAATATTGAAGAGATTTATGGACACGGAAACATACTAAACAAACAGAGAACATTATTATTGTACCAAAAAGCGAGCTACCCTTACAAACTTTCATTAGACCCATATATACAGGTTAATTAATCTATCAATGATTAAAATTTACAATAACATGGTTTTATATGTGACAAAGGAGCCATCTGGGAAATTGAAACTGTTGACCCGTGCAGTCAGTCTGTGCAGTCCTAGGATTGAAACATTTCTCATTGATATTTTTCATTAGAATGTTTCCCATCTAACTGTTTGTTTTCTAAATGCAACATCTGGTTGGCCTCTAACATGTCTAATATGTTTCTAATTTCGTCGCTTTTTAGCAAAAACCTCGTAACTGCAGCTTGATTTAAGCTGCAGTTACGAGGTTTTTATTAAAAAGCAGTGGTATACGAGGATTGGTTTAATGGACCAGGGTGGCAGGTCACGTGTGATAATCCATGTCATTCCAATTGTAGGTACTCCAGTGCTAGCGGTATAATCGGTTATGATGATTCAAGTAACGACAACTTGGACTCTCTGAAGAAGTCCTCCGCTATAGGTGACCTTACCAAAGGCGACACATTTGGTTGGCAGGCCACTGCTGTGCAGACTCTGGATAATGTAAACTACGCATTTGGTGCTTCGGTGGCATCGAGTAAGTATAGAAACAACAAACTGTTTTATTCGTTTCTATTTCGTTCGCAAAGGGCCAACTAGTTATTAGTTTAGAAAAAAATGTCCTGATTCAGAGTGTTTCTGAATATCTAGGTAAACATATCTTTTCAAAAAGGTCCTCTTTTGCGCAACAAATCTCAAATCTGAAACACAAAGTACGACGGATACATTGATATGCCATTCAACATAGGATTTTAAAAAAAAAAGTATTTAAATGAAAATACGAAAGCTTTTTTCGGGGGTATTTGTTGGCAAAAATTAATATAAGGGAAAGAAATTCTAAACATGATATCCTTGTGGCCTACTTTTCAGTTTCAGAATTCTAAAACCGTTTATTTGGTTGATCAGAAGACAAACCATTGAAGATAACGCCTTACCGGTGCCTGTCAGATGTTACTATGTTAACACCGGACTTTAATGAGATTGAGTATCGGACAATGTTAGACAAAAACACATGATATGTACATCGTAACACTTTAGGACTGACTGAATCATTGCGATTGGTTAATTATTTTAACTCTAATTGGTTTAGGCGGTTCTTGACAATATCTACCAATAGATATCGCCTAAGTCGAATATCATCTATCTCTTTTGGGCATTCTGGGCTAACTACTTTCAAGATGTCAGCGCCCTTAAAATGCGTATACACGTGGTACATCCTGTCACGCGGCTCATTTGCCTCAAGTAAAATGAACAGTCTGGTTTCAAATAATTCTTTTATTTGATAAAAAGACGAAAAGGTTAACTATATTTTGTAGTAAAAGTAGTTTTTATTGCAATTGTCTGCTTGCTACTTTTGGTGACAGGATTCGGAGTAATGCGACCCGCGTAGTGATTAAGCCATTATAGGATAAAGTGATGCGCTAAATCAGTCAGTCCGAAAATAAAAGACAATACAGACTGGAAAATTTACACTGACTTCTTAGTCAATGCGGTTCTTGATAAAAGCGATTCTTGTTTTTCAGACACGGCCCCAGGGTTTACAAACCTTCCCCGCACAATGAACATTTACACAACTTGGGCCGCCAACTCATTCCTCTACCAGGTAACCGTGGACGATATCGACCCTGATGACGTGGCGACGCTCGGCGTACATATAGACCCAGACTCCACCTCCTACTTTAACTACTCCACTAGCGATAGTAAGTGTCTTGTTTGTCATTGTGTTTATCAGTTTTGCTATGCCCAGCAGTCAGATTCCTGTCTAAGCAAATATCCTTTCTTGCATTTGAAAAAAGGTAATTTGTCTGTCACTTAGTAAACTCGTATTAATCCATTACCAAACAGTGACTCCTTTTGACTCCCCCCAAGATAATGACTTTGGAAAACATTGTGGAAAATGAAGAAATTGCTTGTGACAAGCAATTTCTTCATTTACCACAATGTTTTCTACGTAAAAAGTCCAAAAAATTCAAAATTCCATTCACATGCAATTGTAGTCTGCATCATCTTTGAATTTGGACTAGTCTAAAAAATGCCATTTGGTAATGTGTTAAATGATGTTTTCTTCTTGAGTTCGTGAGCAAAAATACCAGGAAAATGTTGTAATGTGTATGGGCTACTCGGAACACTGATCCAGATCAAACAACAAACAAATGTCATTGTAAGACAATTGTAAAAAGTGTCACTTTTTGCACATTGATACACATGATACAAAGATGGCACCTGACACGGCCCATTTAAATCTTTGTTAAAGAAAGTTCAATCTCTCTACCGATCTGTGTTTCGGTCTAGATGCAATTGAAGTAACTTATTGCAACATCTGGGCTTAACTAACTTCTTCGAATGCTTGGACAATTAACTCTGTACTAAACTACACAATTTTAGAATTTGTCCCTATCTGTGACGACGGAAATTGGCGAGGTCATCCGGACTTCCAAAACTTATGAAGAATCCTTGCAACCTCGTCAATTTTATTTGTCGCGATATCGGCGAAGTTGTGAGAAAGTTTTTGGTGTCTAATGATTGGTGGATGTTTTTATTTCAGGGCGTTTGTATTTGTCTAGAACCAGTATACCAGTGGGGACGTATACAGTAACTTTTACTGTAACGGATCAATGTGGAAACACGAATACAGGAGTCTTTACTGTGGTTGTGAAGAACTGGGTAAGATTTTGTAGAAAATTGAATGTATATCAGTTACGAAGTTTTTGAAGAAAGGCGACGAATTTTGTATTTGTCTAGAACCAGTATACCAGTGGGAACGTATACAGTAATTTTTATCTTAACGGATCAATGTGGAAACACGAATACAGGAGTCTTTACTGTGGTTGTGAAGAACTGGGTAAGATTTTGTAGAAAATTGAATGTATATCGTCGCTTTTCAACAAAAACATCGTAACTGCAGCTTAAGACAAGCTGCAGTTACGAAGTTTTTGAAGAAAGGCGACGAATTTTGTATTTGTCTAGATCCAGTATACCAGTGGGAACGTATACAGTAACATTTACAGTAACGGATCAATGTGGAAACACGAATACAGGAGTCTTTACTGTGGTCGTGAAGAACTGGGTAATATTTTGTAAAACATTAGAGCTATTGTCTAAAGAAATAATCCACCATATTGTTCCCTTTAAATTAAACCAATGTACTTGTCTGTTTTAATTAAAATGTATATTGCGTATGTTTTTTTTGTAACCATGTAAACATTGGTATGCTGTGCAACCCGAATCCGTGTTATAGCTCACTATAAATGACCTGGCTAAGCACCTCTAGCTAATAGCTAGAGGTGCTATGCCAGTTCATTTATGGTGAGCTATACATCATTGTCGGTTAGAATTGTACGACAGAATTACACAAAATTACATTTTAGAAATAATGAAAGAGGTATGGCTCAATTAAGATAAACTAGTATCTTATGGTTGATATGATTTCGATTTATCAATTAAAAGTCACGTGACGGACAATGATGTAAAATGTATGATCGGTTCCAAAATGTAACTTGTAATCACAATGTTCTCTAGTGGGGAAGTAAAACACTTGACGTTGTTTTGGTAACACTTTCCGAAACAATACCATTTTACGTCCGTGGTAGAAAATCATAGAGAAAGTATTGAAACAAAAGAAATAAATCCTGAAAATCAGCATCTTTTCCTGGTACCTCAATTTTATGTGCTCTTACATAAATTCGTTTCTAGTAGATTCTAATCAGACGACTTGAGATGCAATGGTAGGATTCAGTTCATAGATACATGTCCTTTTCTTTATCAGCACCAATTGTGTCGTTTTCAGAAACATTCAAATTGGAACAATCGTTTGTAAAAAGTTTAAACCAGACGTATTTTTCAGCCTCCATCGCTCACGAATCTTCCGAACTTTACGAGTATTTCCGAAGACACTACGAACGAGATCGAGCTATACCGAATCCAGTTCTCGGATACCGACAACGCGACGCTCGCTGATTCTGTGGCCTTGACCGTTGTGACGACACCATCAACAACAAACTTCGAGATCAAATATTATGGAGAAAATTGTAATTTATTTTGCAGTTTTTCAACAAAAACCCATTCAAAGACGCTATATATAGAGAAAGCAGTATGTGTCATGGTTTGTCGGTTGAACATAACTGCAAATTAGCACTTTCTTAAAAAGGTAAAAAGAAAGTTGGAACAATCTGTAAGTGACATCAATTCTGTTGATAAATTCAGTTTCAATATTTTCCATATTTTTTCCCGATTCTGTACGTCAAAACAAGGACTTGTTTGAAAATAAAGATCTATTCTGCAACTCCTTTTCAATTTACATATTATCTCAGAATAAGCCAATCATTGTACATTACTGAATCTAATGGTCGTTGCTTATTGATAAATATTATTTCCAGTCTCCAACCGCAGTATAATCACAAAACAAGGCGCTACGTATCAGTATGAGAATGGACAATATTATCGGCTTCAACTTACATTGACGGACAACGAATTTACAACACTGAATGGATACTTTCTCGTCTATATTACCAAGAATGATCCCCCGAAAATAACTAACCTTGTCAGTAAGTGTTCATCGTCGCTTTTCCACAAAAAATCGTAACTGCAGCTTGTTTGTCATGATGACGACATTTGTATAAAGTATGGAGCATTTTGAACGTCACTGTCTAAAAATTATGTAGCATTCGGAACAACCCGGTCAGTTCTCTATTACATTGTTTCCATAGAGTAAACCGATGGGGTTCCGCTAAAAGTATATGGTAATTGCGACTCAAATTGAGCGACTTAAAAATCTTGCCCTAAAGTGCGTTTTAAACAAAATGTCTTATGAAATCTCGATATCTTAATAAATATTGCATTAAAGAACACACCTCTGGTTTAAACGTCCCTAATGTAAATATTTCGGACCTTGACACAAAAGAAGACTATGCTGATAATCAGATATTTGTCCTTTTCTATCAATATTTTCTAGGCCATCACATGAATATTACTTTAAACATCAATAATTGTAGCGTTTGAAACTCCTTTCACATTAGAATAGCCTAATATCATGCCATATTGGAAAGGGTTAGGGCAATGCAATGTCTTTGTTTTTCAGCCGGAACACATGCCAATGTCTCCTACGAAACCCACCGAAACGATTCGTTCGTTTTCGCCGTCGAGGCGACGGATGCCGAGAACGATCGTTTCACGAACTGGTTTTTCTCGTTCTGTGAGCCAACTCCATGTCCCTTTTATCTAGATAGAGGTAAATATGACAAAATCTCACACATTGTATATAACGCGAATAAATTCATTCCCCATATTTTAAAAAAAAAAAACACCAGGTTTCGACTTTTCTACGTAGAAAGTCTTTGGAAAAGTAATGACAAATCGTGCTCTTCTTTTCCTTCAGTATTTTCTGTAGATTTATTAATATTCAAACAAATTCCATTGTATCATTTATACCCCTAGTTCGACAAAAACAGAGATCAAATCTGGATTTTTCTTCTAGAATTTTGATAGTTCGTGAAAACAAAGTAAGCTTTTATTCACTATTTGAATTTTTGTTGATGCCTTTCCGAACTTCAGGGTTACTTTAATAGAACCATTTTTCATAATTGGAAAATAAAATGACTAATAAAATTAATTTCCTCTCAGACGGAGTTGTCTATAATACCCACGACTTTATCCGTACCTACGAGCCTGGTTACGGCATGAGAATCGTAGTTCGTGATGCACAGACATAATACCGTCGCTTTTCAACAAGAACATCGTAAATGCAGCTTATGTTAAGGTGCAGTTACGAGGTTTTTGTTGAAAAGCAGCGATATGCTTATTGTGGTATTCTGACTGTTAACATTACCAACTGATCAAAAACATTTTATCAAATACAGAAAGCGACTCGTACATTTTTCTTTCAGACGGCGTTGTCTATAATACCCACGACTTTATCCGTACCTACGAGCCTGGTTACGACATGAGAATCGTAGTTCGTGATGCACAGACACAATACGCTGATAGTGGTATACTGACTGTATTCATTACCGGTATGTAAGCAGGTTTCATCAAATATATCGCTGCTTTTCATGGAAACCTAAAAACTGCAGCGTTGTGGTCTGGTCTGCGTCTAAAACGTACATTTAGTCGTGCAATCCACGTACGTGCAACGTACGATTTTGGTGGAAGCAACCACGACGCAGACTGCACGCAGCAAAGAATTGACCGGACAATTCTTTGCTACGACCATTCTGCGTATTTTAGAACGACAGAAGCACGCAAGACAGAAGTACGGAGCACGTACGACAGGCGTGCGTGTGACGCAGGGAACGATCTACTGAAATTCAAGAAAATTCACAAAGAATGCGTACTTTTCTGAAAAGAGATTCAAACTTTTGACTTTTGAATGTACATATTTTGAGGCGCTCTTATGATCCGTCGTGTGTCTTTATAAATCGTGCGATTTTGCAGAGTTTTAAAACGTATGATTAAAAAAAGACGCACGACGGGTTGTAAAAGATGCTTAAAGCATCTAACATACCGATCATTATTTCAAAGTTGACATCACTAAAAGGGAATGTTACGAAATGTTATTGTTGATATAGTTACAGTATTCACTTATATGTTTTAGTCGTTATTGAGTCTTTTGTAATCCACCACACTTTCGAACCTTTTCTCCAGCAAGATTTGATAATTAGCTTAACCATGTTTGCAGATATCAACGACAAGCCAGTGATCTCGAACCTGCCACTGACGAACCCGCTGGTTGTGCTGGAGAACACGCCGCTCGGTACCTCCATATTCACGGTACTGTACCGGGACTTTGACACCACCGACATACACACCATACAGGCGTTCTTCGACGAGACATGGGCCAGGTCTTACTTCCACCTGAATATTACAAGTAGGCTATTTATCAAGATAGGTCTTACTGAAAAACATTCGTAAGCATAAGTTATTCACATTGACTTACAATATTTATTTAACTTATCACTATTAATGTACGACTGATAGTCATACAATACAGGCGTTCCTTGACAAGATATTTCTTCCAAGTACGTGTTTTATTAATTCATGTTTTCTTGTGTATTTACTCGTATTATGAGTACGCGAAAACTTGCAAGAACTTACTGCATCGATACATAAGAGTGAACCGATAACACAACAAAAGTACATGGTTTTGAGAGGCTTGACCCAAGTCATAGAGGGGAAATGCAAGTATGGACCTGAACTATTTTTTTCACTTCTGAATTTGCTGGAGTTCTATCTTGTACAAAATATGACGTAATGCTTCTTGTCATATATTAGCTCAACAGTATCCTTTCATGTTTTCAGCCGGTATACTGACAACAGCTGGGAATGTACTGGACTACGAGGCACTGGTACCCTATACAGGTGACTGGCAGTTTACAATGAACATTACCGTGAGTGACGGCCTCGACTGGGACTCGCAAAACCTCGTTATTAATATCGGTAATGTGAACGAGGCTCCGTCCTTCTCACAACCTCGGTATTCACTGGAACCGGCAGAAATAAGTACGGTATGATGGAAAATTTCTTCCGTGTAACATAACACTAACTATTTTATATATATCGTTCATTATTTCGCTCGTTTAATACCATTAAATAATAAAGAGCAAATTCAACAGTAGTGTTGGTGCTAATACAAAATGAATAAAATTGTTTCATCGAGACAATTCATCGTCTGTAATAGATAAAGTTCGACTAAATGTTTCAAAATTAAATTACAGGCATGATACAAAGTCTGCCACGAATTTCTTTACACTGCTCAACTCAACATGTATTAGTAATAGCTCCAGACCTCGGTACAACTTGCCACTGAGATCACGTGATTCTCTAGACAACATTTTGATTATTAGCTGTGGCTTTATTTCTATCGATGGTTTCGAACCCATTATATCCCTATATTTTAGGCAGGCTCATCAGCTGGCAGCCCTAACTGGGACCTAAACGACCCCGATCTAGCAGTTGCGGCCCTGGGAGAGACTCACACATACACGTGGGATTGTGGAAATAACTCCCGCTACTTCTTGATGGCGTCGAATGGCGCCATAACGTATTCCGAAGACTTTAACCTGGACACATCGGACGCTGTGTTTCCATATGATTGTAATGTCACGGTTACTGATAGAGGGGGCTTATCAACAAACACGATCATCGAAATTGAAGTACAGGTTTGTATTGATATGATAATACTATTACCCCTTTTCAAGACAACACAATTTTGAACTGTTCCCATCTGAAAGCATGCGACATAATGGATGTTACTTAATCTGGAATTATTTACCACAACGGTACAAAGATATTGAGGCAAAAGTAGAAAATGCAGATAGTCAGCATTTTCTTCTTTTGCATCAATGTTTTCCAAATCGTACTCGGTTAGGGACGTCAAAATCAGGTTTTGTTTTAGAAAGTGTCAAAGTATTCACACCATGATATAGACTGACCTGTAAACATTTGACGCTGTGTTTACGTACAACTGTAATGTCTGTTACTGTCAAAGATAGAGGAGGCTTGTCAACCAACACGATCATAGAGATTGAAGTACAGGTATAGCTCAAAATTTATAATTGTAGACTAGCATACAAACACTATTAAACCCTTTCCCAAACGACAAAATGTTAAGGTGATCCACTTCACAAAATGCCACATGTGACAAAATGGAAGCTTATTAAAGATAGAATTTGTGTAAAATATGGCATAGAAAATATTGAGACAAAAGGAGAAACTGCTGGTTATCAGCAGTTTCTTCTTTTGTATCAATGTTTTCCCAAGCCTTTTCTATTAGGGACGTCAAAACCAGGTCTTGTTTGGGAAAGGGTTAAACCAATACATACATGTACATGTAGTTGTGACATTTACCAAACAATTTATCGTGAGCTAAACGAGCGAATGAATGTCCTTACTCGTTATTCACGAAAGAGAAAGTGCTTGTGTTGGGTCATTTTCAAAAACAAGAAGTAAAGAGTTTGTATACAAGTCTAGAGTTATAAAAGTTGAGTTATACGTGAAAACCCATATTTACAGGGAAAATATTACCTACGATCAAGCGTATTTTGGAATAATATTCCTGTGTGAAGTGTATTTACAAGTGCGTGTAATTTGATGCATTTCGTATTGCTAGAAAGTTTGTTTTAATAATGGGCTGTATACCTTAATATATCATTTTATGTACGCCATTTACTCTAATTAAGGTAATGATATTATCGCACATGTTTATTAATTTTACACATTCAAATAAGGGAATGCACTCTTAACATTCGATAAAAATGTGCAAGCGTTGTTTCCAAATATTGGTAGTGCGACACATGAGATTACATTCTTATGTCTAACCTTATTTGCCAAAAGTAATATTACACAAACATATTAAGTGAGTCTAGAAAGATTGCTATGGTAAGATTTAAAAAAATATATGCCATTTATTTATTTAGGACACCAACAACAATGCCCCGATATTCCCCCAGACCAGTACATATCTGATCATACAAGATCCGTTCCTTACTCCGGGTCGGTTTGTGGGTCAAGTCACAGCGAATGACATAGACAAAAGTGTTCTATATGGAAAAATATACTACAGTTTCTTACAAGTGCCCGTACAGTTCTCGGAAAGTTATCTCTTTATAAATGATCTTGGTAAGTTATAAGTACATATTTATTATTTTGTTAGTTATAATACCTGTTTTGAATCGGCAGTAATTTTCTATTCGATTCTGATTTTGGACGACTCGAGCCAGATGCGTGTATACTAGAGGAAAAAAGAAACACATCGATCATTTTCATCACCCGTTTTTCTGAAAATCATCCTAATTAAATATCATTTTTAATACATTGTAAAACTTGTTTGATTCCCGTATGTCAAAATTTCGTTTTAGGTCACTGGTCACACGTACCGCCAATATGCGGTTATATGTGATCGGTTTTGCGTTTACGTCAATAAACAGTTACCCGAGTCAGCGTCTCGCACGTAATCCAAAATAAAGTAAACGATTACTGGCTGAAAATTGAATATTGTTCTGTACATGAATATTCTCAACAACCTGCCTCGGTAAGTGGGATCTGTTTGCATGAGAATCGAACAAACATAACGTTCCTGACATCGTGACATTTCTCGTAGATGACTGTTATTCGGACAATCGGTAGTTGTTTCGTTGGTTATGAGACGCTACCGCCAGCGAAATATTGTCGATGGATGTGCATCAAAGTCAACATCAACCGCGATTTTAGATTTCCCATTCTTTAACATCAAAACTTATGCCGAACACCGTCTTTGAAATAGCCTCGATATAATACGGAGGATTTAATGAAACGAAATGGGTTGCCTTTTGTCCAGTCGGTGTTCATCTAGTCGTACACAATTTAGAAGACGTTAATGTAAAATGAGTAAGTGTGACGATTTTAACGTGTACATGTATTTCCTTTTAGACATTATCGGAACATTTGACTGATTCTTTGGTAAAAACAAACATTGATATTAAGGAAATGTCGTTTGTTACTACCTGCAAGAGATAGAGATTAAATAAAACATTAAAATTTAGAGATATAACAAAAATATTTGTTGCGTTTCTTCTTTCCTCTAGTATTTATTGAAAATTGGGCACCATCGACCAGCAAAATAAATGTCAGCACAAGCAGACCGCGTCGCCCAGAAAAAATAGCATAACCTGATTTAGATCCACGTTATTCTCTTATAACTTTACTTTCACCCCTAGGAACTGTAAAAGAATTAATTTTAGAAATATTTGTCTTAGTTTTAACCCTTTCCCAAACGGCAAAATTTTAGGGTGATCCACTTCAAAAACTGCCACAAATGACAAAATGGAAGTTATTACAGATATAATTTGAGTAAAATATGGCATAGAAAATATTGAGACAAAAGGAGAAACTGCTGGTTATCAGCAGTTTCTTCTTTTGTCTCAATGTTTTCCCAAGTCACTTCTATAAGGGACGTCAAAACCAGGTCTTGTTTGGGAAAGGGTTAACACTTTACCAGTCTATTTTTAGCACAAAATTAATCTGTGCTTCAGGAAATATCTATGTGAACGAAAGCTGGCCAACGTCTCTATTTGACTATGGTGTTACGTACGAGTTGATAGTACATGCCGCTAACGCTGTTGACGACAATGGCGTTAGACGTACAGCTACGGCGACCGTCAGTTTGATATTACCCGGGGTGAGTTATAGTATATTGTACACGTAGAGAAAATTAAATGACTCGTTGATTTTCCCATCACTTATCCCATCATTAATAACGTTACTAAATACATGTTGATAGTACATACCACTAACGCAGTTGGCGACAAAACGTTCGGTGTAAAGTAACGGCGACCGTTAGTCTTATTTTGCCATGTGTAAGTACGCATTTACGCATATTATGTAACAGAAAATATTCAAAACAACCGAGTGAGTTAAAGTAGAAACAACTAGTTTATAGCGTAAGCCCTTTCACAAGAAGGATCTGGTTTTGTTGTCCCGTATAAGAAAGGCTTGGAGAAACGTTGAAGCAAAATTTGAAAATGTTGATAATATGATCTTTCTCCTTTTGTCTCAACATGTATCATATCTTTATCGACATTAATTTTGACGTCTGCAGTAGCTTTTATATTGAACCAATCTAAAATTGTGTCGTTTACGAAAGTCTTTGAACCAAATTCGATATAATTGTTCTTGCAGTAGTTGGGGTAAGTAAACGCTTGTTCAAAGACTGGCAAAGTGATAAATGGCATTTCTTATTTATGTTGATATGATTCACAGTGTAGAACCCAGCGATAACACAAGCCCTGAACACTAACGTTAGATGCTTGTCATTAACAGTTTTATGTAGCATATAAAATGTGAAATGTGTCGTTTTCATTGCTAGACCAAAACGACCATACCGTCGCTTTTCAACAAAATCCCCGTAAATGAAGCTTCTTTTATGCTGCAGTTACGAGGTTTATTGTTGAAAAGCAGCGGCATTTTTCGTTATACTCATCTACTTATCTTTTCGCTGACGACCATGCTTTCTCTGCTATCTTTACTATCTTTATCTTCTATTTTATCTAATTAGACGACCACGGTGTACGTGACCACGACTGACAGACAAGCGAAGTTTATCGAGGACAATCGTAACGTAGCGTGGATAACCGCGGAGGGAGCGCTAGGTTTAGTCTTCTTCCTTATTGTACTGGGTCTCGCCATGGCATATACAATACAGACCAAACGCTACAGATGGTGTCTCCCGTTCTTCAGAAAACGATTCCTGGGACTCAAGTCAATGACAGACAGGTAAGGATATCCTTAAGATGCAGCCACACATAGCTGGTTGACGAACAGGTTTTCTTTCTAATAAGCTGTAGATTTTTTATGGAATTTGCATGTTCGATGGTTGTTTGGCGAGATAAGTTTTTTAATACGGATTACAGAAGGGCAGTTACGGGTTAGTGCGGGTCGATTCGGGTCGATACGGATAGGACTGAACATCATACTGAATATCAGCTGTGGATCGATAAGGGTCAGTACAGATTATGTGCACAGGTCGATATGGGTTATTACGGAATATGACATTTTCGTGTATGGTAATTGAAATCAACGTGGCGACAAAGTAATAAAAGTTTTAGTAAATAAAAAAAGTTATAAAATAGCAGTGACACATAACCGGATTTCGATACGGGTCCAAACGGAATCAAAACTCTATATCGACCCATTTCAACATTGTATTATGACCCTTATTCATTCCTTATGATTTTCGGGGTGTTGATAATGTTTCGTGATCTATTTGGTCCTGTTAAAAATGTCCACGGATTTCAAAACCGCATAATCACCGTTCGGACTGAATTCTCACTGTATTGACCCGTATGGACACCGACATCTCATCGATTATATAAAAAATCCTGCTTTCGTCGGCGAATGCATCGATCAATCGACGATGCGTATCCTATAAATCACCAAAAATTTTTTCTCGGTGAGACCAAAACCCGTCGATCATACGAAATCGCTGGTTATATCAGTGCATGGGTCCAAAATAGAAGATGTATTTTCAAAGTTATCATCGATACAATCAAAGCTGACCGATACCGTATCGCCAACGAAACAGAGCGTTTATGGGAAACAAGTCTCAAACCCGTTCGCCAACAGTCATAATTTCCATGTTTTCACGTACATTATACAGAGATATAAATTTGTTATATTTCCTCCACTTTATTCTCAATAGACGTCTATTGACAGAGGAATCGACATAGAACAAGTAGAAGAGCGAAAATGAGGGAAATCGCAGCAGTAACACATTTAAGATCATGTTCGTTAAGCCTAGTTCACACCAATATAGATCTGCATTGTTTACACTTTGTGACCTGCCACATTTCAAGGAACCTTATTAGAAGTGAGTTTGGAAAAACATCGACCTCTGCTAAGTCACATCCATTTCTCCAGACTTGGTATTACGGGTTTCCCAGAAGTTCCCTTCTATAGTGACGAGTAACGTGTGTCAATAATTCCAGGGAGAAGCGCGAATATTACAGCAGCATATGCAGAGTAGTACAGTGACAACTGTAGTGATGTACTCTCGGAATTTTCAGTCATTTTTCGATGAGTAACGAATTATTTCGCAGTTATACTTATCATTTCTTAAGTGAACTTTGCTATTTTCTAACATTCCGGAGAAGCGCGAGTATTACAGTAAGATCCAGTTAGAATAGATGCAGAATAGTAGAATGACAGCTGCAGTGGTGAATTCTCGATTTTTTTCGACAAATTTTCTTTCGAAGAATATCGAATTACTTCGTAATTTTACCTATTATTTCTTAGCCCTTTCCAAAACATGGCCTAGTTTTGACGTCCCTTGTAGAAAAAACATTGGAAAACATTAGGACGAAAGAAGAAAATGTTGATAGTCAGCATTTTCTTCTGTTGTGACAAATTTTCTTTGTTACATTGTACACAAATACATTTTATCGTCATTCGTGTTGTCCTCTGCAATAACTTCTGAATGAAAACATCCTCTATAACTGTTACTGTTTGGGAAAGAGTTAAGTGACATTTCACCATTTTCAAACATTCCAGAGAGAAGCGTGAGTATTACAGTAAGATCCTGTTAGAGCAAATGGAAAGTAGCGGAGAGGAGGAGAGTAGCAGCAGTAGTGACGAATTCTCGGAATTTTCCGACGATTTACCGATCAATCCTGAAGCTCCTCCGGTATGGGCTAAAATGAGAGAATGGGTGCCGCATGCTGCAGCCTACGACCAACCACGACCACCATTAAGTAAGTAGGACCTGTATTGTATGACAAAAAGATACATTCAGTCTGATAAAGGTTTCAAATTTGCAGATGATTTTAGAAATGCTTCAAACATTTGCAATCTGAATAGCCATGGAATTAAAAAGGATAGAATCAGGTTGATTGGCAAATAAGACACAGTTACTGCATCTTGATATATTTACAACAACTGGTTTTCCCACACTCTAAGGAACTTTCGATGGCTGATGTAAATGATTATTTTATCATCAGGACTAAACCTTTCAGAAGACCTGTCTCAAATTAAAGGTGTTATAGATGACAAAATAAATCCGAACGACAGTATGAATATTGTCTTGATATGATGTGTAAAGTAGAAAGAGGGAGGATACTTATGCTGGTTATCATTATTTTCATCCCTTTCTTCAAGATTTTCCTACAATTTAACACGTCCGACAAAAATGTCATTGTTTAGGAAAGAGTTGAAAACATTACTAGAGAGTGGATGTTTTGTATGATGTCCTAGTTCCAAGGGATTTGAATTCATAATTGATGAGAAGAAAGAATTTAGAATTATAAGAAGTATTTCAGACATTTTTGTTCCGCATCAGTCCCTAGCATCAGAGATAACAATATCATTTGACCATCATTCTGAAATTACAGTTAATATGAAAACACAAGGAGATAAAATGGTGTTCTTTTTACTAAGATATAATGTTGCCTATTACCCAATTCAATTCAATTCTTTATTAATACATTAAAGGCCTCTGGCCCATTATGCAGTTTCTACAAAATAATACTACAAGTGGTGTCCTATCCTGGAATATACATGTAAATATTATTGAAAACATTTGTCTTTAACCCATTACTAGAAAGCAAAGTTTTGACTGGTCTTAATTTAAAAATTAATAAATCTTTCCAGACGACAATTTCAAGTGAACAAAATTTAGCATTTAGTGGTTCTAAGTAGAAAACATTGTTGAAAATTAAGACATTTTTTGTCAAAAACAATTTCTTGATTTTCCACGAAGTTTTGCAAAGCCTTTATCTTTTTGGGCGCCAAAAAGCGTCACTGTGTGACAATGCTTTAAAGCTATTTTCTTTGTTTACAGAGCGAGATATATCTGGATTGTCGGTGGATACTCCCGAACCAATCTCCACTCGATTCAAATAAACAGCTTGTCTTCAGCGTTACAAAAAAGGAACTGTTGGTCTTTTAAGTTCTATCTATAACCACAAAATCTTCGACTTTTTTATTTTTCCTCATTGACCCATTTAAATTTCTATCTAAAAGCAATTTTATAAGTCTGTATTTCCATGGGTTTTATCTTCAGTGGTTCCTCCACGCTTAATGTACGTTGTACTTCTATACCAGTTATGCTTGTTTCTTTAACCTCTATGATGCTTAGCGAAGAAATATCTCGAAAACTCCAGAATTCCTGAAAATACAGAAATAATTCTCACATAAGCAATTTAAACAAGTTCACTTGGATCAAACATTTATTATATATGTAGATATTTACAAGAAATTAAAATGTTCCTGGTATTGGAAAAAATTGAAAAATGATTCTAAAGGGGCCCTTGCTAGATTTTACAGGGATGAGAGCCATGAGGACATTTAGAGTTTGCATCGGTGTGTGGTGCATTGCTATATCTAGGACCAGAAAGAACAGAATTATAGAACTGGTGCCAAACTTTGTTTTTAATATCATAAAGGCAAAGATTCATATAAAAGTTACTATAAATAAAAAGTGTGGTAGGAAAAGTTAGATACATGCTTCATTTCGGAGCACTGCACGAGCTTCATTTAAATTCTCCTTGGACAGAAATGATCTCGCCAAACATGTTGGCAAATCCATACGGTATTTCTTGCATTCACATGTGCTGCTTATTTGTTCAGAGGACCTTTCTTCTGTTATCTAATTTCCAAACGACACAAATTAAGGGTATTCCAATTCGAAATGTGGTAAAAACGAAAAGTGAGTGTTGATAAAGAAATGATTTGTGTACATAATAATTAGTACGTAAAATAATGAGGCAAAAGGAGGAAATGCTGACTATCAGCATTTTTTTTATTTTGTCTCAATGTTTTCTCAAACTTTTTATATGAAGAACATCAACACCAGGGCTTGTTTGGGAAAGGGTTAAGCAATCATTTATTTTAGCTAGGACCTGGCCCTACTGCTGTTTCATACCATCATTGTGCAAGATTATTGTGTGCCCAAATATAGTATGATCAGGATCCATGCTGCTCTCTTGGAGTTGCTACAGGTCAGGAAGAAGCTATTAGAGAACGACATGGATCTAGATCGGTCTGCTCGTACAGATAGGTTGATCTGTATTCATGTTGGTCCCAAATGTCACAAGGGCTATTCTTCCTAGTTCAGAAGTTGTTTTTGTCTATTTGGGGTAATTCTAACTTTATTTCATACATCGTATAGTACACTTTTATCATAATTGGTCTGCTTATTCTTTCAACACACCACTTTCCACTTTTAACCTATTTCCAAAGAAGGCCAGGTTATTACATTCCTTTATAACAATACTTTGGAAGGTATAAACAGAAAAGAAGATAATGTTGAAAATCAGCATTTTCTTCTTTTCTTTCAATCTTTTCATTGGATTGATATAACGTCTTACACACACTAACCCCAATTTTATCGTCCAGAGATCATTTTGATTGTACATGTCTGTAATGGTGTTGTTTGCATGTTTAGCCTTTTTAACCTAGTTTTGACAAGCGCCTATTGTCGGAAAAGCCACAACCATTTCCTCTGGCATGAACGACAACAAATGCTTCGTTCAAATTACGCCTTCTAGGCAACATTCTGACATTAATAATGCGATATTTACATTTTCTTTAATGCTTTTCGGTGGATTATCGATAAACAACGGTAGGTTATCAATTTGATAAACTCATCGCCTATCCAGTGAAATTATCAAAATCTTGTGCCCCGCTTTCGTTCATTTTACCCTCCCTGACGTTATGTACGGTGGGCCAAATAAATGAGGTCATCATAAGCGTTGCATAGCAGTCACGTGCAAAATGACGCGCTTTAAGAAAATCTGTCATAAATTTTTGCATTTTGTCTATTTTTTGCATTAAAGAAATAGAATAATCGTTTATTTTTTAGTGTAAGATCGATTGATATTTCATTTCGTGAACATCGAAAGCTACATTTTCAATAAATAAATAAAGCTTTTGTTGTTCACTCAATACTCAATGAAATATAAATCGATCTTACACTGAAACAAACGCTTATCCTCTATGTAAACCTCCGGTCAGACATTTTATCGACGAGCCTACTTTCGACATTTACCTCGTTTTCACAACTGTCGAAAGTCGAAGTGCCAAAGTAATTTCCTCTATGATGTATAACAACAAGAGCTTCGTTCACATCTCGTCTACTAGGCAACATTCTGACGTTAATTATGTTATATCCACGTTGTAAATCTTAAGGCAGACATTTAGACGAGCGTACTAAAATATTTACCTTGTTTTCACAATTATAGCTGGTCAGGAATCCACAGTCAGTTCCTCTATGATGTATAACAACAAGAGCTTCGTTCACATCACGTCTACTAGGCATCATTCTGACTGAATATTGTGGTATGTATCCACAATGTAAATCTCTGGTCAGACATTTCATCGACGAGCTTTCTAATAAATTTACCTTATTTTCACAACTCTCGCTGGTCAGGAATCCACAGTCAGTTCCTCTATGATGTATAACAACTAGAGCTTCATTTACATCACGTCTACTAGGCAGCATTCTGACGTGGATTATGTGATATCCACACGGCAAACCCCTGGCTAGGTTCATAGTAAATGTGCATGTTTTATCAGATGACGATGCTGTATAGGATACTGTTAGTGGGTTATTCAGCTCTTCTGTCAGTGCGTCTGCCATTGGTGATGGAAGACAAATGTTCGTCTCGCCGCTAATCTAAAACGTAAAGGATTACAACCCGTCATTAACTACAAACGCTCCCTGCATCTTCGGACGTCGCTCTCGCTCTAATTTTCCGCGAATTGGTTAGTTGACTCTTTTGCATACTTTTTCGTTAAATATTTTAGTGAGTTGAGATGCTATTTTATATACAATCTTCGGTTATTAACAGCAACATTATTAAAGGGGTAAAGAAAATACTAAATTTCTTATTTTAGATACAAACCCTATAATGTACCCATTTGAATCGTCTCGGTAAGACCATTCCAATGAATACCCACAACATAGGGTTTGGGAACTATAAATATAATTGTTAATAGATGCATTTCACTCTCTTATCTGCATCTCTGGTTATTTATCACTATAATAAAAAGTCACAATCTGCATGATAATACTAGTACAATATGAGAAAGAGTAAAAAGTTACATACGTGATCTTTGTCTCTATCCCTTTGCTCAAACAAGAGAAAGAATGTACTGGTTACAGGAACGTTGTCTGTCACATTTTCATTGAGACCTCGCCAGTCGTCCTGGATCAATCGTCTATCCAGCATAGCCTCTAGCCAACCTACATGTATTAAGAATGAAAATCAGACATGTATATTTTCAATCATATCTCATAATTCCGTCGACAAAGTAACATAATTCTACATTCGTTATTTCAAGAGCATATTCTATGCTGTGGGTACTCATTCGAATCGTCTATCTAGCATATCCTCTAGATTACCAATCTATGTGTATATATATATATTGAACAAAAGTGAAAACGCTACACCTACATTGCTTGTCATATTTCTTCTAAATATACCAAGTAAAACAATCAAATTCTTCGCTGACTTGGTTGTGCAAAGCAATAATCGTTTTGTGGATCTTAATTACGGGGATAAAAACGGACCCTTTTAATGTGACAGAGGTCCGCTTTTTTCAGGGGTACAATTTGAACGGAAATTTTACACAATTTAAACCTTCAGAAGTCCAAGCAGACGAATGCAAACCATGCCGGACTGCAGATAGGTAGTTTAAAAACTTACCAGTCAGGAAATGTAAAAAAGCTTGCATACCTTTGTTTGAGCGTTTAGAAAATGATGTTTGAAAAGCAGATTTTTCATTATGTTGCAAAGCTTGAAATAGTGTAGTCACAGTCTCGTTTTAAAAATACCGCCTCTATCTGATTCTATGTAAAAACGAGTAATTTACAAACGGCATTTTCAGCCTAAATAACACAAAAAGTGTGTAAAAACGTAAAGCTAAATAGTTATATCTTATTATGATAAAATACTTTTACCTTTATACACTTTCTTTTCGTGTTAAATCTCTATTTGAAAAAGTGGGTCAACTCTGCGTTTCTTTGTTTGAACTCGGTCTTTACCTTAGAAGGACGCGTGGGTATGTGTGATAAAATTGCTTTGGCACTGCCATTTCTTAACGGATTTTCATAAATCTTATATCAAATTAAAGAGGGAAAATAAATCTATTCATCCGTGTATGTTAATACGATGAACCGATGAATTATGAGTCGATGATTAGGTATTCAAAATAGGTCATTTTACTCGGCTTCAAATGGCAAGAACTATGCAGCAGAAAAGCCTAGAAAAGCCTATATATGTTCTTCAACATCCTATCTATTCAAATAATAAAACATCTTGTGCTTTTAGCTTAGCGCATTCAAGCGCAAAGGCTTTAACAATGGGGAGTGTTTTTCAATTCCCCGTGATTTATCGATAATTTCTGTCTAAACTCCATTCATCCTAAAGGGGTAGGTTCACTAACCATCGAAAATGGCCCAAACTCAAATTTTGCTGAAATTTTATTATTTGAACACTTCCATCACTATATTTGAAGAAACGCATGTATAAAAGGCATTCCAGCCTCATGGTTACCATGGAAACCAAATCGACCATTTCTTCAAAAAATCTCAAATTCTAGACATATCTATCAACAAATCTTTTAAAAGCTTATTGTTTTTGTAAAAATATGCTCTATGAAAATAATAGAGACAAAGAACAAATTTTAAGGTAGCATGCTGTCAAGGTTATAATGAGCGATGTCATGTATTTTATGATATTTCCATGGTAACCGTTTTTCAGAAAATGGCAAAATGTTTAAGAAGCAGTCCACCATAGAATCATGCAAAATGTGATTTATCCATAGTCAAAGATTTTCATCTAGTGTGTCTTACTTAATGTAACTTTAGTCATAAAACACAAAAAATAACTCGCTGAAAGTCTTACCGATGACGTTGTTATTGGGGCCCTTAGCAACAAGGAAATTGCATTCTAATTTTGATCTAGAGGCATCATATTTTGATCTCAATCTTCAAGCATATCTTTGTCTATTACTTTAGAAACTGTATATTTTCAAGTAGTATGGTATCTTAAGAATTCATTAATCATAGAATAAAAATGTTGATGTTATTGCACTTTGGTTACCATAGCAACCAATTTCAATCAAAATTAGCAATTCTAAAAATACTGAAAATACCGTACAACTTTTTTACGGGATAATTTTCTAATTAGCACAGGGACATATCGCATAGTTGTCACTTACAAAACTTTCTACCATTACTAGGCTTACATATATAAAGAATAAGCCACTGTAGCATATTACAGGTTTTTCAGAAATTTCAGTTATATATGGGAAGGGTTTTAACTTTATCCTAAATCCTTGATTTCATTGCTCTTACAGAACAAACTTTACTACATGTTTAGGCCTAAAAAGACTAGATATGTTTACAGATAAAGACTCAGATGTCTTCAATCCGTGCCAGTGATATAAAATATCTTGTCTTTCCACAAATCTATATCTAATTTACCATGTGTACGGTTGCTAGGCAACAATATGGTGAGGTTATTATCCCATTTCTCATAAACAATGGACGCATTTAATGGTATTGCCGCAATTTGTACACATGTTCTAATATTTTCATTGAAATTTTCTTTAACAAGGACAAAAAACTTGGTTATAAGTTTCAATTTTTAAAACATATATGAATAATATACATTGTATTTCAAGAAAGTGATAAGGAGGATATGACCAATTTTTTAAGGTCTTTGTAGAGTCATTCACAAAGGTCAAGGTCTTTTTTCAAGATCAAAATTCTTAATATTCTAATATTTGCTAATATTTGACAACTGAGTGTAAAACAAATACTCTCTTATTTTAAAAGTGTGTAATCATAAGAAATAATTTCTTCAAATATAAAAAAGTTTCAAATATAGAATTCAGCTATGTTGCCATGGCAATCATAAATAGTTCTTAGATTGAAGTACAAAAAATAATTTTCAACTCAATTGGTTAGAAATGAACAGTATTTAACGGATGAAAGGGTAAATACGAGGGACGGTCGGAAAATATCCGGACTTTTCATGTTGTTGTCTCTCAACTTGTAGCTATATGAACGCATTACTTATATTGATGAATGAAATGAAACACAAGCGTAAGAAAACTTTATAAACTATCATGGGATAATATTTCGCTGAATTTTTCAGAGTTCTACACCATTACACTTGGGACAAAAATGTTGACTTAGGATATCCAAATAACACTTATAGATCTAGAACAGTAAATCATATGTATCACTGCTAGATCACTGATATGATTCTGAATATGAATTAAATTGACACATAATTCAATCCTTTCTGAATATAATTGATTTCTGAACAAAATTCAGACAGAATCCTACATGTCTTTTTTCCATGTTTTGATTGAATTTTGTGTGTGTGTGTGTCGGGGGGGGGGGGGCATTTATATTCTAGCATTTATTATTGTTACTCTCAGTCACCAAATTAGCGTGTTAAACGTAAATATTTTAGTATTTATAATCGACAACTCTCAATCTTAAAATTAGTGTATTAAACGTAAATAACGGTATTTTAGCATTTATAATCGATAACTCTCAATTACAAAATTAATGTTACACTTGGGACATTGACTTCGGGTTGATTTAATTTTATAATAGCGGGTCTAATCAGATCTAACCACTGCAGACCTTTCATGCGGCAGATGCTTGTAAAAAAGAAATCCGACCAAATTTCAACATTATATGACAAAAATACAGGCTTTCTAAATGTAACACAAAATGTTACACTTGGGACATTTTGGGAGTGCATAGACATAACATCAGGATGACTTGATTATATCAAAGTAATTGCATAAAATCATACTAATATTGAACAGATGATATTTATCTTACAAAGCATACCCATTTTGAAAGATGTCTAATAGCAAAATCCTACGATTTTCCAAAGTTTTGTAATTTTATGGCTTTATATTTTTGAGGGTGTATCATTTTCTAGACATGGTTCAGGGACAATCCTTACTTTGTTCAATAAATTACTATAAGAAAACTATTGTATTGTTGCAACAGCTTGTATAATTGTATATTGTGGAGTCTTTAAAAGGGAGTATTTTCTAAGATTAACACTTAAAAGTTGGAGTTTGATAAAAAAAAAAGTCACGTTAAAAGCGTTACACTTGGGACAATTTTGGACACTGAAAATGCTATGAAATTAAAACGAAAGGTGATATTCCCCTTAAATATTGTACACAATGTAACAATAAAAGAGGACATTTCCTGGCGTAAAACAATCATTTAGAAACCTTTTGATATGCAATGTAGATCAAATTTAAGAAAATATGCATTATTTTGAAATCACCAATTTCTGTTCATAAAGGTTCAATTTTCAATATGGGCGCATATGGAAACCAACATGATATTTTGACAGTGTATCAGGAATAAGTCAAACTTTCTCCAAAAAAAGTATTTGTGTGGTTCTCCAATGCGCTCACATTCAATTTTGAACAATAATGCGGAAAAATGGCTAAAATTGAGCAAAACGGCTAAATACTACGTTTTTGCCGTCATTTTGCTGTACTACTAGACTGAGGAAAGAATCAGTAAATGCCAGTTTCTAACAGTTAAAGGTCCACTACTATCATATATAGCATCAAAACAATAAAATTATCTAGTTCATTTTTTCTCAAAATTTTATGCCAATTTCATGGGTTAGTGAACCTACTCCTTTATTCATAAATGTTGAAGACAGTGACTCAAAGAACATTCTTGCAAAGTTTGGTTGAAATTGGCCGGATGGTTGATTTGTTAAGAATGATATCATGATTTCTCAAAGTTCGGTAAGCCTTGCCCTGCCACGCCCATATTTTTTGACGAATCAAAAAATCGCGAACATTCTTTGAATATGGTCATCCAAGGAACATTCCTGTAAAGTTTTGTCAAAATCGGCCCAATGGTTAAGGAGTAGGAGGTGTTTCAAGGAATTATGGGCGAACAGACGGATGGACGGACGGTGAGTGACCACAATAGCTCATCCTGAGCACTTCTTGCTCAGTCCAAAGGGATTTACAAAATCGGCTTTTCTCATGGGCTTCCTAAACATTCATTTAACCCTTTCCCAAACAGTAAAACTTTATGGTCATCCAACTCGAAAGCTTCGACAGGCGACAGAATGAGTGTAAAAGAAAATAAGATTCTTTCGCCTCAATCTTTTCACCTTCGATAAAAATCCGTTCAGGACGTCAAAACCAGGTCTAACCAAGTCTTGTTCGGGAAAGGGTGAGGCAGCCAAAAATTAGATTGAATTCAGAGGTTGCAAAATGAACATGTTCAAATGTATGGTGCTCTTTTGGGTCAATGTTTTGAAAGCCTATTTCTTCACGAACCAGAGATATAAAGTTAATAATCGATCACTTGAAAGTTTTAATTATCTTTTTTGTTTGAAATTCCTATTTTATATGTCGTAAAATCTTGTTCTTATCGGAGGCAATAACACGGAAATGATATCCGCACGACGAAGCGCAGAAAATATTTACGCAAAGGGAGAAAATGTTGGTTATCGGCATGTTCTTCTTTTCTCTCAATGTTTTCCAAAACCTTTTCATATATCATCGTGAAAATCATGTCTTGTTCGTGGAAGGGTTTAAATAAGGTAACAAATATTTATATAATTGTTGTTGGGTAGAAATTGAAGAACTAAATTATTTGGTAGAATAATTTCATCCTTTGTAAAACTTCAAAGGGGTGTAACTATTTCATTAAATGTCCGATTTTAAAAACGTAAGCAGTTTTGAGTTCCTCTCATTCAGACCTTGAAAATGATATATAATTTGTTGAAGTTCTTTGAATAATAAACAATAACGTAGTTCGGCAGAATTATCTCCCCTTTGTAAAAATCTGAATAAGCATTATTCCATAACGCAATGTCCGAGTTTCACAATTCAACCAGTTTTATGTTTCTCTCAATATTCTCTGTAAGCTGGTATATATTTTGTAGGGACTGGAATACTTTTGGAAAAAAGTGTGACCACCCTACTTGAAAAGTGTACAATGTAATCTCCATAGGAAATTGAAACCACTATTGCATGGACATCTGGGAACAATCATAGCCGAAGAAAGGGTTCAAAATCCCCTGTAAGGCCTGGATGATGTTGAAAAAACAAACAATCGAAAACCGTGATTAATTTGTGAATGTCAAACATTTTATATTCCTTATTTGTTTATGTAAAAGGGAGGTAATTCACAAAATTGACAGATTAGACCTTGATTTTGACAACCCATATATGACAAATTTCGAAAAAATAATCAAGCGTTTTCTGCGCATGCACACACGCGGCATTAGATGAAATTAGCTCTGAACATATTAAGGTCTGTAACTCTGACATCAAAGGCGACAAAGCAATGACAGTTTGACAAAACGATTGCTGAACGCCTGGGGAACAATGTCAAAATTAATTTCAGGCTTTTATTTCGAGACTTTTCCACAAACAAGAAATCTTGCAGTGTAGCGTTTTCACTTTTGTTCCTTAGGCCTATAATTATGCTCTTTGGATGAATTACAAACGAAAATACGAACGTCAAAGTGTAATTTTAACCCATTTCCATACAGCAGAATTTTCGACTTTTTTTAAAATGAAAAGGTCCAGGATGACCTTTTTAACCTGGTGAAATGTTCAAATTTTACAACTTCTTGGGTAGAAAACATAGTGGGAAATTACGAAATTGTTTGTCACATGCAATTTATTTATTCTTTCCTTTATGTTTTCCCAAGATTCCCTTGTGAGATATTTTGACCGTAGTCCAGCAATGACTGGTGTGTATAGTAGACCTACCAGAAACAAGACTCGCCACTCCATGAACATTCGTAGTTAATAATGTAAAACGTGATTCTTGGTTTTCTGTTAGTGCCATAGTGGTAACGGGGTGGAAATTACCCTGAATCGTCATTTTGGATCTGGTCTTCCGTCGATGTAACTATATGGAAATACATAGCAACGAAGTATTGTTTAACCCTTTCCCAAACGACAAAATTTTAGGGTGGTCCAAATTGAAAGATCCTGCAGACGACAATTTCAAGTGAATGGAATTTTCAAGTTTTAGGTCTTTTTGGATGGAAAATATTGTGGGAAATGAAGAAATTGCTTGTCACAAGCAATTTCTTCATTTTCCACGATGTTTTCCATTGCCATTATTTTGAGGGGAGTCAAAAAGAGTCATTGTGTGGTAATGGGTTAAGTAATTTCAATATGTGGGCTTTTCATGCGCAAAACCTGAGCTTGCACTTGCAGTTTTTGATAAATATTTTAAATTCTTGCAAATGATTCACTCACTTGGACTTTCTCTGAGCCCGTGAACGAAAAGGAATAAGGTTTTGGTAACGGGTTTTCCTCGAAGGTCAAGTGGCATTATATAAAATGTACTGTAACAAAAACAATCTACCATTGTGATATTCCTTAATTAGAACATTTTAATCAAGTTTCTTTTTCTTCAAGTTTGACATTTACAGGCACATAGAAGGTATTGTAGAAAATATTCAATGATTATGTTGATTAGTGACTGACTTAAAAATGGTTCGAAGCATAGAATACTTAAAAATGCCAGTTTTTTTTATTTTTTTCTTATTTATTTATTTTTTTTTTTGGGGGGGGGAGGGGTTATTTGTTTGTTTGTGGTTTTTTTTTTTTTTTTTTTTTTTTTTTTTTTTTTTTGTTTTTGTATTTCCTTTTCCTTTTTATTGAGGGACTCTTTAAATCGGCAAATTATATAAAGGTTATTAACGAGCAAACATTTTGTTTTCATAAAGAGCTGTTTCGAATATTCATCGCATCTATGCCCAACTCGGCTTCAAGCCAAATTCAAATCGGCCAAATTGAATCAGAATTATTGAAGATGTTCTGTGTCACGCGATTCCTCGTCATGTACATTGTATCATTCGAATCCGAAAAGGGGTATCATTTGTTTCCTTATCGGTGTATGTTCTTGTATGAAATGTTTGTATTATTGATATATGTGGTAATAATACGTTTTTGTGCGTTTAGACATTGAGTCACCAATAACCCCTGCCCCCCCCCCCCCCGGGAGAATTTTGAAGGGTATGCTTTTCTGAAAGCTTATGACAAATGCTACACGGTGAGCATTGTTTGCACTCTGGCCGTTGTGGCTTTTGGCTGTTACCTTTATCTAAAACCCTTATCCATTTTAATTTTATATTCAAATATACAAACAATTATTTGGTCATATCTTCATGAATTTTAACCTACATATGTCAATATGGTATCAAATGAAAGCGTATGACTTGCTCTTTCATTTGTAGTATTTTATGCAAATCAGATTATTTGCATATTCATGAATATTAATGATTTCCCTTAAAATAGTCAAGTTTTTATTAAAATTTGGTTAATAATTTCCAAATAATTTCCAAAACAAGGCGATTCTGTCCAGGGCGAATTTTGTAAACAATGTTTATCAGTAGAAACAATTTGAGCCTTGTTTGCACTCTGGCGGTTGGGGCTTTTCGCCATGACCCTTATCTAAACCCTTAGCCCTACCAGATTTTTCATTCAAATTTTGAAAATTAATTTGGTCATATCTTGGTTGAATATTTACACACAGATGTCAGAATGGTATCAAATGAAAGCTTATGAATTGTTCTTTCATTTTCAGATATGTTATGCAAATTAGCTCATTTGCATATTGAATATTAATGATTTTCCTAACATTGCGATTTTCGACCAAATTTCTGTAAATACTTTCCAAAACAAGACATTTTTTGTGCAGGGGAATTAAGTAAACATAATAAAATCTTAAAGAAAATCATATAAGAAACATTTTGAGCGATGTTTGCACTTTGGCTGTTGAGGCATTTGGTCAAACCCCTTATCTAAACCTTTAACCCTATAAAATTGTTCAGTCATTTCAAAACGTTTTTGAGCATATCTTGGTTGAATATTGACCTACAGATGTAAGAATGGTATCAAATGAAAGCTTATGACTGTCCAAATATTTTGCCATAATTTTATGCAAATTATCTCATTTGCATATTTATGAATATTAATTATATTACTTAAAACTGTGACGTTTTTGCAGGTATTTGGTAAATGCTTTCAAAACATTGTGTTTCTACTCAAGGGGAATCATGTATAGGCCTACATAGTTTATCTTAAAGACCATTTTATTAGACACTTTTTGAGCATTGTTTGCAATCTGGTGGTTGTGGCTTTTGGCCGTGACCCTTATCTTAACCCCATCATTTTTTTTCATTTAAATTTTCAAAACATTTTTGGTCATATCCTTATAGAACAGTCACTAACAGATGTCAGTACCGTATCAAATGAAAGCTTATGGATGACGACTCTTTCATGTGCTTTTATTTTTCATGCAAATTAGTTCATTTGCATATCCATGAGAATTAATGATTTTCCTCAAAATTGTG
This sequence comes from Fragum sueziense, assembly GCA_963680895.1. Taxonomy (NCBI): domain Eukaryota; kingdom Metazoa; phylum Mollusca; class Bivalvia; order Cardiida; family Cardiidae; genus Fragum; species Fragum sueziense. The sequence goes on along the minus strand of OY804593.1, from coordinate 77,735,386 downwards.
ATTTTTCACCGAAAATGTGTTAAATACTTTCAGAAAATACTTTCAGAAACAAGTCGTTTCTGTTCAGGGGGAATTATGCAAACATGATTTATCTTAAAGAACATTATATAAATAACATTATAAGCGATGTTTACACTGTGATAGTCAGAGCTTTTGGCAAAGCCCCTTATCTAAACCCTTAACCCTATCAAATTGTTCATTCATATTTTCAATATGTTTTTGGTCATATCTAGATTAAAAATTGACATACAACCGTCATAATGGTATCAAATGAAATCTAGTAAATTGATTGTATATTGACAATTTGCCCATTTGCTTATTCATGAATATTATTGATTCTTTAAATGTTTAGGATAAAACCACATTTATTGTGGAGAATCCATAAAATGTATTCCATTTGACAGTGCTGTAGTGTATAATATAAAGTAACCCTGTAATTTTAAGTACATAGTAACCCTGTTATGTTTATGTTTAGTACAATAAATGTTGATGATTCTTTGCATTAAATCGACATTCTAATGTTGATCTAGGTCGGTTTCCATCATAATAACCTTGCCAAACTCCCAGAGTGTAAGTAATTCCAAGATTGCCACCAAGTGTGATGTTAATCATTTTTGGCCAAATTGTCCTAGAACAGAGCAAAAATTAAGTGTCTTAATATGGGGTTTCATATGCTGATCTAAACCAAGTTTTAGTTGTAGCATTTAAATATCAGGAAAGTATTGAACTGAAGATATCTGTGGCTATCTAATGCCATCCTTGAAAACATATGCCCTATTGAAAGATATTGTATATGTATCGCAAGGGAACTATTTTCAATTCATTGTGAGGTTATACTATGTTGAAAGTACATATAAGAAATTTGTAGAGGTTTGGAAGAATATGAATGTACATTCAGCATGGACTGTGGGTAGTATGGGTCAGTTAACATCTGTTCTGATCTGATAAATGCATCGTAAATAATGGCAATAATCTTTTGATCGCAATCGGTTATTGTCTGTACTCTAGCTACATACATACAGCGCGTACATATCTTGATTTATTGCATCTGATACATAGGCTTTACATATGTCACCCCAAGCTTAAACTATCTGAAGTGAAAATACCTCATTAGAGCATAAAGGAATGGTAACATGAGTGTCCCTGATCTGTCAGCCATATATCAAATACACTAAAGGCCAACAAATTGACTTGGCTATGAGGAATACACAAGGAAGGGCTCTCCAGAGGGAACAAAATCATGCTGTTTTCTCAATGTGAATGACAAAAATAGGGGCTTGACAATTACTTAACAATGTTATTCTGCTATATGTATGCAATTTGTCTACATTCCAGGATCTCTATTCAGCCATAGAAAAATACAAAAATAATTGAAATAATTATTTTTGTATGTGTATTAGAATAAAGTCCCGATGGTTAGACACCTTTTGTATCATTCTATGGCATTTGATAAAATGTTTATGTTCAAAGTCCTATTTTACGGCAATTTTGGATTCATCAAAGGATAACATTCTGTCAACTTAACTAGATATTAGCAAGAACACCAGTACAACACACGGAATCAATATGATGGGTTGCACAGTTTAAAATCGCAGTTACTTCCAATCAAAACATCAAATAGATCTCAAACAAGGCTTAGATGTTGTTAAAAGAGTGAACATGGATATCAAATGGTTAAAAACTCACGAGAAAGAGAAAATCCCACCTTTTGGTAAGTACTTAACTTGAAAACAATCACAAATCGTAGACAAATCATTGATATACATGCATATGCAAATGAGCCAATTTGCATAAAATAACTGCAAATTAAATAAAAAGCCATTTCATTTGATACCATTCTTACATCTGTAGGTCAATATTCAGTCAAGCTATGACCAAAACGTTTTGAAAATTTAAGTGAGCAATTTTATAGGGTTAAGAGTTTAGATAAGGATTTTGACCAAAGGCCCCAACCAACAGAGTGCAAACATCGTTCAAAATGTTTCAAATAAAATGTTCTTTAAGATAATTCATGTTTACATGATTCCCCCCTGAGTAGAAACACAATGTTTTTAACGTATTTACCAAATATTAGCAAAAAGGTCACGTTTTTAAGTAAAGTCATTAATATTCATAAATATGCAAATGAGGTAATTTGCATGAAATGTATAACAAATTATTGAACAAGTCACAAGCTTTCATTTGTTACCATTCTAACATCTGTAGGTCAATATTCAATCAGGATATTACCAAAAAAACGGTTTAAAATGATTGAACAATTTTACAGGGTTAAGGGTTTAGATAAGGGTTTTGGCAAAAAGCCCCCAACGGTCAAAGTGCAAACATCGCTCAAAATGTTTCTTAAATGATTTTCTTTAAGATTAATCATGTTTACATAATTCCCCTTCACAAAAATGTCTTGTTTTGGAAAGTAATTTACCAAATTATCGTCCAAAATCGCAATTTTAGGAAAATTCATTAATATTCATGAATATGAAAATGAGCTAATTTGCATAACATATCTGAAATGAAAGAGCAAGTCATAAGCTTTCATTTGATACCATTCTGATATCTGTGTGTAACTATTCAACCAAGATATGACCAAATTCATTTTCAAAATTTAAAAGAGTAATTTTATAGGGTTAAGGGTTAAGATAAGGATTACAGCGAAAAGCCCCAACCGCGAGAGTGCAAACAAGGCGCAAATGATTTCTAATAACACGTTCTTACTGATAAACTAAACTGACGTCCAAAAGAAACGCCCAATGAAATTTGTCGTTATTTTCCTTTTGCCTGCTACAATGTTAGTAAAATGTATACTGTATATCATCATTTTGACCGACAATTACGGCAAATGAAAAAATGTGCGTTTTTATTCGCCAATATGTCCATTTCCGGTGACTGGTCACGTTTTCTACGTGCGCTTCGTGTATGTTTATCACGTGATGAAATGTGTCATATTTTACACAGTGGCATATGTTAGTGGACAGGCAATCACGAGTTTAAAGATTTTCTAATGAAACATCCCAATTGAAGGATACCAAGACTAAATTCTGAAAAGGGAGCGCGTAATATGGCATTTTTTTAATGCGACGAATGCACTAACAAGTCGCAAGATGGTTTAACATATTGTGTTTCTCGATTCGGTGTCTTGATCGACGCGTTAGAGTTCCGCGAACATCTATCGATCGGTCACGCTCAAGTAGACCTAATTTAACGCCTACAAAGCATGATAATTCTCCACGTTAACGTCATGCACGTTTCAGGTTTGTGACGTTGGGATCGATGTTCTGTCGAGTAGTCTGTTACTGTGGTGGTCAAATAAGTATTTTGGGGGTAACTGCTGTTGTTGTCATTTATGTTTGAAATAGACACACTGCTTGGAAAATAGAGCTCGCAGATAAGCCATTTTCGAATACGGGGAAGTGAAAAACAAGCCTCTTGACGTTTTAACATCTTTCATTGCACGATCTGGCATCTTGGTCGACGAGTTAGAGTTAGAGAAGCATTTGCCAATCGTCCAAAATCAGGTAGACCTCGCGTAACGCTTGTTATACAAGAAGCCGTCTTACGTTAACGTCATTTGCGTTTCAGGTTTGAAACGTTGAAATCAACGTCGCGTTTAGTATTCAATAATTGTGGTCACCAAATAAGCCGTTTTATGGTATCTTTTGTCGTCGCAAGTAAAGTTTGAACCACGTGCTACAGATTTTCAAATAAAAATTCTGATACCGCTCTGTTTAAATGCGCCGTTTTTCTAAAATGTTACAATTTGATTATTTCTTTATCGTCATTTTTCAACAACAGATAATCAAATTTACAGATGGAAATAAGTTTTTATAATTTCAAATCAGTTTTACTGAATAATCGGACATTTATTAGGACTGGGGCGTTTCTTTTGGACGTCAGTATATGTTTACCAAATTCCCCCTAGACAGAAATGCCATTTTTTAGAAAGTATTTATCAAAGTTTTGCAAAAAAATGGAAATTTTAAGGGAAATCATTAATATTCATGAATATGCAAATGAGCTAATTTGCATAAAATGACTAAAATGAAAGAACAAGTCATATGCTTTCATTTGATACCATTTTGACACCTATAGGACAATATTCCCTGAAAATATGACCAAATAAGTATTGTAAATTTGAATGAAAAAAAAAATGATAGGGTTAAGGGTTTTAGATAAGGGTTACAGCCAAAAGCCCCAAACGGCCAGAGTGCAAACAATGCTCAAAATGTTTCTTAGATATTGTACTCTATGAAAAAGTAGTTCTACAAAATTCCCCCAAGGGGGAACAAACATGTTTCTGGCTCAGGGACTACTTATTTCGTTAAAGAAGAGTATGTACATATTTTAAAAATTGTTACCTGAAACCCATTAGCATCTGTACAGAAAGTATGATCATGATTGTAAATGTCGGTTTCCACCCTCATGGCTAGCTCTCGGTTGTCCCAATAATCACTGCTAATGTTCACTATATTCTCTACGTGAACACCACGGGATTGAAAACCTTATGGAAAAATATGCGTGGTGGTAATAATCATATTGAACAAAAACAGGCCTTCATGGAAATAGCATTTGTATCGAGGAATACAATTTGTAAAAGGGGGGGGGGGTCTCACCCTATCAGAAATTCCCATAGGGTTGTGCCCACGCTCGGAATTTCATGAAATTTGGTATGAAGTTAATATTTTTTATTACCACGTTATTCCCGAGATGTTTTTTAAAAATCTTTTCTGGAAAATATTTTTTAAGAATTCTAAGATTTTTGCTTAAAAATGGGGGTATCCTAACTTAACGAGGCCATATACACCCAGCTTTGTCATATTCGAGTCAAATTGTCCCTAAAAAATAATGTCTAATAATTTTTCATTGTGTATAAACCAGAATAGTATATATTACTCAACAAAAACAATTTTCTAGAAGATTCTGTATGACCTCATCGCCAATTTTTTTAGCTCACCTGAGCACGATAGTGCTCATGGTGAGGTATTGTGATACCGCTGTGTCCGTCGTCCGTCGTCCGTCGTCCGTCGTCAGTCGTCCGTCGTCCGTCGTGCGTCGTGCGTCAACCTTTGGCTTGTGTGCACTCTAGAGGCCACATTTTTTGCCCAATCAACCTTAAATTTGCTCAGAATGATTGTCTTGATAAAATCTCGTACAAGTTCGAAATTGGGTCATCTGGGGTCAAAAACTAGGTCACGGGGTCAAATCTTAGAAAAACCTTGTGTGCACTCTAGAGGCCACATTTTTTGCCCAATCAACCTGAAATTTGCTCAGAATGATTGTCTTGATGAAATCTCAGACAAGTTCGAAATTGGGTCATCTGGGGTCAAAAACTAGGTCACGGGGTCAAATCTTAGAAAAACCTTGTGTGCACTCTAGAGGCCACTTTTTTTGCCCAATCAACCTGAAAATTGATCAGAATGATTGTCTTGATGAAATCTCAGACAAGTTTGAAATTGGGTCATCTGGGGTCAAAAACTAGGTCACGGGGTCAAATCTTAGAAAAACCTTGTGTGCACTCTAGAGGCCACATTTTTTGCCCAATCAACCTGAAATTTTCTCAGAATGATTGTCTTGATGAAATCTCGGACAAGTTCGAAATTGGGTCATCTGGGGTCAAAAACTAGGTCACGGGTCAAGTCTTAGAAAAACCTTGTGTGCACTCTAAAGGCCACATTTTTTTGCCCAATCAACCTGAAATTTTCTCAGAATGATTGTCTTGATGAAATCTCGGACAAGTTAGAAATTGGGTCATCTGGGGTCAAAAACTAGGTCACGGGGTCAAATCTTAGAAAAACATTGTGTGCACTCTAGAGGCCACATTTTTTGCCCAATCAACCTGAAATTTGCTCAGAATGATTGTCTTGATGAAATCTCAGACAAGTTCGAAATTGGGTCATCTGGGGTCAAAAACTAGGTCACAGAGACAAATGTTAGAAAAACCTTGTGTGAACTCTAGAGGCCACATTTTTTGCCCTATCAACCTGAAATTTGCTCAGAATGATTGTCTTGATGAAATCTCAGACAAGTTCGAAATTGGGTCATCTGGGGTCAAAAACTAGGTCACGGGGTCAAATGTTAGAAAAACCTTGTGTGCACTCTAGAGGCCACATTTTTTGCCCAATCAACCTGAAATTTTCTCAGAATGATTGTCTTGATGAAATTTTGGACAAGTTTGAAATTGGGTCATCTGGGGTCAAAAACTAGGTCATGGGGTCAAATCTTAGAAAAAACGTGTGTGCACTCTAGAGGCCACAATTTTTGCCCAATCAACCTGAAAATTGATTAGAATGATTGTCTTGATCAATTCTCGAACAAGTTCGAAATGGGTCATCTGGGGCCATAGACTAGGTCATGAGGTCAAATATTTGTAAAACCTTGTGTGCTCTCTAGAGGCCACATTTTTAGCTCACCTGAGCATGATAGTGCTCATGGTGAGGTATTGTGATACCGCTGTGTCTGTCGTCCGTCAGGTGTCGTGCGTCAACCTTTGGCTTGTGTGCACTCTAGAGGCCACATTTTTTGCCCAATAAATCTTAACTTTGCTCAAAATGATTGTCTTGATGAAATCTTAGACAAGTTAGAAATTGGGTCATCTTGTGTCATAAACTAGGTCACAAGGTCAAATCTTAGTTAAACCTTGTGTGCACCCTAGAGGTCACATTTTTTGTCCAATCAACCTGAAATTTGCTCAGATTGATTGTCTTGATAAAATCTCGGACAAGTTTGAAATTGGGTCATCTTGGGTCATAAGCTAGGTCACGGTGTCAAATCTTAGAAAAACCTTGTGTGCAGTCTAGGAGCCATAGATTTTGCCCAATTAACCTGAAATAGGGTCAGAATGATTTTTTTATCAATTCCATGACACATTTAAAATGGGATCTAGTTTTTGAAAACAATTTATTACACACCAGGGGGTAGTTCCCATCAAAGCATTTATGGAAATTTTTGTCTTCCCAATGTCTAAGAAATATAAATCATTTATTCTCTATTTCTAAAGTCTTTAGAAATGCAACATCTCAATTTTGTCCTTAATGTTTGATTAGACATTTGTTAGACAAAAAAAGGGTCCTATATGTTTTGACGAAACTGGTCCTGGGAATTTACCAAACTTTAATACAATGATTTTGCAAGCTTGTCAGTATTCATGGCCTATTTCTTTTTATTTTTCAGGATAACATGTAAAGAAAAGAAGCATTGACGTATCTGAACCACTACAGTATTTTCTGTAAAAAGATGATGTTCAGAAATTAATCATAGATGCCAGACAAGAACTTTAGATGGCATCATGATAAACACATGCAAATTTTAAAAGTACCCCCTGAGTTTCCTGTAATAACTACATTTGGTGTTGAAATTCGTAATATGTATCATTTAATTTTTGGGTTAAAAATGCACACATCATGTAGTATTGAGGTTATTGCAGATGTCAACTGTACCGGGTAAGTGCCAATGGTGAATTAAGATTTGTCATTCTTCAAATTGAAAATTTATTTAATCAGCTCTTTCATTTTAAAAGGTTTTTTAGAATTTTCAAAATAATTTCTATTTCCTTATTTCATTGTGTACTGAAATTCTCCTTATAATTTGTGTGATATATTTAACATTGTATTCACCATTGTTGTAAACGGGCCTCTTTCTATGGAAAAGAACCACCTTGCTGATTATGATTTCTTCATGCTTTTACTGTTAATTTCTATTTTCCAATCTGTTTATCAAAAGCGTTTATGTTCTTAGAAAACTTTTAGATCTATTATTTATTTTTAAATTTATCACTTTGAAATTATTTTATAACATCATCAACTTTGAAAAATATTGTAGTTTGAATCAAAATTAATAAAGCCAATGGTATTTTTCATGTCAATTGTTTTGTTTAAGAAAAGGTAATAAGTAATTTTGATTCAGTATGCGAGTACTGGTTTGAATATATACCAGGAAAACAAAACTGTTTTAGAAAAATGAAAAAAACAAATAAATGAATAGTAATAAGAAATGATTGAAATTTGAGATATTTTTCATGACCTGTCATTTCTTATTAACCCATTACCACACAGTAATGCCTTTTGACGCCCAACAACAAAAGGGCATTGGTAGACATTATGGAAAATGAAGAAATTGTGACAAGCAATTTTTCTATTTCCCACAATGTTTTCTACCCAGAAAGACCGAAAAATTAAAAATTTCATTCACTTTAAATCGTGGTCTGCAACATCTTTGAAATTGGACAAGTCTGAAATTTGTCTTCTGGTAATGGGCTTATTTTGTATTTTCTCTATACAAAGAGATTTTTTCTTTATTTTCTAGGTGAAAGAAAAAAAAGAAGAAAAAACTGTACACATATTGTTCCTTCATGAACATTGAACTTGTTATCAGATGTTATTATTTGATTTATTCCTCTGTGATTCAAACAATGTAGAAACAGTGAGAGAGATAGTAGTGTAAAGTTTTGTTAAGAAACTTGTGATATTTGGTTGTTAATAACAACAGTGCCTGAAACAGTGACTGTTTTGGGATTGAATAATCAAGAGACAGTGACTCTTAGTTATATGCTGACTAAATCTGTGTTCATATTTGGATATTTGGATTACTAGTATTGCTGAAAAGCATCGTGACTCAAGTATTGAGAAGATTGTTGCTAGTGATTTTAAATACTGTTATTTATTAATTAATGTGCAGTGAAAAATACTAGTGTTAGTGAAGTCAGTACAGACTCTTGGACCTGATTTAAAGCTGTAAGTATAAAGAACATAATCTTTTGTATAAATATGAACTACAATCTGATTGAAATCTGTTGTTAACTTACAGCAAAATCTGGCCGTCACAATACAAGTTAGGTGTCATCTTCTGTGATCCTGGGAAAACCAAAAATCATTTTTTACTCTAACCAATCAAATCTTTTATTATATACAGTTTTTCATGACAATTATGTGTGAACACTAGGTTCTTCACTGAAATGTGCTGGCTTTATGACCTTGTTTACAGTTTAAATCACCTTCAGAATCTTGAAACGTTTACTTGATTGGGCAGAAGAAAAGGTCATTAAAGATTGAATTTTACTGGTGCCTGTCAGATATTACTGTATGTTAACCAGGGTTTCCATTAGGACAAGAATCCCAAGAGTCATTGACCCTTGAGGCCAAAATCCCAAGAGTCAAAATGCAGCGCGTGAAAAATCAAACTGGGGGGGGGGCAATGTTAAGATATGTTCTTCACTCTTTAAGAGATCATTGTAACATTCTCCAAAACTTAACAAGGTTAAACTGCTTTTGAAAATATATGGGAAAAGGAAAAAAATGTGGATCTATATGAAAATGTATGAAAATGTTTCAATAAGACCAAAGTGCTTGTTTTATGAGTAAGTGTAACACCTTTTCAACCTTTAGAGTGCTACAGATGAGAAGAGATATTGACTTTTCAAAAAAGCATTGCTGTTATCAAACCCTATGTTGAAGGTACTCATTGGAATCGACTCATTGATACTATTCAAATGAGTACCCACAAGATGGGGTTTGGATTTGAAATTAAAGGTAAGGAATGCATTTGCCCCCATTTTACACCCCACCCCCCCCTTTATTGACAAATTTAGTACAAGATTAAAATCTTGTATAAAATGGTAGAAATCCAATTCTTGATATTAAAAAGATGATATTTTTCTTTTATGCCAAGGAAATTTCGTAGAAAAATATTAATCTTTGATAAAGTGCACCTTTAAATTTTCCTTTGATATGCCGTGTCTAAACCACGAAAACCCATGACAATTACGATATCTGTTCATTTTACCTTTTCCTTAAGAATTTAAACCAGCTAGATCAATTATATTTCGAAAAAGTAAGAAAACTTAGCATTAATTAATCCAGGTACAAGGGATTCTGTTTGATATTCAATGATAATGTAATCAGAATTTCATGGCCGCCGCCGAGAGCTACCTGTTGATTGATTGATAAACTTCTTCAAGTTCTTGGTATTTTTACAAGCAGATTGTGTATTTTATTGCCACACAGCTACTTCAAATCAAATCAAGGACTGTGTCGGATTAATTAATGGATTTACGACTGATAATCGGCAGGCATCACTGATGTCAAATCAACACTTTACAGTAACACACAACTTGCAAATCAGCGAAAGATTGCGTAACACAGATTATCGATTTTTTACTGCTCTGAACTAAAGGTGTGACCTGAATAATGGGTCAATTAGTAGATATCCCTTGATCTTGAATGATGGGTGACGCATGGGTCGTAAAAATCAAGAGTCAGAATGATGCATCAGTTGAAATTTCTGAGAGTCAAATTAGGGTCATTTTCATTTTTCATGCGTCAAAACCCGAGCTCCCGGGTCAAACGGAAACCCTGATGTTAACACCAGATTTTAATTGGATTGATATGAACTATTTTCTTAGTTATAAGCTGCATTTAGTTATGCAGCATATTGTTATACTGTTCACCATCTGTCTGTCCAAAAACTTAATGTAATAATATAATTAAGTAATGTAGAAGCTATGAAGTTTAACAAACATATATTTCTTTCGTTTCAATACATGTATTTCACCAGCATCTTACATTTTTTCTGACAAATAAGTGCATTGACTCTTACCTTAGAAGTCAAATTAGAATAAAGACTATTGGAAAGGATGTTATGGAAGTACTTGTAAGCATCATTCCAGGAATTCATAACTAGGTGCTATAGCAGTGTAATATGAGTGAAAAAAATAATGGTACTAAACACCATCATATGATTACAATATTATTATGTTTAGGCTTTTTATTACTTTCTTATAATGTCAATATTTTTTGTTCATGAAAACTTATAAATATCTTGAAAAATCTTAAAGCATCCTTAGCATGGAGTCTTTGGTTCACATATTTGACTTCATTTTATTATTATGATCTACTATTATGCTTTGGGCAGGTGTTAAATGTATGCATATTCTGATGATTGTCTGAGATGGGAAACTATTTAAACCCATTTCTAAACAGCAAAATACAGCTAAATACAGTAACAAGTTGTTTCAGATGACAAAATGGTTAAGAATAAATTTGAAATCAATACCAACATGATATTTTATCAAAATTAATATGGAGACAAAATGAGAATATGGAGATGAAATGAAAACACATTGTGTTTCTGTATTTTTTGTTTTGCTTCAATATTTCCCTTAGCCTTCTTAATACAATACATAAAACACAATCATTAGGTTGCAAAGGGCTAGCCCTTTCCAAACAAGAACTTCTTTTGACATCCTTAGTATTGATTATTTTAGAAAATGTTGAACCAAAAGAAGAAAATGCTGATCATAAGCAACATTTTCGCTTGTTTTCCAATGTTATTTTCTTTGCTTTATTAAACATATTGTCCTCTTTGTAATTACTGCAGTATTTTTATGCCCCTGTATCAAGAGATCAGGGGCATATTGTTTTACTCAATCTGTCTGTCCGTCTGTCTGTCCGAAAACTTAACATTAGCCTTTTCTCCAAAGGTATTTGATATAGAAAGCTCGAATTTGGTATTTAACATCCTTTCAATGAAATCTATCTGTTCCATGCAATTTGATCTTCCTCAAGGTCATTCGTTAACCCTTATCAACCCTATACTCTACGAAAACTTAACATTTTACAACATTGCCATTTCAGGGGCATTCATGTTTCACAAACACATCTTGTTTTTAAATTAGACCAGTCTAATACTTTTGGTTTGGGAAAGGGTCAATGTATTGAAGAATGACAAAGTAAAATATATTCTTACTTTTTGTGATTATCTTTTCAGGTAAACATGCCAAAATTAAGAAAGAAATCATCGGCTCAGTACAGTGCCACCAATCGGGCTCGTATGAGAGAGAGAAGACTTCAAACTCAGGCTGCACAACAAAGTCCTGTCATTGCGCAGGCACAACGAAGTCCTGTTATCGCACAGGCACAACGAAGTCCTGTTATCGCACAGGCACAACGAAGTCCTGTTATCGCACAGGCACAACGAAGTCCTGTTATCGCACAGGCACAACGAAGTCCTGTTATCGCACAGGCACAACGAAGTCCTGTCATCGCACAGGCACAACGAAGTCCTGTTATCGCACAGGCAAATGAAAGTCCTGTCATCGCACAGGCACATACAGAACAATTAGAAAGAAACATAGATATAAAACCATTGCTCACTTATTATACTTCAGAAAATCACAAAATGAATTCATTCACAAAAGTCTGTCCAGCAGACCAGAAAAATGACTTTTCAAAATATGCTGAGGAGGTAGCAGAAAAACTTGACTCAAATACCAAAGAGGATAATCCCTTATTCATTGCTATGAATGCTCCTAATTCAAATACAAATGTATGCATAGGATACATATTGGCTGAAAGCTGCAGTGAAAATGAACTTGATACTTCCATTCTTGGATCATTCAACCAAGATGATGTCAGATTTCATACAGAGTCTCGTGGAAGTCAGTGTACTGCCAATGCCTTGTGTGCTTTGATTTATGCAGATTTTGCACAGCTGAATAGTGTAGATGATCTTGACCAAGTGCTTTATGATGGAGATTGTTTGTATAACAAAATTATTACATCCTTGAAAGAAAATGGTACATACAGAAATAAGCTTTTAAGTTTCGATGAAATTCCAAGGAAAGTAAGAATACAAAACAAAGACATGAGTGTTGTTAAAGGAGATATCATTTCTGGCGTATGTACAAAACAAAGTATCACAGAAGATTTTCCCGAACTAAACGAAGCACTGTCAAACGGATTTCAAAAATCCTCATATATTCTACTTATGGTTGGTGCAGTATGTTCTGCAGTATTTAAAACAGACAATAGATATTTTATTTTTGATTCACATTCACATGGACAAGATGGTTTGTTCAATGAAGATGGCAGATCAATTTTGATTTCTTTCACTATTTTGGAAGATCTGGTATTGTTTCTGTATAGGATGTATGATAGTATAATGATTGACTTGTCTTCTCAGTTTGAGTTATTACCTTTATTTATAAAAGAGAAAGATTGTGATGATTTTCAAACCAGCTTCAAACAAATCAATCAGGCAATTTTGATAGAGAACGATAAACAAGAGATTTTGATGAAGAACTACTTTGAAGATCAAAAAAAAAAAACAACATACCAAGGATATTCAAAATAAACCGTTTGATAGAAAAGTCTATAACAGAATGTATAAACAGAAACAAAGATGGAGTGAACACCAAAAAGTAAAAGAAAGAATGAAAACCTTGAAGTGCATGAGAAAAGCTAGGACATCTGAAGAATTTAAAGAGAAAGAAAGAACTTTAAAAGCTTCTTTGAGACAGAAAGAAGACCAAAAAGTAAAAGAGAGAGTTAAAACCTTGAAATGCATGACAAAAGCCAGGACATCTGAAGAATTTAAGAAGAAAGAAAGAGCTTTAAAAGCTACTATGAGACAGAAAGAAGACCAAAAAGTAAAAGAGAGAGTTAGAACCTTGAAGTGCAAGAGAAAAGCCAGGACATCTGAAGAATTTAAAAAGAAAGAAAGAGATTCCAAAGCTACTATGAGACAGAAAGAAGACCAAAAAGTAAAGGAGAGAGTTAGAACCTTGAAGTGCAAGAGAATAGCCAGGACATCTGAAGAATTTAAAAAGAAAGAAAGAGATTCCAAAGCTACCTTGAGACTGAAGGAAGTCCAAAAAGTAAAGGAAAGAGTAATTACCTTGAAGTGCAAGAGAACCGCCAGGACATCTGGAGAATTTAAAAAGAAAGAAAGAGATTCAAAAGCTATCTTAAGACAGAAGGAAGACCAAAAAGTAAAGGAAAGAGTAAATACCTTGAAGTGCAAGAGAAAAGCCAGGACATCTGAAGAATTTAAAAAGAAAGAAAGAGATTCAAAAGCTACCTTGAGACAGAAGGAAGACCAAAAAGTAAAGGAAAGAGTAATAACCGTGAAGTCCAAGACAAAAGCGAGAAAATCTGCAGAATTCAGGGAGAGAGAGTTGAAAAAGAAATCTCTTTCCAGAGAGAAACATGATTTTAAAGTGAAGGAATTACAATCTCAAAGAAGTTCCAAAAGAAAAGCAAGATCTGATCCATATGTGCTAGAGAAGGAAAGAATCGCTAAACAAGTGTGGAGAACAAATAAAAGAAACAGATGTGTTGAAGCAAGTTCTGCCAGAGAACATAAATCAACCAAACGTAAGGATCCAGACTTTATCACACATGAAAGGTTATCAGGTAAACGCAGAAAGTATGGCTCTGATATTGCATCATGCATTGATATTTTCCACAGAAATGTATCTGTAGGGCCTGTGTTTATTTGTACCTGCTGCCATCAAACTTGGTTCAGACACAGTGTTTCATTGGCAACGTCCTTATCTGAAAGCCAAAAAACAAAATATTGTACAAATCTGTTGTCATTTGATGACAAAGAATGGGTATGCACTACATGCAAAGTTAACATATTAAATGGAAAAATTCCAAAATTGTCTGTAATGAATGGGATGAAATGGCCTGCAATACCTAAAGAGTTGGACCTTTTCCCACTTGAAGAAAGATTGATCGCATTGAGGATTCCATTCATGCAAATAAGAGAACTACCAAGAGGTCGTCAACTGTCAATAAAAGGAAATGTAGTAAATGTACCCGTCAATATACAGCCAGTCGTGAATGCGCTTCCTAGACCATTTGATGAAAATGTTACTGTGGCTGTGAAACTGAAAAAAAAGCTGTCATTTAAATCTTGTGCTTTTTCTGAGAATGTTCGACCTGTTCGAGTGATTTTAGCTTTGCATTGGCTTATGAAAAATAGTGAATTGTACCAAAATGCAAATATTCAAATAGATGAAGATTGGGTAAAAAAAAGTATCAGAGACAAGAGTTGAGAATGTACATGAGTTTGTGTCACAAGAATCCATTATCTCTGATGAAAATATGATTAATGACAATGAAAAGGATCTAGGAAGTGAATTGATAACCAGTGAGAAAGTTGAAGATTTACAAACTTCAGAAATAGATCATCCTGGTTCAGATGATTTGTATGACAGTGATGCAGAAGAAGTGAATAAAGAAAATGTTGGTAATATAGATACACTTTTAGAAGATGCCAATCCTGAAAATAGAAATACTACTTTCACATTTGCTCCTGGAGAGGGACAACAACCTCTTAGCTTATACCAAGATACAGATTCAGAATATCTGTGCTTTCCATCAATTTTTTGTGGACAAAAAAGAATGGAAAACAATGAAAGGCATGTAAATGTGCATTATAGTGACATTGCAAAATGGGAATTGAGATGCAAAGACAGACGTTCTGCAAATAGTGTCCCAAATATTTTCTTTAAATTGAAAAAAATACAGATGAAACAACTGAATGATAAAGTGAATTTAGCTGTTAGAAGATGCCAAACTGGGAGAAGCACATTGACAGCAGCAGATGTCAGAAATTCTGCTTCCATGGATAGTATAGTGAAAAAAGATGAAGGATATTACTTATTCAAACAGTTGAGAAACTCTCCAGCGTATTTAGAAACGAAGAAAAAGGATGTATTTGCAATGATAAGACAGTTAGGTCTACCAACATGGTTTTTATCTTTGTCTTCTGCTGACACAAGATGGACAGATCTTTTAAGCATTTTAGCTTCCCTGAATAAAAATGTAAACTACAGTCCAGAAGAAATTAATGAGCTGTCATGGGAACAGAAAATAAAACTTGTCCAATCTGATCCAGTCACTTGCTCTAGATATTTTGATAATAGAGTACAGGAGTTCATAAACATTGTCCTTAAAAGTACCCACACACCACTTGGCAATGTCACAGATAGCTTTTATCGAGTCGAATTTCAGCAGAGAGGTTCACCTCACATACACATGATTGTTTGGGTGGAAAACGCTCCAAAGTACAATGTCAACTCAAATGAAGAAATAACAAGTTTTGTTGACAAGTTTCTGCAATGTACAATTGATGATGAGGATGTTGGTAATCTTGTGGATTTGCAAATTCATAAACATTCTAGAACATGTCGGAAGAAGGAGGACAGATTATGTCGGTTTGGATATCCTTTACCACCTCTGCGAAATACAATGGTACTAGAACCTCTTGACAATGACAAAGAAAAGTATGACAAGATGTATCAACAAATACAGAAGAAATTGAATGCTGAAAAAGAAGGATATGATATTCCTTTTGACCTATTTCTGAAAGATGTTATACAAATGGATGAAGAAGATTATATCAAATGCATCAGAAGTTCACTTTCTTCATCAAAAGTATTTCTGAAACGAAAGCCCAATGAAATTCGAGTTAACTTGTACAACAAATCTGTGCTGAAGGCTTGGAAGGCCAACATTGACATTCAATTTGTTCTAGACCCATATGCATGTGCTATGTACATTGTCTCCTACATCAGCAAGTCACAGAGAGGAATGAGTAACCTGTTGTATGCTGCTGCAAAAGAAGCAAGGCAAGGAAATTTAGATATCAAAAGGCAAGTGAGACATATTGGAAATGTATTTTCAAACAGTGTTGAAGTAAGTGCACAAGAAGCAGTGTACTTAGTATTACAAATGCCATTAACAAAAGGCACTAGAGATGTTGTCTTTATCAACACATCTTCACCTGAGGAAAGAGTGCAATTATTGAAGTCAAAGTCTGCTCTTGATGAATTACCAGCAGAGTCCACAGACATTGTGGCAAGTAATGTGATAAAAAGGTATTCTCAACGTCCAAAAATGTTGGAAAAATACTGTCTTGCAGATTATGTTTCACAATTGGATATTGTGTATCCTGAAAAAAATGATCAGGAAAATGAAATTGACATCAATGATGATACAGATGAAACTGAAGAAAATTTCCCAGAAAGTACCACAATTTTACAACTGAAAAGTGGAATTAAGATAAAACGCCGTTCTGAATCCAAAGTAATACGTTATGTAAGATTCAACCGTAAATCCAATGAAGAAAACCATTTTAGAGAAAAGTTGCTACTATTTTATCCTTGGAGAAATGAAATGACTGATTTGTTGGGTAATTCTGATACATACAAAGACTCTTATGAATTGAGGAAACATACTATTGATTTAAAGTGTTCTGAGTACGAACATCATGTTGAAGAATTGGAAATAGCAAGAAACATGGCTGAGGCAGATCTTGAAATTTATGATGACATTGTACCAGGAGTTCAGCAAACTGAGGCTGAAACAGCTGAACAAAGTATAGAAGAATCTGAGGCTTTCATATATTTCAATCCTGACAGAATTTCAGAGCACAGAAATTATGACATAGGGATAGAAATTGGATGTTCAAGTTCTGCATCACAAATCAATATAAATGAAAATATTTTATCAGATCAAGAGTATAGGACATTATTAAGAAACTTGAATGCTGAACAAAGACATTTTCATGACCATGTTGTCCATTGGATCAAAACAAAAGAATCCCCGTTGTATACTTTTCTCTCAGGAGGTGCAGGTGTAGGAAAAAGTGTTGTTGTAAGAGCACTGTATCAAACTCTGTACAGATTTATGAACCTTAAAGAAGGAGAAAATGCAGATGACATCAGAGTTCTTCTTTGTGCATACACTGGTAAAGCAGCATTTAATATTGGTGGATCAACCATCTCATCAGCCTTTAAACAAAAGTTCAAACAATCAAACCAGACATTGACATGTGATAACCTGAATTCATTTAGATCAAAATTCAGGAATTTGGCTGTTGTTATCATAGATGAGATTTCCATGGTATCAAACTCAATGCTAAGTTTCATTGACCAAAGATTGCAGGAACTTAAAGGAACAAGACTTCCATTTGGTGGAGTGAGTGTCATTGCAGTTGGTGACCTATATCAGTTGAAACCTGTGAATGGTGACTGGATATTTAATGACTTGAAAAAAGATGCCTCAGCATTAGCTTACAATCTATGGACAGATCATTTCAAGCTATATGAATTGATCCAAATAATGAGACAAAAAGATGACCTCGAATTCGCTCATTTGTTGAATAGACTCAGAATTGATGCCTTAACACACGAAGATAGGGCTAAGTTACAAAAATGCAACATTGATAAAAGTTCAAAAGACTACAGGAGTCATGCCCCTCATTTGTTTGCAGAAAATGTTTTCATGCATTCATTCAATGATTCAATCATAAATGATATGGAAACAGAGAAAACTACCATTCCGTGTCATGACACAGTTATTTCCCCAAAATTGTCAAAGGAGAAACAGAGTGAAGCTGTCAAAAAACTGCCTACTGATCCAAACAGAACTGCAAATCTTCATTGTTCATTGACTGTTGTAGTGAACATGATCTATGACCTTACAGTAAACATTAATACAGAGGATGGACTTGCTAATGGAGCTTCATGTGTTGC
Organism: Fragum sueziense; assembly: GCA_963680895.1. NCBI lineage: Eukaryota > Metazoa > Mollusca > Bivalvia > Cardiida > Cardiidae > Fragum > Fragum sueziense. The sequence goes on along the minus strand of OY804593.1, from coordinate 77,717,076 downwards.
CAAGCACATAGAGTATAAGCAAACAGAAACAGATCGTCCAAGTATTATATGGGTTCAATTCCATGATAAAAAGGCAGGCTTTGAGACTAGGGAGAAATTCAGAAATAGACAATTTTATCACTCAAAAATAAATGCAAATTGGACACCCATGTTTGACATCGAAAGAACATTTTTGTACAATAAGAAAACATTCCAGAGAATACAGTTTCCCTTGCAACCATCAGCAGGACGTTCTGTTCACAGAGCTCAGGGAAGTACTCTAGATGAAGTTGTCATAGATCTTTCTCAGAAGAAAATAAGAAAAGTTCCTCATCTCCATTATGTTGCTCTGAGCAGAGTTAAGTCAATGAAAAGTCTTCAGATCCTAAATTTGAATGCAGATGCTCTGAAAGTTGATGATCAAGTAAACAAAGAAATGCAGAGGTTACAAGATAATGCTAAATTAAAGTTAAGCTTTACTCCTTTAGATACCATTGACTCTGCTGTTCACATGAAATTAGCCTTCAATAACTGCAGATCACTTCATCTTCACATAGAGGACATCAAGCATGACAGAGGTCTTTTGTCTTCACATGTTTTCGGGTTATCTGAAACTCGACTTGCAAAGCTTGACAGAGATACAAACTACATTATTGAGGGACACACATTGATAAGAAATGATCAGTCTATCAGTGACAGATCCACTCGTCCACCTCATGGCTTGGCAGTTTATGTTAAAGACTGTTGCAAAATTGTATCCAAAACTTCATTTACCTCTAAAATGTTTGAATATCTAAACTTGAAATTGCAACTTTTGGATAATGAGATTCAGTTTGTAGTGTTGTACAAATCACCACAAATGCCTGTAAACCAATTCACACAAATGATGGTTAATGAGCTTGCTCCAAAATTAGATACAAATAAACCATTGGTTCTAATGGGGGACTTCAATCTTGATATCTTTAACAAACACAGCAGAGCAGTGCAGAAAATATGCAAAGATTTTGGATGTGAATTAAAGAGTAGGGCACCAACAACCGACAATAGTTCCACATTAGATCTTGTACTTTCAAATATTAATGGAGAAGCAGGCACAGCTGAAGCATACTGGTCAGACCACAAAGTAATCTATTTTCATAACTAATTGCTACTCGTAACACTGATGCTAGAAACAGTGGAAATAGTCCCATATACATCTATACCCTTAAAATGTACAATTAGCAAATTATTGGTAAACATGTTACATATTTATCTATGCAATAAATCAAGCTGAATCATTTAGTTGATGTACATTGTTCTTAAGGTGGTCCAATGTGAAAATGTGCATGCCATCATTAATAAGACAATGGCATAAATGTTTACACAGAAAGATAAAAAAAATATGATCCATTACATTTTTGTAATAAAAAATGCAATATTTTGCGTCAGATTTTTATGCCCCCGTATTGAGAGATCGGGGGCATATTGTTTTAGTCGTGTCCATCCGTCCATCTGTCTGTCTGTCCGAAAACTTAGTATGAAAACTTAACATTGGCCTTTTCTCCAAAAGTATTTGACATACAAAGGTCAAGTTTGCTGGTGTTTGTGGATATGTCAAACGCAAGGTAAGTCACATTTTATTAACTATTAGTTCATTGATTGATGAGAAATATCTATATTGATATATTACCTTATAACAGCAATACATGTAGCTCACAAAGCTATACACAAAAATGAATAAGGTCAATGACTAATACCTATTATATCCTAAACTAATGTTAATCCTATACCACATTTCAATGGTCCTTTTAAACAATTGTTACTCATGTATGCACAAAGCTATTATCTCAGGTGAGCGCTTCAGGGCCAATGGCCCTCTTGTTTAGTTTTTAAGTATTTCGACCAAATTCAGGTCTTAATCTCACCTAGTTTCAGTTTTTGTCAACCTATAAAATTTCCATAAAAAATGCCCTTATATATGCCCATGCTTATGGTAAAATATGAAGAAAAAATAAAACCGGTAACAGTGTTGTTTTTTAATTTAAGTGTAAAGGGTCCAGATTTCCAAGAATGTAAAATCTAAGATTTCACTTAATTATTTTCAAATACATTTGTAAATAGCTCATTATGCTTTGTTGTGTCTTTATTTAACATAACCAACTTACACATGCCATCAATTTTAACTTTTTTCACACAAAAACATGATTTTAAAGAATAATGGGCACATTGTCGTACCCCACCCACCAATTATATAATGGAAGAAAAAATCCCAAACAGCAGAGTAAATTATAAAATGTTGGGATGAAAAATAAAGGAGACGCATAATGTTACATATTTAATCTATTATGTCACCCTTTTTAACTTTCCTTTGTGGCTTATCAGCACTTAGACTACTTTCTTCTTCTTCCGGTTACGGTGCTGGGCCCTTATAAGAGCATTATCGCACAGTTATTTAAAATATAAACATTTTTTTCCTTTACTACACTGCTCAAGATAATAAAAAGAACACAAAAACAGTTTTTATTGTAAATTAATTGTGCCTTTGAATGCAAAATTGCTAATATTTCTATTGTAATGATGAACTAGCCACTGCTTTGTTGACATATTAACTTTTTGATAATCTCGGATTTGAGAAGAACTTGCATCTTTTTCGCATGTTTGTATCAACAATATTGATACAAAAATGCTGTACGATGACTCCTCTTGCTGTTTTGATTTAAGAAAGGGGACTGATATCAATACTATGTAGGCAATACTGAGCTTTTGTTAGATGGGTACCATTAAAATCCGGGGGCATTCTCAGGTGCCGTTGTTCACAATTCTCATTATTTGACAATGTTACCGGTTTCAAATTTTCACCAAATTCTGCATATGACTAGGAGACATACATGGCTAACCTTTCTATCAATTTCATAGGTTGACAAAGACGGGAACATGCAGGTGAAATTATTTGAATTGAAGGTTTTGAAACTTTTCTCGGTTGTTTTTCTGACAATTCCTGACCAAATAAATTTCTGAGAATTTCTTTTTGCATGTTGGCATCAACATTGTTGGTACTAAAATGTTCTTCAATGACCCCGCTTGCTATTTTGATTAAAAATTTGGGACTGATATAAAAACTAGGTAAGTAGCATTGGGCTTTTGCTAGACGGGTACCATTGAAATCCAGGAACATGTTAAGATGCCGTTGTTCACAATTTTTGTAATTTGACAATGTTATCGGTTTCAAATTTTCACCAAATTTTGCATGCAAACAGGGATCATATATGGCCAACTTTCTTATAAATTCCATTGGTTGACAAAGACGGAAAAATACAAAAAAGTTTGATTGAATGTTAGGTTTCATATAATTTTCAGGGTAGTTTTTCTGTCAATTTCTGACTAAATATATTTCTGAGAAATTATGTGGCATGTTGCTATTAAAAATATTGGTCTGAAAATGTTCTACATGTTCTACAATAACTCTTCTTGCTATTCTTATTGAAAATTTAGGACTGATATCAAAACTAGGTAAGCAACCTTGGGCTTTAGCTAGACGGGAACCATTGAAATCCGGGAGCATCTTTAGGTGTCGTTGTTCACAATTCTCATTATTTGACAATGTTACCGGTTTCAAATTTTCCCCAAATTTTGCATGCAAACAGGGGACATATATGGCAAATTTTCTCATCGATTTCATAGGTTGACAAAGACGGGAACATACAAAAAAAAAATGATAGAATTTTAGGTTTTGAAAATTTCTCGACTACTTTTCTGACAATTTCTGACTAAATAAATTTCTAAGAAATTGTTTGTTCATGTTGATATCAACAAAATTGGTACCAAAATATTCTACAGTGACTCCTCTTGCTATTCCGATTTAAAATTTGGGGCTGATATCAAAACTAGGTAAGCAAAATTGTGCTTTTGCTAAACAGGTACCATTGAAATCCGTGAGCATCTTAAGGTGCCGTTGTTCACAATTCTCATTATTTGACAATGTTACCGGTTTTAAATTTTCACCAAATTTTGCATACAAACAGGGAACATATATGGTCAACTTTCCTATCAATTTCATAGGTTGACAAAGACGGGAACATACAGAAATATTTGATAGAATTTTAGGTTTTGAAAATTTCTCGGCTATTTTTCTGACAATTTCTGACTAAATAAATTTCTAAGAAATTTTTTGTTCATGTTGATATCAACAATATTGGTACCAAAATATTTTAAAGTTACTCCTCTTGCTATTCTGATTTACAATTTGGGGCTGATATCAAAACTAGGTAAGCAAAATTGTGCTTTTGATAGACAGGTACCATTAAAATCCGGGAGCATCTTAAGGTGCCGTTGTTCACAATTCTCATTATTTGACAATGTTACCGGTTTCAAATTTTCACCAAATTTTGCATACAAACAGGGAACATATTGCCAACTTTCCTATCAATTTCATAGGTTGACAAAGACGGGAACATACAAAAATATTTGATAGAATTTTAGGTTTTGAAAATTTCTCGTCTATTTTTCTGACAATTTCTGACTAAGTTAATTTCTAAGAATTTTTTGCGCATGTTGGGACCAACAGTATTGGTATCAAAAGTTTCTACAATGACTCCTCTTGCTATTTGTATTAAAACTTGTGGATTTATACCAAGACTAGATAGCCAACATTGAGTTTTTGTAAGACGGGTATCAATGAAAACAGGGAACACTTTAAGGTGCCGCGTAAAGACCTATATGCTCTCTTTTAGTAAAACGAATATATTTTTGTAGTTCATAGGTCAGGGGCATTCTATGAGTAAAGTTACAAGAAAATCTAAGCGTGGGCGCAAATGAGACCCCCCCCCTTTTGTTAAAATATCGCTGTGCGTTAAAAAATGCTTTTAATGAAAGGATCTGTCAGTTTTGACATTACGGAGTACGTAAACATTCAAAAGTTTCGGAAGTAAAATATTTCAACTTAAACAGCTTACTTATATATTTATTTCTTTGAAATACCCCATTCCTTTAATTACACTTTAAGACTCTATTTTATGCCGTTTTACTCACCAGAAATGTTGAATACTGTAATTACATGTGTAACACTGTCGGATGTAGTTCTAATTTGGCTGAATAGTGGACCACTGACTTCTATAATACTACTTGGCTGTTCCACAAATTCCTGTCACATTAAAACGGAAAACGGGAAAGTACACTTCATCCTCATTATAGGTCAAAGCTTGTATATGAGATATAAAGACACTGTACCTTTGCTATTTTAATGATTCTACTTGAAAGGAGCCCATGCTGTGTTTTCAGGGATAAGAGCAACTTTGGGACAGTCTGATTTTGCATTTTTGAGTGATGTATTGCATTATTTACTAATAAAGGGCCGAAAACAAAGGAATTTTAGCGCTGTCACCAAGTGTTTCACTTTCTACCAAGGTCGAGTTTCCAATAAATATTAGGCTACTATAAACAGAAACTGTGAATTAGGTAATTATAAAGAGGATAAGCGTTTGTTTCGGCCTAAGATCTTTTTTTTTTTTTTTTTTTTTTTTTTTTTTTTTTTTTTTTTTTTTTTTTTTTACATTCAGAGCAGTGAAATCCTGTAATTTCACTGTGAAATAAATTTTGATATTGTCACTGCAGTGAAGCATTTCACTCCTGCCGAACCAACTTCTTTTATTCTTTTTTCCTCATTAATTCATTATCCTTTACAGATTCAATGCATGCATAACATCGGAAATGTCAAAATCTAACTGCAAAAAAGAAAAACAACTAATGAGAACTAACCTATATTCTTTGTTTTCGCCCTTATTCTACATTTTTGGTCATGGAAGCGAAGATCAATCCAGCGCTGGAGTGTTGAAGGGAAATGAGAAACACGAACAAGACGAAATTTGATCCGTGATAGGCGTTTATTCAAATCACTTGAACAGACAGTTTCTTTTACGCCTGTTCAAAGCAACCGAACAACACATCACGGAATTTGATAAAGATTGTTATTAGACCATCCCTTTTGTCTAAAACACGCTAAATCAATAGTTTTCCGCTGAAAATTATGTTTCTTTAATACATCTGTCATTCAGTTGTTGACATTGTTGTTGTTGTTTTTATTGGAAACTTAGACTGGAGTTTTGGAAAATTTAGACTTAAAAGGTTGAAATTTATTCTTTTTGCTTTTTATTCTTTCATTACAATTGTTTTTGATAATTTAAAGTCCAGATAAATACTACATTCTTTGCTCGCTTCAAAATTTAAACAAAATGGCGGTCTTTTTTCTGAACACACAAAGAACATGTAAATATGCGCGGTGTAAAGCATTGGATCAGATTGGAATAAGAACGTTATTTTCAATGATTTTACCTCAAATTGAGGGTTAAATTCCCAAAATAGGTATGTAAAATAGATTAATTAACTGAATAAATGTAATATGAAAATTATTTCACTCGAATGGGGTGAGATTCTGTTAAAAATCTCGTCCTAGCGGACTCGCTTTTTCAACGCTTCACAACCCATTCTCGTGAAATAATTTTCATATCACATTTGTTCAGTTAGTTAATCTGTATATATTTCATTGAGTGGAAAACAAAAGCTTTAATTTCACGAGTGGCGAAGCCACGACTGAAAATGTAGCTTCCGTTGTTCACGAAATGAAGTATAAATCGATCTTACTCGAAAAATAAACAATTATTCTTTTTCTTTAATGCAAAAATGAGACAAAATGCGGCAATTTTATGATTTTTTTTCTTGAAGCGCGTCATTTTGCACGTGAACGCTATACAACGTTTATGATGAAGCACTTATTTGGCCCTGCTTAGATAACGTCAGACAGGTAAAATGAACGAAAGCGGGGCACAAGTTTATGAAAAATTCACTGGATAGGCGGGGAGTTTATCATAATGATAATCTACAGTTATTTCTCGATGATCCACCGAAAAGCATTAAAGAATTAAAAAACTTGATTTAGAATTACTAAACATGAAATTTCTTTGGAAAGAAAATAATCTAGCTATGCAGGTTGACCATTCCATACGATATTTCTTGAATATATTTTTTACTGTTTGTTTGTCAAAAAATCTAGCATGGGTTCCCTTAAGGTTTACAGCCTGTAAAAAACATCACTTTCTAGCCATACAAAATGCACCAATTTACACACACTTGTAAATACACTTCACATAATATGATCCACCACGCCGGTTTAAAGATTATGTTTCAAGAGGAAATTAATGTATAAATACTATTTTACTCTATATGCATATGCAAGGGAGGTAATTTTGAACATTTTGTTAAATATTTCCATACGTATGTATTAATTCAACATTCTAAACCGTACAAAATGCTTATATTTTTATTTGGAATGGAAACGTAAAACAGTTTGGGAATTACTGACACTTTCCAAATTCGCCCTGGCTCTTTAGTGCTAATTAGGGGTTGGATACCTTAACATTGGAATATAGTGCCTTTATTTTTCTTCAAGTTTTTTAATATTTTACGTTTGCTTTACATTAAAGTGACATTTCGCATTAATTTCATTTTTTAAAAGTATGACTTGATGCAAACATTGTTTATTCTAACGGATAGAAATACTATCAGTTTTTAGCTCCATTGGCCGAAGGCCAGCGAGCTATTGTCATGGCGGTGTGTCCGTAGTGCATGCGTGCGTGCGTCCGTTAACTTTTTCTTTAAATATCTTCTCCTCTCAAACCAGGGTGCCAATTTTGACCAAACTTTGCTGGGGCAGGGCTTATCAAAATTGGAGATATCATAAAATAATTCTTTATAAATCAATCAATTGGCCAATGGAGACCAATTTTGGCAGTAATGTTTCTTGGATGGCTCTTTGCTTACATTGTTTGTGAATGTTTGATTGGCCCATTAGTAAAGGCGTGGCATGGCGGGGCTTATCAGAATGTGAGAAATCGCGAAATAATTCTTTTAAAACAACAATCGGGTCAATTAAGTGCAAACTTGGCGGAAATGTTCCTTGGGTGGTTGACAGTGTTTGTAAACCTTTGATTGGTCTATAAATGTGGGTGTGGCAGGACAGGTCTTATCAGAAGTGGACAAACCATTAAATAATTCTTTAAAAATAAACCAATGGCCAATTCAGACCAAATTTGGCAGAAATGTTCCTTAGGTGACCCTTTTCAAGATTTGGCAGTGTGAAGCTTACAAGAAATCATGAGGTAATTCTTTTGCTTTAGCCAGTGGAGCGATACAGGCCCTCTGTGGCCTCTTGTTTGAAGTTGTTACTTATAAGCAAAAAATACGCCCTTTAAATAGAGTCAGAAATGACAAATTCTATATAAATCTGAACTGTTGTCCACAACATTTTTTTTAATTTTAGCACAAAAATATATATTTCTTGAAATCGGTTTAATATTTTGTCTTGTAAGGGGTTGTCTCAAATCTGCCCACACATGAATTTTCTTTTAATTCTGCATGGTGATAAAGGACTATATACAGGCTATGAAAATGCAATTAGTATCTTAGATAATCCAAACTGGATTCCAAAAAGCCGCCTTGATTTATTCCCACTACGACATGTAAAATGGCCCCATTTTTGATGTGTCCCAAAACCTCAGTTTTATGTATTTTCAAGATCTGTCAATTGAATTTGCTCCGGGACACATAAGGCATTACATTTATACCAGAAAAGGTATTTGATGAAATCATTATGAATATTTTTATTGAATGAATCATTAAAATACGCATAATTTTTCTGTAAAATTTCGAAAAAGAGCAAAATTAAATTCCAAAGTAAACTATGTTGGAGTCTTTGTCGAGATTCCATATTATCACAAAAACATGTTACATGTTTCCTCTTACTTTGAGCTAAATTGTATAGAAACCCAAAACCGGTAACAATGTCATATAATACATTTTATTGATGAAGGTGGTGTTTTTGTCAAAAACTTGTATTCAGTAAAAATTTGATTGTACTCCTAAAACATTTTTATTCAGTCAAAATAACTGTAGCATACAGTACAAACCTAAAGCAATACCCATGCCCAAAAAACCCATTGAATAAAAAACATAGATTAAATATAAATATTACTTTTATTTACAAAATTTCATGTATGGAAGCTAAAATATGCATAAATATACACATTGCCAGTTTTCTTAACTGTTTGGTCACAATGTCTTTGCAACATTTTTAGTGACACTATAACATGCGAAAAAGGTCAAGCCAAATGTTATGAAGTTAAAAAGACGCCTAGAACCGGTACGGTAAAGCACCAAAAGTTGCCCTTCCAGGTAGCAAATATATAGCCAAACGTTTTTTGCTCTAAGCGCCACTAATGAACTTACATGATATGCATGACCCCATATGATTCCGTACAAGACTCAAAACATAATATTCTTTTCAGTTACACAGTTGAAAATATACTTGTTTATTTCAAAACGTGACCCTATTCGGATAAAACAGGCTGCGATTATTTCTGCAAACTAATTTTCCGACCATAGCTTAACCTGTATTGATACACAATTTATACACATTTCAATGATTTCATTTAATTAACATATGGTTTAGCCATCAAAAGCCCTTAAAAGTCACATGGGAGCTGGATTATCTGTTTCTGATGCATTACAACAATATTTTCACTTTGCACGATAATCAAATGCCATCAGAGAAATCTGTGCTTTTGCTGATTTGCATTCTCGTGTTTCAAAAGACCTATAAAAAAACTCTTGCTGTTAGCTTTCATGACTCATGGCTGACTTGAATAATTTAATTTGATTTTTATAGAAAATTTCCTCTCTTTCTTGTAAAGTAGGCACACCTATATATATCTTATGTGACCCTGGACGTTATATTATAACCAACTTTGAATTCTACCGCGTAGCAAACATATATACAAAATTTGAAACCTCATGACTGCGTAAAGTTTTACAAAAATAGCTTATTTTTATTATATGAAATGTTGCCCTTTGTTTGCTGCCACAACAACAACAGTTTATGACAAAAAGAAATTCTAATACACAGCGCTGTACTCCCTTTACCTAAGAATACTTTTAATCAAGTTTCAAAAATATTTACATAATTAGATTGGGAGAAAAAGAATTTTTGAGAAAGTGTCATCAGACAGATGACAGGAAATGACAGAAAAAAAATCTTACCTCTTGATTTATCCTCAAGTAAAGTAAGATAACCAAAAAAGTAAACAAAACATTCGAAAATATCTTTTTTCAAACATCTTAACTTTGTCTTTTCTTGGAAATGTGTACCATTCAGGTTGAAATTCCAAAGCAACCTGTTACCGGTTTTATTTTTTCTTGATATTTCACTATAATCATGAGTATATTTGTGGGCAACTTTTACATGATTTTCGTATCTTGACAAAAACTGGAACAAAGTAAATTTTAGAACAATATTTGCTTAAATTATTCGGAAACTATGAATTTTTGGGTTGACCCCTAACATCAGTTGATATAAAATATTTTTTGTACATAAGTTTATGTATTTTTTATTCATACAGGTTCACGGACTACTTGGCATTACTTTTAGAATAAATTACGCGATGAAACTAACATCCAGAACGCTTGCACACTGTCTTAATCAAGGTATCCTCTTTTTTCACGGCGAAAACTTAAAATTCCGAGAAAAATGTTTCTGGAAGGTGCGTTTTGAATCATTTCATGAATATGAACTATTAACTAGTGTACTAACTTCACGCCAAATTTCACTAAATTCCGAGCGTGGGCAGACTCCCATGTTATTTTTCCTATCCGTGAGACACCCCTTTTTCAGAATTTTCATAAGAAAATATGCTCTTTCACATAAAATATAAGTAAAATTTATGTAATTTTTTTCGTGAAATGTCACTTTAATGTACACATTTAATGAGAACAAAATGAATTGATATTTTAGAAGACAACTGCAAATTTATATGAGATTTTTCACAAAGGTTTACCTCAGCGGGACCATCAGGTAAGAACATGTAAGCACCGCTTTTATCATAAAAGGGGTGTGAGGTCCGACCAGTACTGTATGTCACAAAATGGGTATCGCTCCTATACAACTTCGTACTGTTGTGGTTGTATACAAACTGAAAAAAGCAATATTGTCCTGTTAGTCGTAACGTAATTTCGGACAAACGATAGTATCTTAGTGGTTAGGTGTTTTTATAAAATCTCGTAACTACGGCTTCATTCAAGCCGTAGCCTTGTTAGGAGATTTTTTAACAACACTGACGGTTTATCAATAAACAGCTGTTAATCTGTTCTGTTTTAGCACAATATTCATTGCTATTGATTATCATTGACAAAACTGATCATTCAAACGTCACCATTACGAAATTAGACAAATAGGCAGTATAGAATGAGATCAGACTGCACGTTTTTGCAGTCTGATCTAATTCTATGCAGTCTACCAAAGTGGCCGGAATCTACTAGGATCACATATGACAATGGTTAAAACAAAAACAATTCTAGATTGGTAAATCTATTTGGCAAAACGGTTTTACTGCAAGATAAAATGACGAATACGTAGCCTTTTCAAACACACTATTTAACGTATATTCCATCTACACTTAAAGGGACATGACATTCTGATTTCATTTTTTTTAAGTATGTCTTGATGCAAAGATTGGTTATTCTGTTGTGTGGAAAAGGTATCAGTTTTTTAAGTTGTTATTTATAAACGAAAAACACCCCTTTAAAGTTGATACAGAAATGACAAATTCCATATAAATCTGAACTGTTGTCCACAACAATTTGTATCATTTTAGCATAAAAATATATATTTCTCATAAACGGTTCAATATTTTGGCTTGAAATTTTCAGATTTTTTATTAGAAAATCTGATCTTTCAGAAAGTTAAATTTATGAAAATAAATGTGAAATGTCACTTTAAAGACATTTTTAACGCAACACTTACATTTTTCATCACGATGAAAAAGTAACGTAGTGTATTTTATAAAAAAAAAATCAGTACTTGTAGACACCAATAACATTTACACGTTTTCTGTAAATTTTATTGAAATATGTCGATCCAAACATAAGAAATATCTAAGTTTTTTTACCAAGACTCAAATATAAAAAGTCACAAAACCACCACGCGATCAACAGCATCAAAGCAGCGTCACGAAATTATGCTCATATCTCCAACCCCTATTCAATAGGGTTCCGTTTTCTTGTGTAAACAAATACGCCATTGTCACGCCTCCCTGGTCTGAAAAAAGATTGGGAATCCTCTATCGTACAAATATGGCTGTGAATCTCGCGAAGTTTTTCCACGTTCAACTTGCTGACGATGACGTTCTAAGAGCTGGATTACCGTAATCATTTGTTGAGAAACATTACAATTCAGAGTTGAGAAAGGAGCTGCACTGTCATGTACTTTTTAAGATCGGCAACTATGAAATAAACATGTTGACAAGTGGCTGTGAATCTCGCTAAGTTTTTCCACATTCAATTTGTCGAAGATGACGTTCTAAGAGCTGGATTACCGTAATAATTCCTTGAAAAACATTATAATTCAGAGTTTAGAAGGTTGCTGCACTGTCGTGTACTTTTTAAGATAGGTAACTATGAAATAACCAGTTGACAAGTAATGTTTACACATACGGTCCTGCCTTAGCTTCGTCGTGCCGCTCGTGCGTACTCGCTTACCCTTTCCAAAACGACAAAATGTCATGTTGGACCAAACTGAAAAAAGTCTGCAGATGACAAAACGGATGTGAATACTTTTAGTGTTTTATGTCAGAGAAAATATCAAGGCAAAAGAAGAATGATCATCAATATCCAAAGAAGTTATTCACACTCATTTTGTCTGCTGTGCATGTCTTTTCAATTTGGTCGATCATCATTTTCTTCTTTTGCCTCAATTTTTTCCCAAGAATTTTCTGTTGGGGACGTCAACACCGGTCTTGTTTTGGAAAGGATTAGTCTAGAAAAGAAACTAGAATTTGTCGCTGAATGTGATTTGATACCCACACAGGCTTTCACTACAACAGAGGGCAATAACTAAAAAATAAGCAAGGTAGAGTTATGCTCCTTGTTCGTTGCATTTCGCCTTGGTGAGATGTATCTACCCGCGAAGTTTCATGATCATAGCTACTTTACTTTCAGACTTTTCAAAAAAAAATCTGGTTAAGCTGCTGAGGAATCTCAAGAAAAAACGTTTGTCATTTATGGTCTGTCTCCGTATCTGGTATCAATGGTGCATGTTAAATATGTGCAATGTTTCGTAGTTTAGTTCCCGCCTGCATTATCTATGATCGACTAATATCTCGCTTGAAAATAATAATTTTTCGCTAACACTGTTACGAAAAAAAATGTCCGATTCATGACCGATTAACAAAATATTAGACTGGTACCCGGCAAGAGTTGTTGAGGGATATCCCATCAGAAATCTATTTTTAGCCCACGATCCCACGAAAATTAGATTTAATAACATGCTTTCACGTGTGAAGCAAAAATATAATGCAGTCATAAACTTTACTGATGTTACATGAATTAACTAGAATTTACTTTTTCCGCTCGTGCGGTTAAATTGTGACTTTTTGTTTTCTCGTGCTATGATATGAACTACAAATGTTAAAATAAACTACTCATTATTTCTTTGAAGATATTGAAGATCTCTAGCCAATATTTAAATTTAAATAATTAAATTTGTTGAAAATTTGTCAAAAATGGTTCTTTCAATTTGGAGTTATTTCCAAAAAGGTAAGTGTTGCGTTAGAAGTGTCTTTAAGTGTATTATTCATGTTTAAGTTTTGTACAGATGGCACAATTTGCATCCAATACAAGACAATAAGCTGATCCTTCAACATAACACCGGACGTACTTTTAAAAGACCATCATCTGTCGACACCACCGCTGTTAGATAACGGTTCGATAGTTTAATCATGTTGTTACTCGAACACGATTCTTCGAGTATCTCATCCTTCTGTTGGACTCTAAAAATATAAATGAGCTGGGATCCGGATAAATGTCCTTTATAGCATTTGAGAGTTTCATGTTTCAAGATCATACCAAATGTCAAAGTTCAGGATGGTCTGGACCCATGGTGCTCTCTTATAGTTACTACAGATCATTAGAAAACAGCCAGTGCATATGCGTTACTGTTTTATTTCTTGTATTATACATTAGAGAAAGAAAGTTTTATACTGTTTGAATCAGAAGTGCTCTCAAATTTAAGTATTGATGATGCGATCTGATTTGAATGGGACTATTTTTTTTCAAACCTCCTATCATTCCTATCGTTATTTTCATATCCTTCTGCAGCCCATGAAGAGGCAAAATGAAAGTGCCTCTGTGAAAGAGAGTGTCCATAAATGCTATTTTTCCAGATCCCAGCCCAAATATATTTAACAAATAATCGAAATTAGATGGAACTTTAATTCCAATCATTGATTGTTATAAAGGTGCAGTGAGCTGTAAAATAACCATGACAAAAAGCAAAGAATATTATACTTATTCTCCCAAATCTTGCTTTGTGTTGGTTCTAAAACTTTGAGAGAATCATATAAAATTCCACAATTAAAAGAATTAGAAGAATACTGTTGGTAAAATACCAATAAGCTATATATCGATAAGTCTCAATAGAACCCTTATATAACTACAGCTTGCTAAGAGCTGTAAAGTAAAGTAAAACTTTTTCTTTTTTTAATCTGTAGTTACAATACATTATATCTGTAGGTGTTTTGTTGTTTTATACCTTTTTATGTTATGCTTCTTCATTCCGTGATATATGACACTCGATGTAAAGGCACTATCATCTATGTCATCTCTGTGCAGAATGTAATACGGTTTAATTGTAAACGCGTCAATCCTTACTTCAAATGATAGCTGTAATAAAATAAAGTGAGCTTTGGATTGCTGGCAATAGGGGCATTACTTTGTCGCAACTTTGAAAGTGGAGAGAAAAATACAATTAAATGCAAGATGTTTCAACTAACTATCCATGGTATTCTAACAATCACTAAGACAAATCGTTGGTGTTGTAAACCTCCTTACTACAGACTGTTTAAAGTTGTATTTACGAGGTTTTGTAATAACACCGACGACATATTTCACACAATTTATGTAAATTTACTGGAAGAATAACCAATGTAAACAGTAGGCCTACATGCATAAGGCTGCAAAATACTGTAAATAGTAGGCCTACATTCATAAGGTTACAAAAACATTGTAAACGGTAGGCCTACATGCATAAGGTTACAAAAACACAAACAGTAGACCTACATGCATAAGGTTAAAAAACACTGTAAACGGTAGGCCTACATGCATAAGGTTACAAAACATTGTAAAAAACAGACCTACAATCATGAGGTTACAAAAACATAAGTTGTACCTTAAATCTATCATCATCTCTAATAGTGCCATCATTATTCCATACAGGACTAATCTGATAACGTACTGGTATCCTGGTGTTGTCGAACACCAGCAGTTTACTCGTGTTTACAGTCACGTGGACAATCTCTACTCTCTTTTGGCCTAGTATGTTGTTGACCATTAACGTTCTACAAAGTGGGAAATAAGAATAGGATAAATAAACCCTTTCCAAAACGACAATTTAGGCTAGTTTCCTTGCCGAAGCCATTGGTTCTACAACAACCAATAAAGCAATGCAAAGAACACATATCTGCACTATAAGAGGGGATAAGCATTTTTCAAAAGGTAATATTTTTCTTGATTAATCACTAAACACTAAATTATGGAGACTCATTGAAATCGTCTCACCGAGACAACATTTTTATTCACGAAACGACAAATTTCATTTACAAAAAGGAATGGATAATGACTTAATCGCTGTATACGTACATGCTTGAATTTGGCAGAATTGATAAATAAACTTCTCTATGGTTGTGTTTTCCATTGTTTGATTGATTATCCTAAAATAAAAAATAGATTTTATTAAATGATATTATATAAATATCACATGCCTCTCAGGGCAATAGTACATATTGTCTACCCGAGACCGGTAATGTTGACCGAGGCGTTAGCCGAGGTCAACATAACCTGGTCGAGGGTAGACGATATGTACTATTACCCTGAGAGGCATGTGATATTCATTTTATTATACCGAACAAAGCAATTGAAATCTAGATTTAGATCTAGTAGATCTTAGATACGAAAAAGTAGAATTAAAAAAAAACCTAGCTTAGAGTGGAAAGCTTTGATCATGATCAGCTTATAGTGCAGTCCAAGCTGACTGACTCTAGGATCTTTTCATATTTTCACAGAAAGTCCCTTTTTGCGTGACAGGTCATGTAACGATTTCTTTTAATTAAGCCATATAGAAATTTACTATGATTCAGCAAAATTTCTCTTAGATATCACATGACGTCATTAATGACGTCATAGAAGAGTGTATTACTATTTATAGAACATGCAGCGGTAGACATTACATAATGTCAACCGGGTGACATTACGTTATGTCACCCTCTCGGATCTCTGAGCGGTTAATAGTACGAAATATATAGTTTATTATTGTTGTATAGAAAGTCACATGAGGTATAATAAGATGAAATATACAACAGAGACAAATGAAAGTGATGTAAGTACTGATAAGCGGTCTGCTTCAAATATTTTGCAGGTTGATATTT
Source organism: Fragum sueziense (assembly GCA_963680895.1). Taxonomy (NCBI): domain Eukaryota; kingdom Metazoa; phylum Mollusca; class Bivalvia; order Cardiida; family Cardiidae; genus Fragum; species Fragum sueziense. The sequence continues at coordinate 77,700,598 of OY804593.1, read as the reverse complement.
TAACAGTTTTGCTTTTATAGCAACTTCATCACGATTGGGTTGTGCATTAACCTTTTCCCAAATGTCAAAATTTATGGTGGTAGTATTTGAAAACTGTCGTAGACAATAAATTGATTTTAAAAAGAAAGGGATTTTTGTACAATATAGCACAGGAAGTATTGAGACAAAAACAGAAACTGCTGATAACTAGCAGATTTTTTTCTTTTGTATCAATGTTTTTCAAAGTATTTTCTCTAAAAGACGTCAAAACCAGGTCTTATTTGGGAACAGGTTAAAAGACATGCCCGATTTTTGCCGATTTGGAGACGGGCTACAAAGAGCGGACTTTCGAAGGGGGTCTTCTCAAAATGCCTGATCATAAGGTGTCACTCCACTGTTTAATTGACTAGTTACCTAAAGAGTAAAAGGGGTCAACTGTGGGTGCTCACAACTCATCTCAAAAGTTTCCTCGGACCACATGACTAAAATAGTGTTAAAGAACGTGTCTAAGTCTTTAATTCCGTACTCAAGCAAACGCAACTACCCACTCAATTTTAAATGTCAGACTAGTCTATTTGAAGTTTTACCTCTATAAAAAGGTCGCAACCTGACATGTTATCCCACCGAAATTGAGCTTATTTATTAACATCGATAAAGTGCAGCAGTGGCGGGTCTGCTTTTGGGCAGGACTGTATGTAGGGCATTTAACGATTTTCTACATACAGAAACTCTGTGAGAAATGTAGGGTATCAAATCTTTAACCGGAACTCGTTTTGGTACCACAACCTGGAAGAAATGCCGATGTGAAGTGTCTACATAGGCCAAACAAAAAATATACTGTTTCTTTAAACTAGCCTGTTTGATATTTATTCGAACATGGCTGAGAGATAAACACTTTTTCAATGATTTGGGCTCATTCCAACAAAATTCATTCGATATTACAAGATAGCATCACAAAATTTCTTTTAGATGGTTATGACATTCATGCAACGGGTAGTTTGCTGTTAAATCGTGTACTCTAAAACGCATACGATTTATTTGCAGAATAAGGGTTTGTTATGTCTTCTTACCTGCTGCACGGCGATGGCCGACTCGAAAATACGAGTAATTATACATACTTATCTATCGATTTTTATAGACCAAAATAACCAACGGACGTTGTCGATAACAATACAGTTAGTTATTCTGGTTTGGCATTTGGCGCATTATACGTACCACGACGTGCATGTACATATACAGAAACACGCGATACAATACCACTGGCCTTTTTAAAGTTTAGTAGGCTAGGTCTAAATTATACACGTGGAAATCGTTCAAATTAAGTAGGAGATATACTATGTAACATCATGAGCAGTATAAGTCATGCAAAAATGTTTCATGTGAAATGGGAATTTCATACTGTTTTAAGCCCGCCCTAAACAGGCGAGAGGTAGTTGTCAAAATTTCTATGCGTCTAGAATCTTTTGCCAAGGTCATAACCCGTATACTAAAATTGCTTGCTTTTTCAAGCAACATACAGTTATAGATCACTGTGTTAAAAGTATCAATGTCAAGAACCGTACATTTAATTCACATATTTTTTCGGGTTGTTACTATTTTTCTAGCTTTCATTTCTTACACACCGTTACTATTTAAAAAGACATTTAATTCCGAACTTGTGTTTAGTGCACCAGATCTTACATCGTCGGTGTTAATGCAAAAACTCGTATGTCATTTTTTGGAATGTTTTAAAAGGGAAGAAACAAAATTATGAACCTTTCCAAATCTTAAAGGTTTTACTTGAAATTCGAACATATTGTTAACATACGATGTGTCATTAAAACTGCTAAGTAAAAATATCCCAAACATACCTGGAGATTTCTTTGAAAATTGCAAAGAATGGCATACGAGGTCGGCTTTCTTCTTTTGAAAGAAATCCAAGACCGAAGTTATTCCGTAAGGCTATTGTAAATATTTTAACTCTTAAAACTTCCTCAAAATGACACATGTTTCAAAACTAGTACGGACCATAACATGGACGTTGATTGAAATATGATTTATTTGTATTGCACTGAAAATGATTATGGAAAAAAAGGGAAAATGTCGGTTGTTAGAATTTCCTTGTTTCGCATCAATGTTTCTAGACCTGTTTCATTAGAGTTACAAAAGCAAAACACTGTTTTGAAATTGTTAAAACGAGTAAATAAACTTGTTACACCCTTAACTCTGTGACTTTTCTTTTTAAATTATATGTGCATGGACTGAATCGATCGATGTACGTCTGAATAGACTTCTCTCATTTACTGATGCAACGAAATTTGAAATTGTTTGAGACGCCCCCAGCGAACCGAAATCGGGTGTCCGCTCTCAACATCCGCAAAAGTCGGACATGTCTAATAGATGGATAACAAGTATAATATAATTCCGCTTCAGGTAAGCATTTTGCTATAACTTACTTATTTCTGCGACAATTTTCAAAATGTTCGTTGCAGGTACCCTTACGGAGCTCTTTCCTCAGATCAGGTAGAATTTTGAGATACTTATAAATGAATAATATGATGTGGATAGCCGAGAACAATTACACAAATTCAATCAAATTAATCCATTACCAAACGGCATAATTTTGGTATGTTCCATTTTCAAAGATATTGTAGACGACAATTTCAAGTAAATGAAATTTAATGTATTTTGGTCATTCTTTGTAGAAATCAGTGTGGAATATGAAGAAATTGCTTGTGACAAGCAAATTCTGTATTTTTCATGTTGTTTTCTTAGCCATGTATTATGGGGAGTCAAAAAGAGTCACTGTGTGGTTATTGGTAAAGTAAAATTCATCCTTGCTCGTTCATCAAACAGAATGATTGAATCATCATTCAATTTTATCCTGCAGAAAAGCATCGTATTAAATACTGTGTGCGCTTTTCATAGTAAGGACAAAAAAGTAACGAAAAGTCATTTACATCGGTAACTAGGACATATATAAAGATGTTTAATTCATATATAAATAATCCAGAATGCCTTTGACACATGTGGAACACAAATTACATGATAATTTTTTACAATATGGCGGACCTATAACATGCTATGCATTATTGTATATACAAATTACATGTAGATATAATACTAACAAAATCATCTATAGACCAGTTTACGTTGCAGTATATATCAGATGGCAAAATATGTATATGTCTTTGTATGAAATTGATTATTTCAAAATATGTAGATTACAGTAGAGATACGTTTCAACATTTTATTACTTAATCCATTCAAAAGGCAATTCATTTATTTGGTGCAGTCAGACTAGCATATGATCAAAAACAATCATGTGACTATATCATATTTTTAACCATTATTTTTTTAAATATCGTTTAAGTTTAATATTTGTCACAAGTACAAATAATATATACACAGTTTTTGTCATTATGACAACTATTAAATCGTTACATTTCAAGCAAGGTATGTAAGACGGATTATAATCCAATTTGAATTAAACTGTGTCACACCTTACAAAATATAAGACAATTGTATGTAAAGATTTTTCAACATTAATTTTTTCATTCTTTTCCCAATCAAAGAATTAAGATTAACAATATTTTTTACAATGCAATAGTAATGTTGTCAATAGCAGTAAACATGGAATAAGATCTAATGTTTTGATACATTCATCAGAAAATTTTGATTGTTGTTCAAATATGAACGATGGCAGGAGTATGGGCCGTGCCTTCCTCTTTCTCTCGAGGGAAAAAGGGGAAAGGTAGTCTCTACATCTGCGACCGCAAGGAGAGTATATGTATTAGCTGTCTAAGACTAATATCAAACTCCCCCACGAAACGAAATAGGAGGGCCATGATACCAGCATTTGCAGCCTTTGCAGTCACTATTTTTAAATGTTGTAATACGAATTTTACCGTATAATATCAAAAGTATACGGGCACGATAAAAGACAAAATAGGTATATGTTTAGATTGAAAGTACACCAATTAAATGTGTCATCATTCATAGATATAAAAAAAGAAATCGTATCAAATATTTAGATGCAAAGTCAATTGTTAAACATTAGTTCATTTCTGAGTTTAAAAGATTTATTTACATAATCACCTAGACGATTTCATAAATTTCGATTTTCTGTTTTCATTAACTCTATGAATTTATACATATTTGGTGAATTCCAGTAGTACTTTGGTAAAAATTGCTTTCTTAATTCCTTATAGATACTACATTCAATTACAAAATGGTATTCATCTTCTAAGGTTTTACAATGGAAACAATGACGTTCGTTTATTGGAATACTTGTGGGTCTATTCCATCTTCCTGTCTCGATGCATAGTCTATGTGCCGAGACACGAAAGTGAGCCAGACTCACTTTATTATTTTCAATGCTTATGGAATCCAAATAAGGCTGGAATTTAAACTCGGCGATTTTATTATAAAATGATGCGCGACTTGAATTTTCAAGACGACTTGTCCAGTTTTGTAAGAATTGGTCGTGTATTCTCTGCTTAACTAGAATTAAGAATAGTTTGGGGTTACCAACAGTTTGATAATGCCATGCATCAGATAAACCCAAGGTATTAAAAAGATCTCTACACAAGGAGCACCAGTTTTTACAATTAGGATTATTCAATAAATCTTGAAAAAGGGTATTGTATGTTATTTTTGCAAGTTTTTTATCTTCTGACAGCATAATCTTTATCCAAAGTTTAATAATATTATAGAATCTCTAATTTCTGAGAGGAACTCTTCCCAATTCTCCATATATGAAATCATTCTAACAAGATTTTTTGACGCCCAATAATCTTTTACAATATTGCAAATGGACTCTTTCTAATGAATGACCCGTGTGAAATCCCCATACTTCGCTTCCATAATTCATAATCGGTACAACTAACTTATCGAAAATGTCTAATTTATGTTTTATTGTAATGTTTGTAAACTTTCGCATATATTTATTTAATTTAAAAATTGCTTTAAGTGATTGTCCAGCAAGGGTATTCTGAGCATTTGTGAAAGATCCACTAGATGAAAATACGACCCCAAGATATACGAACTTATCCACAATTTCAATTTGATTATCCCCGTATGTGAAAACGATATCATTTGGTAATCTCCAGCTTTTCTAAAAATAATCATTTTAGTTTTATCTGAATTTACGGTGAGCTTCCATTTATAACAATATTCATATAATAAATCTAAATTACTTTGAAGTTCATTGCGACTATTGGCAAAAGGAACAATGTCATCTGCCTATAGGATAAGGAAAACTTTAAACATATGCATATCTATTTCCTTGTCCCCATTTTTACTATATATGTCTTCGATATCATTAATAAATATCGAGAAAAGAAATGGAGATAAACACTCGCCCTGTCTAACCCCTAAGGTACACCCAAAACTGTCACTTAGATTATTTAATTACTTGACACGAGACTTAACATTTTCGTACATTGATTTGATGATATCAAAAGTTTCCCCCCTGATACCTAGCTTAATCATTTTCATCCATAGATTCTCTCGAATTACGTAGTCAAAAGCTTTGCTGAAATCAATAAATGCACAATATAACTGTTTACCATTTGTAATCATATGATTTATGATTCCATGTAAAACAAAGATATTATCAATAGTTCCCATATTTTTCCTAAAGCCTGCTTGTGATTCAATGTAAACACTATACACCTCTGCCCAATTACATAGTCTATTATTTAACATACGAGTAAAAAGTTCACCTAATGAACTAAGTAGAGTGATCCCTCTGTAATTGTTCACATCATTTAAACTTCCCTTTTTATGCAATGGGATCACGAATCCATCTGACCATGATTCAGGAAAGTACCCTACTTGTAAAATTTTGTTAAAAAGAGTTAAAAGACTAGGCGCTAGTTCAGTTTTTTCCATTTATGAATAATTCGTTGATGTACATATCCGGACCAGCTGATTTATTAGTTTTAAATTGACCTACTGCTTTATACAATTCATTTTGTGTGAAGGGTATGTTAAGTTCATCAAACATTATGTTAAATTCATGGTTTTCATATCTTTCAATAAATTCTATAACATCTTCATCGGGCCTAAAGAAATCACTATTTGAATTATTAACCGCTTTAAAATAATTTTCGAAATTGTCTAAAGATATATTTGATTTCTGTATTCCGCATGTTTGCTTAAGCATTTTCCAGTAAAGTTTAGCATTAGTTTCCCTAGCTTTTAACAATTTGTGTGTTTCTTTGTCGTCATAATTATATTTAGCTTTCTTTATGCAAGTTTTATATTCGGACCTAGCCTTAACCATGTTTTTTTCTATTTTCTTCTGTTTTATTATGTCTATATAAGTTTAAGTTTTGGTAAAATGCTCGACGCTTATTGTTGCATTCAGGTGTAAACCATTTTTGTGAATTTTTATTCGATTCCTCATTACTAGTATTACTATTATTATATACTTTTTCACATTTTTTCTTAAAAAGAGGGGATACAACTCCGTCAATCAGGTTTGAGAATTTACTAACACAGTTATCGATTTCAGTTTTTGTATTACAGGTTGAAACACTGTCGATAAAGTTATTCAATTCATCTTTAGTTTCACTAAGTGATAAAATTTCACGATACATTTGATTTTTACTATTATCCCATACATATATGTATTCCCATACATATATGTATTCTATATTTTGATGTTTATTTTCAGAAATCGTGTTCAAATTATTAACTTCTGTATTTCGCTTAAAAGTGAAAGAGAAATCAATAGTACAATGATCGGATAAAATATACTGAAAGGCAAAAGTAACTTTACACCTGACTTTCATTTGATTAATCAAACACTAATCACAGTTTGTGAAATTTCTTGTGTTATGCATAAACATATGCCATTTTGCAAGAACAACGTGGGATAGAAGAGAGTGACCAGCCTTTCTAGATGCTGGTGTTACCACGACATTAATAAAGGGGTCAAATTGAAAAATCCAGGTAAAGTTTTATTACACATTTTAGAATAAAAAGGATCGCATTTCATGCTAAACTTTATCTAATGTCAGTATTTCTTTGTCCCCATGGGTATTTTGACTGCAAAATAAAGTACTCGCGTATGGATCAGGTCAGCCGTCTGATCTTGAGCTATTCAATTCTTAAACAATCGTCCCGTAGCTCAGTCTCTAATTCATGCATGTTCTTGTGTCCTCATGTCTTCTATCGCCTATGACACTAACATTTAACCTTTTCTCGTCAGAAAAGAGGGGTTAACTCCAATATGCGTGTATTCAAACTGCTACATAATGTCAAATATGGGAGTTTTTGACGTTAACGTCATGTTACTGTGTAACTCGAGGGGTCTGGCTACCGGACGTCTAGCACTAAAGTCAATGTTTCAAATTCGACAATTCTACCGCTCAACTAACGATTACACGCATCTTTAGTGCATCTTCCGGTAAAAACGTAACGTCACGTCACGTTAATGCTAAACACGAATTTATTGGTATTGGTTATGGATACTCTCATTTTCTGACCCCCTAAGTGTTGAAATTCGTTCAAGAAGTTAACGATTGATTGACGGGTGCAGTTCTTTAGCATAGAAACATAAAATTTCATCCTGGCTATCTCATCATGCTTAATGTCCTGCTTTTGTCGGCGTCAGATTGCTTACCTTTTCCTGGTAACTGGAAAACAACTCTGGCCTTTTGTGTGGCGACCAACAAAGATCAGACATGCAAAAAATAATGTCACTATTTACAACACCATTGTGTGGGTGGGGTATTTTTGGTAATTTTAACGTTATGCACGCGCAGATTGCTGTAACGTCGATGAAACGGATGTGTCCATTTAGAATATCAAAAAGTAACCGTGAAATCATATGGTTGTGAAAATATCATAAATATGCTTTGAAATTAAGAAAATATAATTATTTAAAAACTGTAAAGTTACTTTTGCCTTTGAGTATATTTGGATCTTGTACATTAAAGTGTTTAACAAAGGGAAAAAGGTTTTGAGTTGCGATCACATAATCTACAACACTCGACCCTCTGCTGCCTACAAAAGTATAACGACCAATATCCTTATCGTTTCCCACTCTTCCATTCATAATACAGACCCACAAGCAAAAATTGACAGTGACGTAGTTTTGTGTTTATTGTTTCTAAACCAATAAACTCTTCTCATTTGTACCGTTTACAATGTGCACGTGATAAATGAACAGGTTGATTAGTTGTAAACGATAAACACAAAACTACGTCTCTGTCAATTTTTGCTTGTGGATTTATACGTAAGCCCGTCTGTTTACACAAATCTAACAACATAGTACCGTAATTGTCCAATTTACCCTTATCCATAGAAGAGCTTTTACAATGTAAATCTATACAATAGTCGTCTGGCAATACATCAATTTTGGAAAAATTGTCATCTGGCACGAAATCTGGTAATTCTGATGTATGGGAGTTGAAATCTCCGCAAACGACTAAATTAAAATTATCTTTGTTATCTGGATCCAATTCAATAATAAAATTTAGCAATCTGTCAAAAGTATGGGAATTAACAAAAGCCTGTCGACTGCTATTTTCAGGAATGACATAGCACAAACAAATATATAAATCACTCTCTAATCCTAATAATGTATTATCTAATCGTACACAAATAACTTTTGAAAACAAGTGATTTTTCATTTACTAAATAACTAATAATTTAGACAATGATACCACCAGATGCTCGTTTGCTAGATGACTTATTTTCCAACCTGTGCAAAACAAAATAATCAAAACCATCAACATTCAAATCGGAAAATTCGTCTGTCCAAGTTTCGGTTAACAATACAACATCATTGTTTTTAAATATGTCAATCAATTCTGAACTTAAAAGTTTATTGGTCCATTTTGTACATAAACATTGAATGTTTAACAAAACACATCGTGAGTGTTACTCTAATGTTCAGAATTTCCGCTGTTTGCAAGGGGTCCAACGTACACAATTTTTTGTGGTCAAAAAGATCGGCAGTGGACAAAGATGGCGGCTAAATGATTGAATTTTGGTTGATTTTGGGGACAAAAACTGAAAGTAAGTATGTTTCTTAGATTTGATATACCATGTCACCTAGCCGAGGATGTGGAGACAGTATTCACGCTCCTAGGGAAATAGGCCTTAACTTCTGACATGTTCTCAAACTCCATTGATGCTCGAAGTAATGCGAAGCTTGAGGCGGCAACAAAATCCGAAACTGATTTTGACCTGTATAAAATCGCCATTTGCATTAAATATGCGATGAAATGAGACTTACCCTCGCTGTCTACACCATCTAAAAAATAAGCCAAACAATCTGATTGCACTTTTAATGAATGCAACACCTCGCATTCACGAAAAAAACCCTATGTAAGCTGTCTAAGGTGGACTGTGGTCAACTGTACGAAAATAATGTCGCCACCATGTCAATTAAAATCCAACTATCTCCTGTAAAAATTTCGGATTGCGCTGCAAATTCAGAGGCGTAAGTTCGCGTAACAATGAATTTTGTTATAATGAAGTCCTAGGCGTATTATCAAATCCATTTGACGCATTTTGGGACCCAAACATTATTAAAATAACAATGCTCTAGAAAAAACTGTGGAAATTGAAAATGAATGAGCAATACATGTGTTCATTTTCCAAAGTGTTTTCTATTCAGAGGGACCCGAAATGTAAAATTACATTCACTTGATATGGTCGTCTGGGGTAGTCTCTGGTTTACCAGGCGCAAAATCAGTTTTATCCTATTTTGTATGCTTTTGGTTAGGGCTTGAGATGAAAAAAAATATCAAAATTCATGTAAAAAGAATCGAAAAGGGTCAAGGAAAAAGAGAAGGGGTGTGGGGGATAGCAGTCCCCATCATGATAAGCCAGAACAAAGCACAACATTTAATGTGGCCTGCATACCAGAGGTGCGTTTCTGTAACGCTTTACACTTCATACAGCTAAGTTAAGACAGAGGCTGTTATTTTCTAGATTGGTCTTAATTCAAGATGTTGCAGACGACAATTTCAAGTGAATATATATTTTTTTTACTTTTCTTTTTCTCCAAAATGATTAATGATTTCCAAAGCATTGATGTTCTGGGAATTCAATTTGTGGTAATGGATTACATGGTAAGTACATCTAGCATCTAGAAAATGACTTACGAGTTTAAAGTTGTAAACAACCTTTCATAAACTAAAGCTAGAGATGAATAGCTGGTGGATTTAATTGGTTATTGTAATAAATTTGACACAAAGCATTGATGGGGCACATTGTTAGGTGCACCAGCTACAAAAGTAAAGCTGAAATATTGTTGAATGCAGCTGTAAACTCCATCAAAGCAGTAATCTACCAAAACTATCCAACTTTGTGAGGTATTGTTTCTATATTTCAGGGAATAAGACCATTCAGGAAACAGTTGAATCAAAGAGAATGATGTGTTACAGATTAATCTCCACTTGGATGACTACCTGAGGCTACACGCTAGAGGGAGAGACAAAACTTTTCATGTTTACTAACGAACTGAATGAATTTGAAGACTTTTTATCCAAAATTCATATAAAAGAGATAACTATTTTTCAAATGAAGTTTGGCTCATGATAAATGACCAGGCAGAGCATATTTAGCTGTTAGCTAGGTATGCTCTGTCAGGTCATTTATCATTAGCTTTACCGGTGTATCAGTTTATTTTGGCTCCTGGGCAGCTATTTCAAGCAAAAAAGCCGAAAAAAATTACCAAAACACATTAAACTTTGGGTTTTCTTTACATTTAACAGAAGGTGTAACATTTGTAGACATTGTTTGAATTTTTGGGGACTCTGGAACAAAAGTTTAGGTGGAGGCCAAGATACCCAGGGTGGGGGCCATGATACCCCGAGGCCAAGATAAACTGTTACAACGGTTCTTATCATGTTAAATTTACATGTTATAGATTAATTGTCATGCATTAATAGACTTTATTGTGGGTTAATTTAGTTTAAACTTTGGATTTTTTTGCCAGAGTTTAAAGCAGGGTCAATAAATTGTCCCTGGACAACTTCAAGCATCTAATTCCTCCATGTTCTCAAAAGCTTACCTTATTAGAGAGTTTCAAATAGACTTGTTTGTTAAAATGAGCGAGCGACCCAACGCACCAATCCCCGACTAGAGTCGCCTTTGCGAATGGCAGAAAGGATACTGGTCGAGCCAGGGGTCTGGTGCCTTTTTTTCAAACAATCCTTGGTCGTGATGTATAGATCTATGAGATGATGCTTTTGAAAACATTGAGGGAAGCGTAATAAAAATGCTGACAATAAGCATTCACCCCCTTATCCCTTTTTATTTTTCTACCATATGAAATGAACATTCAACATTATCGATGGCTCAGCGTGAAACAGTTCTAACAGCCTATTATGTTTATAGGCAGTTACAACTGTTTCGTGCTGAGCCAACGATTTCACATTGTAAGTCAGATTCACATTGTTGTCGGCAACCATTTTCTATTTTGACCAGTCTAGCGGACAAAGATTACTCCATCAGTTTACCATATAGTGGCATTTTGAAATTGATGCCCAACAAGATAGAGAGGTTTTTTGATATAACATTGTGGAAAATCAAGAAATTGCATACATATGACAAGCAAGCAATCTTTTCATTTTCCACAATATTTTCAAGCAAGAAAGACCAAAAATCATAAAATCTTTTTCACTTTAAATTACTGTCTGCAACATCTTTTAATTGGGACCAACATCAAATTTTGCTGTCTTGGGAAGGGTTATACAGTACCACATTGTACAAGTTTGACAGGATTTTATTCTGTAACGAGCAACACCAAATAGTATCAGAAGACAAAATGCTTAATCAATCCTTTCCCAAACAAGACCTGATTTTGAAGTCCTTAATAGAAAAGGCTTGAGAAACATTGAGGTAAAAGAAGAAAATTCTGATAACCAGCATTTTCTCCTTTTGTCTCAATGTTTTCTGAGCTATATCATAGGCAAGTCCTACCTTAATCAACATTTGTTTTTGGTCTCTGAAACAACTTAAACATTTGACAACCTAAAATTTTGCGGTTTGGGAAAGGGTAAATTTAACATTCATGAACTTCTTTAAAAGCTGTAGGTCTGGTCATTAGCATTGCCAGACTGGGAACCATCATCCATGAAACTATCTTGAAGCTGGACTGTGGTTTTCATCATCTTGTATCAAACTTCATAAATCAATAGCATCCATCTTTACAGTGTGTTTACAGAGTTCTTGAAAAACATGCATAAAAATGTTCATTTGTGACTTCATGTAATATTTCTGGTATGCCGTCTCGGTGAATTCAGACAGTTATGCCAGTTATTTCTCGGAATTCATCAGGACCGGGATACTGATCTATCTGCTACGGTCAAGCGTCTGTCATGGAAGATTAACATCACCTGAAAAATATAAACAAGATTTATTCAAACAACGGCATTATAATGATGACAATGATTAATATAACCATTTCCCAAACAATGAATGATACATACAACCAAGTGTTGAACAATTAGAAAATATTGACGAAAAGGAAGAAAATTTTTGATACCGTCTTATTCCTTTTCCTCGATATTTTTACATCTTATCAAAGGAAATTATTAAGTCACGCAGTGGCAGTAGATCCAGTCACATTCTTACTGAAGCCTGACTGACTCCTACTAAACATAGATCTAGACTATAATTGATTTATAAATATTTTTTAACATCACTTCATTCTCAAAGAGAATTCGTGGTTCTAAAAACAACGTTCTTTAATACTTTTCAGCAGCGTTCCCATTGATTCTTAAATCTGGGGTACAAATGCTTATTTTACAGGATGCTTGCACCCCCTCTTTAAGAGACAAAGTAGGCTGTCTACAAAAACGAGGGGTACAAGATTCATTTTAGGGTAAAATAAAACCATTTGTGTGGGTTTGGGTATCCTGTTTCAGGTATGTGAAAGGATTTCAAAACAAAACCTTTGGGAAACACAATTCGAGATTTGACAAGGGATCGTTAGATTTGACATGGTGGCGACATTATTTTCGTACAGTTGGCCACAGTCCACCTTAGACAGCTTACATAGGGTTTTTTCATGAATGCGAGGTGTTGCATACATTAAAAGTGCGATCAGATTGTTGAGCTTATTGTTTAAATGGTGTAGACAGCGAGGGTTGGTCTCATTTCATCGCATTTTTAATGCAAATGGCGATTTTATACAGGTCAAAATCAGTTTCGGATTTTGTTGCCGCCTCAAGCTTCGCATTACTTCGAGCATCAATGGAGTTTGAGAACATGTCAGAAGTTAAGGCCTATTTCCCTAGGAGCGTGAATACTGTCTCCACATCCTCGGCTAGGTGACATGGTATATCAAAGCCAAGAAACGTACTTACTTTCAGTTTTTGTCCCCAAAATCGACACAAATTCAATCATTTAGCCGCCATCTTTGTCCATTGCCAATCTTTTTGACCACAACAACTTGTGTACGTTGGACCCCTTGGTTTGGTTCGGTTATGGAATTCTGCACTGTCGCTCCGGATAGAGTTTGTGGTAAAGCCGGGTCGCTATCTATTGGTTTGGGTAAAACCGGACTATCGTAAGACAGTTTATTTTTAGCTTGCTGTTTATTTTTAGGTAAACTGGGGTGGACTTGATTGAACTACTCCACTCTCAGTTCGGAGTGCTCTGAGCTGGGATTTCCAATCAAGTGTTTTGGAGTGGTTTTGGAGTACAATACAGATAATAATTGCATTTAATAATAATTTCTCTATCGCAAAATCGCCAACGAACATGTCAAATATGTTTGTTTAGTTTCTTCAGTAAAATCTTATGTCTTTTCAGATGTAATTTTGTCTTTCATATCCGTTAAATTGATTGATAGAACATTATACCAAACTATTTCTATTTTTATCGTCTATCAGAAACCATGTTGATGACGTCACACTCCCAAACGCCCCTGCTCGGTAGGTGGAGTACTCTGAGTTAATCCGAGAGTGGATTTTCTGCACTTGATTGAGTTTTGGAGTGAAAAAGTTACTCCGAGTAAAACGGAGTGGCCCAATCAAGTCCACCCCTGGTATTCCTCCGATTAGGTCGAGCGGATTCGGATCGTTGCACCGAGCGCGCAGTTGCACGAGCGGTTCGTGCGCGACCTCGACTTGGGGATTTTGGAGTGTTTATTTTTGTGTCAATTGTCTGTGTAAATGGAGTTTGTGAGTTTTCATCCGGGGGCGGCTGTGTTTGTGAATCTGGATCTACGATCATAATTGGATTATTTGCATCATTTAGTAAACTTTGTGACTGGCTGTCATCTTCATTCGACAGAGAAAGAATTTCGTATTTGTTACTGCAAGGCATCACAAAATTGTCAATCTTACTTGTCGTCTCAATGACTTGACTTTTTGATTGTTGATCCTGATCAATGGGCATGACAGATGTGCCAACGGAGGTGTGTTGTTTGTCGGGAGAATAATCTGTAATGTTTATTGGAGTAATGGTACATTTTTGAACAATGGAGTCTGGTTTGACATGTGAAGAGTTCATAGTTGTGTTCCCGGATAACGTTGAAGGCAAAGGAAGAGGTAATGCTTCACCAGATCTTGGATAGGCGATGTATGGTGAGTTATTCGTAGCTATGTTCGCATAGTTTATATTTGCACCAGGTAAGTTGGTGTGAAGATCACACTGTACATTTCAACCCATTACAGCACTTGCACTAGGCCTATTTTCACTGAATTTTTGTATTTGCTCTAGTCTGTTCATGTTTATGTACCGTGACCATTTTGGTAGCTCATCTCTGAACACACGCCCATTTTTCAATAATTTGGCAGGGTAGACTATCTGAATTTTGTCATCATCCTGACACTGTTGTCTCAGCAGTTTGTAAGTTGGCCATAGTCGTTTACGGGCTTCTTGGATCTCTTTGGGAAAATCGTAGTCGATTGAGAGCATTGTATTTTTGAGAAGATACCCTTTTCCCATAATAGTCTCGATATCACAAAAATCCCTAACATTTACAATAATTGGACGTTTCTGTGCGTAATTGTTTCGATCAAACCTGCCAAGCCTGTGTGATCTAGCTATATATATGTTGTAGGGGTCAATATCAAGACGATTTTCTAGGAAATCTCGCACAAGTTCGAAACAGTTCTCGCCCCGGTTCTCAGCAATACCCCTGATGATAAAGTTGTTTCTTCGGGACCTGGCTTCAATATCAATGGACCGATAGGCGAGACCTTTCATGAAATCACTTTGAGCATTTTGTATATTTATGACATGGCCTAGTTTTTGATCCATACAATTAATCGACTGTTCAAAAAGCGAAAGACCCTGGCTACATTTCAATTGCTTGCTTCGGATAACCCGCAATTCATCAAACATGTACACCAATTTGTCATCTGCAGTAGAGTTTATAAATTCTTGGCGTCTACCATCTGCATCCATTTTGTTTGTTTGTATGTGTATTTATTGTTTGTTATTTATTTATTGTTCATTTATTGTCTGTTTTCGTGTACTTATCTCTATTTTCTGTATCTGAATAGTGAGCTGTTCTCAAACCGCCCTGCTCGTCTAGCTTTGCCTCTGTATCTCACAAAATAACCAAATACCCTGGATATAAACGTCCTCTATCGCTAGAAATGCCTTTAGTAATAAACCAGTCCGGTTTCGCCGGGTAGCTTTAGATATGAAAATTATTGTAAAGTTTAGAACCATCCATGATAATACTAAATAGAGAAACATCATACTCGGTAAATGTTTGATACATACCATTGTATAGAAGTATTCTTTGTCTTTGGATGTGGTCTTTGAGAAATCTTTTGTCATCAACTTTTCCAAACTTCTCGTATAAAGATGTCTTGCTTCAATTATGGAAGAATTTAGCCTGAGGAAGCAAAGAAAAAGTAGAAAGAATGTTATAGTAGTGTGTAAAAGAGATCTTATCGACATCTCCAGATATTTAAGGTAAATTCGGATTGTTTTGAAATTTACGCTCACATAAACAACTCAATTCATACGGTGTACGTCTAGCGATTAAACAGTACAATACAAATACATGTACATGTAGTTTATTGCATTAAACATGTACACTGCTTTCAACAAACAATGAAAAAAAATTAAACAAAATAGGTAAAATTACATGGATTTTGCTGAAAATTATATCAGCAACGTGAACAAAAATATCAGATTCTATGGAGAAAAGCATTCTTTGGAGAAAAGCAAAATACAAATATTTAGGTTCCAAACAGGTTTTGATTTGGTTGTTAATAAATTGGTGAATTATTAAAGTGTGGGCCAAACATAATAATAGCCCTTGATTTTTTTCTAATTCCATTATAAATCAATAGGAAATGATACTCATTTTCAATTCTTTTTGAATTACAATATCTGCAGATCCAATTATTTCTTTCAATATTCCGATCACTCTCTTGCACACGGTTCATTCATTACATTCACCTCTGTAGTTGGCTCAGAGGGTTTTGCGTCATCATCTGCTAGATTACGTCACTAAATATATCACATCAAAATGACAATAACAAATAATTTTTCTTTTCCGAAGTCAAAAATATATCACACTTCACGTTGCTTGAAATTTAATATCCTTTTCCAACGATAATAATTTAGATTTTTTAAATTGATGTCATTCATTCAAGGGCGCAGTAATTTTTCGTTACATTTCATCGTGATAGGGAACGATTTTATCCAGCTAACCGTGACGTAATGTCGGACAAACAATAGTATCTCGTAAGTGTTGTTATAAAATCTTGCAACTAGGGCTTGATTCAAGCCGTAGATACGAGATTTTATAATAGCACCGACGGTTTATCAAAACAAAACAGTAAATCGAGTCTATTTTAGCACAACATTCATTGACATTGGTAAGGAGGCTTGAGAAAATAGTTCCATTGCATATGGGTAAATTCATCAGTTATAATGCCTTTCAAATATACCCGGAATCATAATTTCTTTGTCTTCTTCATTATGTTACACATGAAACAGTTAAACAGTAATAATACACGTTTTCCTCGGTTTGACAAGATTCTTGTCAAACATGGCGTCAGCCGTTGCAGAGATGTATGTGAGAGTAACGAACGACAACTCTGCTCGGAGATTGTGTTCCGATATCGAAGATGGGCCCTAGTCATTTGGAACACCTCAGACAATTCTGTCGAATCATACATTGGATGAAAGTCGTGGATCTACTTTCTGACTATGAATAGAATAGAACAAAATATACTAGGACAAAAAAGATACGCAACCCCAATTTTGCATAATATTTTCGACAAAATATGTTTTTAATGGCTGTTGAGTACATTTTTGATACACCTGCATGCATACACATAAATACAGTGCCATTTTCTTCAGATGTCGTACATTCATCACGTGATACATGGTAAATTGTTAAAAACTGATTATCCCCTGTCGTGTTTTCTAGATGACTACTATCAAAACAAATTTTCATCAAACACAAGCTAGAACATAGACAAGGACGCCAAAGCGTGCACACACTCTTCATTACGCTATGCATAGCAAGGCTAGGCCAAAACCAGCTCCTAACTGCAGTACAGATGTTGTTGGTAGAAAAGGTTCAAAAAGTTGTCGTAAGACATTGATGGGGCAAAAAATCGACACATTTTTGACTGTATACGTTGTTGGCTCTCAATTGGATCACAACCGATTGAGCACGAGGCAGACGTGCAAGAGATATGACGTCAAGGCAGGACCGAATAATCACGTAAACACCACCTACGGGATAGGTTTAAGACTGCAACGGAGACCGCTAATAACTCGTGTGGACTTCACAACATTCAATTATCTGACAAAATTGAACGAAACAGATTGTTTCTTTCGACCTCCGTCCAATTTTTTTTTGTCGTATTGTGTTGACGCTCGGTTTAAACTGGGTGTTTTCTTACTAATGAAATTGACTACCAACAAGATTTTGTGAACTTTACAAGGTGAAATGTTATTGCTTTAAATGTATTAAGTTTTGTTTTAATCTGTTTTGATGTCTTTGCGTAAGAAGGAATTGAAAATGAAGTTGCGTTTCTTTTTTGTTTCAGTATATAAAACGTTCATCTATGTAACTAATGTAAGCAATGCATACCTGTTTATGTAATCTTGTATCACGTGTTTCTTGCTAGTTCCGGTAATGGTGTCGTGGTGTAGATGTAAAGCCAGTCCTCTCCTTACATTCTCTATGCAATCATACATGTTGATATAGTGGTCAGATCTGCCAGCCGCGGAAAATAACAACATGAACTCGGATAACCTAGAAAAATACGACAAAATTATAAATCTACTATGACATACTGAAAAACAATAATAAAACGGAAAAGCAGTTGCTGCATTGAAATTCCGTTTGTCGTTTCACTATAATAGTTTAAATTCCTTTATGATTTTATCCTAAGTCGTAAGGTCGTAAATTTGAACTACGATAAAAAAAAGTTATCTTGGGTTGAAAAGCGACATATTTAGAGTGGGGCCTTTTTCTGGCTGTTTTAAATGATTGACGACTTTAAAATGTACGTTTGGTTCTGTTCATTTTCATTATAGCACATTTCAGTAAACTCCAAAGTAGAAGTACATTATACCCAGGCCTATAAAATATAGGGAGCCGATTACGACTTGAGTAAACCGGTGTAATGCTTCTACTCCCTCAAATGAATCCACAGTTTAATTTCTTTAACATGGACACCAAATACAGGCATTGTATGGTAGTTCATGTTAAAAATGGATAGAAAATGCTCTTGTTTGTATATAATTGAAATATACTGACTGACTTTAAAAAACGCATAACTTATTTTTTCAAATATTTTCGTAGTTATAGACAATAAAATCGAAATTGTACTTCTGATATACATTTTAACGAATACGACACGATATTCAATAAAATCTATTGCAGTGAGTTATCACGTAATTTCGCACAACGTCAACGTAAAGATATGGATAGCGTCTACGTAACTACACCTCAGGTCACCAACTGAGTTTTTGTTTCAGTATTCCATATCCCAATGGTAAGAATGTACTTTTACTTCTCAATCAAATTGATTCGATAAAAATTAAAGCTACTAGACCAAAGTTCGATGGTTGTACACGAAATGTTGGGTTATTCCAAGTGAGGGTTTGTCAACGAGAATGAGCGAGACGTTTAAATGTAAATCAACAAACGATTTTCACTTTCATTAAAGTTCCTTGTCTACAGGTATTGCTGCCGAGCATCAGCATTGATCAGCCGTTTATAACGAGCCAACGTCAGGATAACAGCATACGTCAACGTCACTTACGTAATTAGTATTCAAACTCGTGTCAGAACAGTGAATAAGCGATTAAGAGTTTGCGGTTTTCACTACTGGCGACCATGCCCGGGACGGATCCTTACAGCAAAACATCGTCAGATCAGGGTGCGTTGGGCCTAGACATGCTGAAAAACGGACGCCAACACTTTGGAATACTTTCCAGCAATATATGATACATAATTCACGCCAAAAAGAATTAAGATTTTGTTTCAACTCAAGGGTCAATGCGGTCTCGTCTCTGGAACGTTCTTGATACTCAGAGTGGAATTACTCGTTATAAGATAGAGGAAAATGTCATAATCATCACACCGCAACTCTTTATATGGCAATATCTCAGGCATTGAATCGAATTTTTGTCTGATTTTTCTAGAAAATGAACAATAATTAGTTGATCTTATATTATGCATAGTATTGCCCGATGAACTGCAGTGGTCCGTTTTAAAATTAGTCACAATATATGGTTGAAAATGTAATGATTGTCTATAAGAACGTTGTTGGATAAGCAGAAATTGCTAAAAATGAGAAATTTTCCCAATATGTTTTTGTTCACAATTATTTGCATAATCACTATGCGTTTCAAGGATTACCACTAGCCACTACATTTCAAATTAGTGTGCGGAGAACCCTGAATCATTAATGATTTCATTTGACACGGCGCAATTTTAGCTTTTATTTTCAATGGAAATGCGCCTGACATTTTTTCTTTAAAATGATGCATTTATATTTTCTTGCATACCTTTTATATGTGTAGCCTACTATGATACCAGCCTTTGTTTGAGTATGTTTCGCTCTTTGCAAAATATGACTATGTTTTGCATAAAGATCAGTGCCAGGTCAAATTAAATCATCTCTACCTGAGTTGATATTGTAGCTTTCTAACGAGATATTTAACATAGGGTCTAGTCGTGTAGATACCGCTCCAATACTGATCTCCTCGGTCAGAGTAAGTCAGAAAGTCGCCCGTTAATGACGGGAATCCACTCTCTACTTGTGAATCAGTCGATACCTCACTTCTTAAGGCCTTGAAGTAGTCCGAAATTGTTCCAAATTCTATCTGAAATTGCAATTGTATTACATACTAAGCAAAACAATTGAAGGATATTAAAATTCTACAGCTATTCTAGAAAATTTGATTAAATATGATAAGACCCTAATGATCTTTATAATTACATTCATTCGCTCTGATATTTTATGTTGCCATATCCAGTCATCCTTCGGTGCCAAAATGGGGCAATTTACAACACAGGGGTCAACAACCAAACCGTACGTGTTCTTTACGTACTGTTTTTCATATGAAGGCATACTGCTTCACTGAGTAAATTAACACGAACTTGCCGATAATCAATTCATTAAAAAGGAATGAAATTTAATGGCTGACAGATCTGCATCGTTTGCAGGCCGTTGGTCAATTGAACGTATGGAAACGTCTGGTTGACGTTGCTGGTACAATTTGCATTTTGTAATGTGTATTCAGTCGATTACACGTAAGGTATCACTGGGCAGTCAAAATTATGAAACGGTGTGACAGAGGACGTTAGTATACAACATCTATCGCTGATGACAGTTACATTCTCAGTAAATCGTTGCGTTCAAGGACTCAAAAATATTTTTCCAAAATTACTCCAGAGCCTTACATATGTACGAGGGATACACCTTAGAATTCAGTTTATGATAAACATATTAAATAATCATGGGCCTTAATGCCATTAGACCGTTGACAGCTAAATCCTGAACATGACATTACTGACGCATGGACCAGAACCAATATGAGATGGAAGCAGCA